>CAJNDS010002103.1:249805-452305 GCA_905221605.1 Symbiodinium natans
CCTATCAACCCCAAAACCCTAAACCTTAAACCCTATAAACCCCAAACCTCAAGCCCAATAAACCCCAAACGCCAGCCTTTGTATGCTTGTGTGGCAGATCGGGGCCCATTGCTAGGACCCAAGACCGGTATGAAGAGCGGGATCAGCATCTGATGCACGCTAGGTTCCCCTGCAAGCTAGGAGGAGTTGATATTCTTCATGTTTTATGTTTCTTTGTCATAGTGGGGTAACATTTTACATTTTTAGGCGTACTTAAACTCAATAAGGAATAAGATTTTCAATGTTTCTTACTACCCCCAACTATGAACCAGGTTTCTTTGGCTGGAGAGGGAGGAGGAACGTGGTGGTTTAGTTGGAAAATAAAGGGATCTTATCTCTTATCCCTGCCCTCAAGCGTTGGGCGCTCCTAGTTACTTGGACCAGTCGTGTCATTCCGGGTTAAGGGACCAGACCCTAGCCTCCCTGCACCCCAATTCTAATTCTAATTAATACTACATGAAGGTTTCGGGTTTAGGGTTTGGGGTTTAGGGTTTAGGGTTTAGGGTTTAGGGTTTAGGGTTTAGGGTTTAGGGTTTAGGCTCCAACCCCCACCTCCCCCCCCACCCCAGCACCCTAGATGGCATCCCCCCGCCCATGAAAGTATCCGTAGCTCCCAACACACACCCTATCTCCCCCTTTGGAATTATTTTGTTATTTATGAAGCATGTTGTTTTTATTAAGGTTCTAATTAAAAGTATATTATTGTCATTCTTATTAAGGTTCTAAGGTGAGTATAGCACACTCTGGCTGCGAACAGGACACGGCGCAAGCCTTCCTGACAAGGTCGGTGAATGCCGGCGAGGAGGTCCAACACAGTTTAGGGTTTAGGGTTTAGGGTTTAGGGTTTAGAGTTGATTGTGGAATTGGTCTCAGAGTTCTCTGGGGGCCCGAATGTCTATAAAGCCCTAAACTGCGCGTGGAATTTTGATCTAATATGAGCGACTGAAGCCTGCCGGTTGCACTCTACCCTCTCGCTTTGCCGGGCTTACCTGGTTTTTATCTATGTCCCAGAGACAATAAACCGAAAGTTAGTTGCAAGCGGAAGGGGTGCAAGTTTACAGGCAGCCTCTGATCTGGCCACCGTGACAAGAAGGGTCGAAGCATCGGTTGTGTAGGGTTTTGGGTTTTAGGGTTCATGGTTTAGGGTTTAGGATTTAGGTTTTTGTTTCGTACCTGTCTTGGCCTTCGAACCGGTAGATCCGTAGATGAGCCACCCCATCTCTGTCCCGCGCCAACCCTCGACCATCGACCTGGCGCGATGCTAACACCGCGCCAACTATCGTCTTGTGTTTTATTCAGGGTTGCGATGTGAAAGGATAAGTCATATAAAGATTAACCCAGACACAGCGCGACCCAAGCCCCTGAACACCTGGCCCATCCCTACAGAAAAGCCAACCCATGACTCAGCGACCCGCGAAGCCCTGAACCTTAAACCGAAGCCCTTTGAACCCAAGACTCGCCCCCAGACCCTAGGGTTTAGGGTTTAGGGTTTAGGGTTTAGGGTTTTAGATGCTGTTCACCCCAGAAGCTTAAGGCCTCAAACCCCCCTCAAAATCCCCAAAGCCCTGGGCCCCTAAACCCTACACCCAAAGCCCTAAATCCTGAACCCTAAACCCTGAACCCTGAACCCTAAACCCTAAACCCTAAACCCTAAACCCTAAACTCTAAGCCCTGACCCTAAAGCCCAAACCTTGCCGCAGGCGCACGTAGCCTTGGCCTTCCTAGGCGGGCCGAGTTGTCGAGATTCTTTCGGTTTAGGGGTTTTCGGGTTTTGGGGTTTTGTGTTTAGGGTTTAGGGCTTTAGGGGCTTCGTGTTTTTTTAGGTGTAGGGTTTATTCATGGGCTTTCGGGTTCAGTGTTTAGGGTTTAGGGCTTTAGGGGTTTCGCGTTTGGGATTTAGGGCTTAGTTATTAGGGGATGCGTGCTTTAGGGGTTTAGGGTTTGGGGCCTTTTGCGTTTTAGGGCTTCAGGGTTTTAGGGTTTGGGGCTTAGGGCTTGGGTTTTAGGTTGGTTCAGAACTCGATGGGATTAGGGTTTAGGGTTTATGTTGTTGGGTGTATGTTTCACAGGGTTTAGGGTTTAGGGTTTAGGGTTTAGGGTTGGAGGCGTTGGGCCTGGGTGAATGCCCACTTCGAGGAGATTTTCCGAACCCTTGCTGCCTTCTGGTGTTTTTGCGAGCCAGATCCCTCTACTTGGAGGTTCATGGGTAGTTATAAGTGGGTTACAAGTAAGGTAACCATATTTTTTCCTGGCTATAACCCTACTTGGGGTTCTTCTAACCCTGCTTTTCGCTGCCCATGAACCTTCAAGTATCGCCGTTTGCTGCAGGCGAGCCCTGTTCTCGACTGTAGACCCCACAAGCCCTGCAAACCCTGTAGACCTGAGCCCAAGACCGTACGAAGCCTGCAACCCCCATAAATCCCCCACAAAACCCCACAAGAAGCCCTGCTCCAAACCCTAAACCCTAAACCCTAACCCCTAAACCCCCAAAGAGACTGCTCGGGGAAGTCCCAGCAGCAGGATTTTGAAAGCCTTGAGCAAAGACTTCCGGTGGGTTAAGAGGCCCTGCACCCCACACCCTCAATACATGTGCAACCGCAAACGACCACAAATAAAGCGGGAAAATCGAAAAACCTGGTTTTCCGTGAGGTTCCACAGAAAAAAAGGGTCTTGCGCCCGTATTTTGCAAGCAGCCACCTGGCGGCCGTAAACAGGCGTAAAATAACCGTAAAAAAGCACAAAATAACCGTAAAAATGCGAAAAATGACCGTACTTTTTGTGAGCATTTCCAGGTGCGATCGTTTTTTGCTGCTGCCCCAAGAAAACCTAGTTATTTTGGCACGGCCGGAAATTAAGCGGTCAAGAGGGTAGCAGGTACATATATATATATATATATACATATATACATGTATGAGAGAGCAACCTTTCGGGTCTATTTAGCTCCTTCCTTTGTTTTAATAAGTGAAATTAAATTAAATTATTTAAATTATTTAAATTATTTAATTGACTCCCATTAAATAATTGAGAAAAAATAAATAATTTAAATAAGCAAAATTATTTAATTTATTTAATTGCCTCCCATTAAATAATTTAAATAATTTAAATAATTTAAATAAGCAAAATTATTTAAATTATTTAATTTATTTAATTGACCCCTATTAAATAATTTAAATAATTTAAATAATTTAAATAAATTAAATACATTTAATTCCGGTAACTTTCCAGGCCAACCAGCAAAACAATTAAATAATTTAAATCCGACAGCTCAATTAAATAATTTAATTAAACTGCGGGATTTAAATTATTTAATTTTTTTTTTGTGGCTGGTCTGGAAAGTTTCCTGAATTAAATGTATTTAAATTATTTAATTTATTTAAATTATTTAAATTATTTAATTGACCCCTATTAAATAATTTAAATAATTAAAATAATTTAAATAAGCAAAAATTATTTAAATTATTTAATTGACTCCCATTAAATAATTTAAATAATTAAAATAATTTAAATAAGCAAAATTATTTAAATTATTTAATTTATTTAATTGCCTCCCATTAAATAATTTAAATAATTTAAATAATTTAAATAAGCAAAATTATATAAATTATTTAATTTATTTAATTCACCCCTATTAAATAATTTAAATAATTTAAATAATTTAAATAAATTTAATTCCGGTAACTTTCCAGGCCAACCAGCAAAACAATTAAATAATTTAAATTCGACAGCTCAATTAAATAATTTAATTAAACTGCGGGATTTAAATTATTTAATTGATTTTTTTCTGGCTGGTCTGGAAAGTTTCCTGAATTAAAATTTATTTAAATTATTTAATTTATTTAAATTATTTAAATTATTTAATTGATCCCTATTAAATAATTTAAATAATTAAAATAATTTAAATAAGCAAAAATTATTTCAATTATTTAAATTATTTAATTGACCCCCATTAAATAATTTAAATAATTAAAATAATTTAAATAAGCAAAATTATTTAAATTATTTAATTTATTTAATTGACCCCTATTAAATAATTTAAATAATTTAAATAATTTAAATAATTTAAATAATTTAAATACATTTAATTCCGGGAACTTTCCAGGCCAACCAGCAAAGCAATTAAATAATTTAAATCCGACAGCTCAATTAAATGATTTAATTAAACTGCGGGATTTAAATTATTTAATTGATATTTTTTTCTGGCTGGTCTGGAAAGTTTCCTGAATTAAATTTATTTAAATTATTTAATTTATTTAAATTATTTAAATTATTTAATTGACCCCTATTAAATAATTTAAATAATTAAAATAATTTCAATAAGCAAAAATTATTTAAATTATTTAAATTATTTAATTGCCTCCCATTAAATAATTTAAATAATTAAAATAATTTAAATAAGCAAGATTATTTAAATTATTTAATTTATTTAATTGACCCTATTAAATAATTTAAATAATTTAAATAATTTAAATAAGCAAAATTGTTTAAATTATGTAATATATTTAATTGACCCCTATTAAATAATTTACATAATTTAAATAATTTAAATAAATTAAATAAATTTAATTCCGGTAACTTTCCAGGCCAACCAGCAAAACAATTAAATAATTTAAATCCGTCAGCTCAATTAAATAATTTAATTAAACTGTGGGATTTAAATTATTTAATTGTTTTTTTTCTGGCTGGTCTGGAAAGTTTCCTGAATTAAATATATTTAATTTATTTAATTTATTTAAATTATTTAAATTATTTAATTGACCCCTATTAAATAATTTAAATAATTAAAATAATTTAAATAAGCAAAAATTATTTAAATTATTTAAATTATTTAATTGGCTCCCACTAAATAATTTAAATAATTAAAATAATTTACATAAGCAAAATTATTTAAATTATTTAATTTATTTAATTGACCCCTATTAAATAATTTAAATAATTTAAACAATTTAAATAAGCAAAATTATTTAAATTATTTAATTTATTTAATTGACCCCTATTAAATAATTGAAATAATTTAAATAATTTAAATAATTTAAATAATTTAAATAATTTAAATAAATTTAATTCCGGGAACTTTCCAGGCCAACCAGCAAAACAATTATATAATTTAAATCCGACAGCTCAATTAAATAATTTAATTAAACTGCGGGATTTAAATTATTTAATTGTTTTTTTTCTGGCTGGTCTGGAAAGTTTCCTGAATTAAATGTATTTAAATTATTTAATTTATTTAAATTATTTAAATTATTTAATTGATCCCTATTAAATAATTTAAATAAGTAAAATAATTTAAATAAGCAAAAATTATTTAAATGATTTAAATTATTTAAATTATTTAATTGACTCCCATTAAATAATTTAAATAATTAAAATAATTTAAATAAGCAAAATTAATTAAATTATTTAATTTATTTAATTGCCTCCCATTAAATAATTTAAATAATTAAAATAATTTAAATAAGCAAAATTATTTAAATTATTTAATTTACTTAATTGCCTCCCATTAAATAATTTAAATAATTTACATAATTTAAATAAGCAAAATTCTTTAAATTATTTACTTCATTTAATTGACCCCTATTAAATAATTTAAATAATTTAAATAATTTAAACAATTTAAATAATTTAAATAATTTAAATAAGCAAAATTATTTAAATTATTTAATTTATTTAATTGACCCCTATTAAATAATTTAAATAATTTAAATAATTTAAATAATTTAAATAATTTAAATAATTTAAATAATTTAAATAAATTTAATTCCGGGAACTTTCCAGGCCAACCAGCAAAGCAATTAAATAATTTAAATCCGACAGCTCAAGTAAATGATTTAATTAAACTGCGGGATTTAAATTATTTAATTGATTTTTTTTCTGGCTGGTCTGGAAAGTTTCCTGAATTAAATTTATTTAAATTATTTAATTTATTTAAATTATTTAAATTATTTAATTGACCCCTATTAAATAATTTAAATAATTAAAATATTTTAAATAAGCAAAAATTATTTAAATTATTTAAATTATTTAATTGCCTCCCATTAAATAATTTAAATAATTTAAATAATTTAAATAAGCAAGATTATTTAAATTATTTATTTTATTTAATTGACCCTATTAAATAATTTAAATAATTTAAATAATTTAAATAATTTAAATAATTTAAATAATTTAAATAAATTTAATTCTGGGGCCTTTCCAGACCAGTCACCAGACCCCTCTCCCCCTCCCCGCAGCTACCCCCCCCCCCCCCCCGCTGAGAACTGGGGCTGGGCCAGGGCGGAGGGGGTGAGGGCTGGAGCTGGTGGGCTGGGTTGGGGGCGGTGGCGCTGGAGAGTGGGGGGGTGGGGGTGGGGGGGTGGGGGGGTGGGGGGGGTGGGGTGGCGGGGGGGTGGGGGGGCGGGCGGGGGGGTGGGGGGGGGGTTGAAGGAGCTGAAAGCTGGAGAGCCAGCTCGGCGTGGAGGGGGGGGGGTTGGGCTGTTCTGGGGTGGGCTGGAGCGGCCCCCACCCCCCCCCGCCCTTCCCCTGCCATCCCTTTCCCACTCTTTCAAGGGCTGAGCTGAAGAGCTGGAGCTGGGGTGGGCTGGTCTGGGGCCGGCGGCGCTGGAGAGGGGAGAGGGGTTGAAGGAGCTGGGCTGGCCGAAGGGTGGAGGGGCTGGAGAGCCAGCTCGGGGTGGAGGGTGGGCCAGGGAGGGTCAAGGGGGCCAAGGCCCTGGCACAGGGCTGGGCACCCCCCCCAACCACCACCCCTCTTTCTCTCACCATCCAAAAAGAGTTTAAACAAAAAAAACGTTTTTCTCTTCACCAACCCTCCCCCATCCCTCTCCACCATCAAACGCCCTCACCATGCCTACTCCCCCAGCTCACTTTTCACTCCCTCACGTTCTCAACCGCTTCCACACATTAATCAGCTGCTTTACCCTATCATCTTCTTATCATCTTTTATCATATTTTATCATCTCTCATATTATCTCTTTTTATTATCTTCCATCATGTTTAATCATCTTCATATGCTTTTCTTATCATCTTCATATCATCTTTTTATCATCCTTTATCATCTTTTTTGTCATCTTTTATCATCTTTTAATCGGGTCAAATTCGGGATCTCATTTGGAAAGCATCCTTATCTGAATCATCTTCTATCGTTATCATCCTTTATCATTTTTTATCATCTTTTTATCACCTTTTATCACCTTTTATCATCTTTTATCATCTTTTATCATCTTTATCATCTTTTATCATCTTTTACCATATTCATATAATAGTCTTATAATCGTTTTGTAGTCTTTTCTATTTTTTCGTAATCTTTAAGATCCTGTGGTCTCTAGGTAGTTAATTTTTTTGGAGTGGTTCTAAGTCTTGCTTATCGGGGGGTAAGTGTTCGTAAGTTTCAAGAAGCAAATATATATATATATATGTGTAACACTGAATTTCAAACCCCCTTAAACCCTTAAAGGCTGCATATGTGGGGTGGTTCTAAGTCTTGCTTATCGGGGGGTAAGTGTTCGTAAGTTTCAAGAAGCAAATATATATGCAACACTGAATTTTAAACCCCCTTAAACCCTTAAAGGCTGCGTATGTGGGGTGGTTCTAAGTCTTGCTTATCGGGGGGTAAGTGTTCGTAAGTTTCAAGAAGCAAATATATATGTAACCCTGAATTTTAAACCCCCTTAAACCCTTAAAGGCTGCGTATGTGGGGTGGTTCTAAGTCTTGCTTATCGGGGGGTAAGTGTTCGTAAATTTCAAGAAGCAAATATATATGCAACACTGAATTTTAAACCCCCTTAAACCCTTAAAGGCTGCGTATGTGGGGTGGTTCTAAGTCTTGCTTATCGGGGGGTAAGTGTTCGTAAATTTCAAGAAGCTGTGAGGGTTCCAGGTCTTGCTTGTCGCGGCCACCCCCACTCGGTCCTCAACAGGGGGACTCTCCAGGCTTTCGGCAAGACACCCCCGAAGCCTGAAACCCGAAATTCCCAAATGTCCATGCACTAAAGTCACAAATCGCAAGCAGTGTCCCCCGTAGTTTTTGTCGAAACAGCCTTCTCCGAACTCATAAATCGCAAGCAGTGTCCCTATGCGTTGTTGTTGCGCGCAAATATCCAAAATCACAAATCGCAAGCAGGGTCCCCATAAGATGTTGCTGTAAGATTATCTACAAAATTCATAAATCGCAAGAAGTGTTACCCGTAGTTTTTTTGCGATTATGTACCAAGTTCACAATCACAAGCAGTGTCCGCCCTTAGATGTTTCTGCAAGAGTATGTGCCAAAATCGCAAATCGCAAGCAGTGTCCCCCGTAGTTTTTTTGTTGAAAGAATATGTACCAAGAACACAAATCGCAAGCAGTGTCCACCCATAGTCCTTTTTGCTGAAAGAATATATCCAAAATTCACAAATCGCAAGCAGTGTCACCCTTAGTTCTTTTGCTGTAAGAATATGCTCCCAAGTCACAAATCGCAAGCAGTGTGCCCCATGTTTTTCCTGTAAGATTATGTACCGAATTGCCAAATCGCAAGCAGTGTCCCCCTTAGCTTTTTCTACAAGAGTGCCAAACTCGCACATGGCAAGCAGTGTCCCCTGAGAGAAGATGTCCCAAAACCACAAATCGCAAGCAGTGTCCCCCATAGTTTTTGTTGAAAGCGTATTCTGCAAAGTTACATATCGCAAGCAGTGTCCCCCTTAGTTTCTTTTGCTGCAAGAAGAGGATGTCCCACAATCACAAGTCGCAAGCAGTGTTCCCCTTAGTTTGTTACGGAATGGACATTGAGCAATCGCAAGCAGTGTCCCCATGAGAATTTGTTGATAGAATTCCAAAATCACAAATCGCAAGCAGCGTCCCCCATAGTTTTTTGCTGAATGAAGAACTATCCAAACTCCTAAATCGCAAGCAGTGTCCCCCTAATTTTTTTGCTGCAAGAAGATGCCCCAAAATCAAAAACCGCAAGCAGTGTCCCCCTTGGTTTTTGCTGAAAGAAGATGTCCCAAAATCACAAATCGCAAGCAGGGTCCCCGCTTAGTTTTTGTTGCTGCAAGAAGATGCCCCCCAAATCACAAATCCCAAGCAGTGTCCACCCATAGTCCTTTTTGCTGAAAGAATATATCCCAAATTCACAAATCGCAAGCAGTGTCACCCTTATTTTTTTTGCTGTAAGGAAAATGGTCCCAAGTCACAAATCGCAAGCAGTGTGCCCGGCGTGCCCCATATTTTTCCTCTAAGCCTATGTACCAAAACCAAGTCGCAAGCAGTGTCCCTCTTAGTTTTTTCTACAAGAGTATGTGCCAAACTCGCAAATGGCAAGCAGTGTCCCCTGAAAGAAGATGTCCCAAAATCACAAATCGCAAGCAGTGTCCCCCATATATAGTTTTTGTTGAAGGAGTATTCTCCAAAGTTACAAATCGCAAGCAGTGTCCCCCTTAGTTTGTTTTTGCTGCAAGAAGAGGATGTCCCACAATCACAAATCGCAAGTAGTGTCCCCCTTAGTTTGTTACGGAATGTAATGGATACGTCCCCATGAGATTTTGTTGAAAGAATTCCAAAAACACAAATCGCAAGCGATGTCCCCAATAGTTTTTGCTGAATGAAGAACTATCCAAACTCCTAAATCGCAAACAGTGTCACCCTCAGTTTTCTTGCTGAAAGAGTATGTGCTAAAATCACAAATCGCAAGCCGTGTTCCCCATAGTTTTTTGCTGAATGAAGAACTATCCAAACTCATAAATCGCAAGCAGTGTCCCCCTTAGTTTTTATGCTGCAAGAAGATGTCCCAAAATCACAAATCGCAAGCAGTGTCCCCAATAAGTTTAATCCTGAAAGTATATATGCCAAAATCACAAATCGCAAGCAGTGTCCCCCCTTAGTTTTCTTCTGAATTCACAAATCGCAAGCAGTGTCCCCCGTAGTTTTTTTGTTGAAAGAAGATGTCCCAAAATCACAGATCGCCAGCAGTGTCCCCGTTAGTTGCTACGGAATATATCAACAATTGACAAGTCGCAAGCAGAGTCCACAAATGTTTTGTTGTAAGAACCTATCCAAAATGTCAATGGCAAAGGCACGTGCGCTACTGTCTCAATGAAATTACGTAATTGAGCACATATAGACTAGGAAGTAAAAACATTATATATATATATATATGAACGAGCAGCCTTTCGGTCCATTTCGCTCATGTGTTTTGTTTAATGCTGGAGGGCTAGGTGCTGGGTGTTTTCGGGCTGTGGGTTGGCACGAATGGGTAAAAGTCTGAAGCTGCAACGCGAACCCATGAAATGAAACTCGGGCGGAGTGTTTTCGCTGTTTAGCTTGCCAGCGCCCCTCATCGATCCAAGTGTTATAGATAAATGAAGAACACAAGTTCGAAAAGACATAGGCAAGCAGCGTGCAAGAACAGCAACGTGAACAGTTATCATGACCACAAAACCACGAATTCGTTTTCAGAATAGCAGTGTAGGATTTTTTGCTCGTGTCATGGATCCATGAGCAAACCGCATTTTAAATGTAGGCAAGCAGCACGCAAAGAAAGCAAAGCAAAGCGAAAGCCAAAAACAACAATGCAAGTCCAAAAGACAAGATAAAATAGGACGTCGGATTATTCGGCATGTGCATCTTTAAAGTTTTTTGACAATATACATATACGAGCGTTTGATAGGAATGAAACAAACGCAACGAAAGAGACCCCAAAAGTCCCGGCTATGTCCCGGCTATTTTGTATAGTGTAGTGTAGTATAGAGTTTCTTGTAGTTTTAGCATTCGTGTTAGTACTATTATTGGTCTTGGTCTTGGTGCTGGTACCTAGTCTGGCAGCGGTAAAGTATTCGTGTAGTATCAGCATAGTACTCGTATGGTATCGAGGAAAAGTCACAGCGTCCTTGCAAGGGCCTTGCTTTCGGATCGCGCTAACACAAAATATAATGAACATGAGCAATGCCAGCACTGCTAAGAACGCTATTGATATGAACAGTAAACATGGTGATATTGTTATGCGGATTCATTACTTTATACCGTTGCCTGGTGACTAAATGGTTTTCTCATTGTTCTTTGCTTGCACAAGCAAAACTACTTAGTTCCTATTGATTTAATGTACGGTTGCCCAGTGATTCAGTTCCTACGTATTGTGGGTCACAACGCTCCCTACACCATGTGCTTGTATAAAAATATGTACTTGGTTCTCGCAACACTCATTGATATCATATACAGTTTCCCAGTGATTTCTTGAGTTTTTCTACTATCCCTATGTGGCGTATGCCACAGCATTCCCTACACCATGTGCTCGTAAATTTACCTGGTTCCACACCACATACTGATTTAATATACGGTGGCCTAGTTATTTCATAGTCTTCTCACTGTTCCTATGTGGTGTCGGTCAACAAATGACCTACACCATGTGTTTGTGTGACGAAATTTACTTGGTTCCTACAACACTCATTGATGTCATAGAGAGCCCCCGAGTGATTTCTTGCTGTTATCACTATCGCTCTGCGGCGTGGGCCACAAAGTTCCCTGCACCACGTACTTCTAGAAAAATTATGAGTTTACTTGGTTTCTAAATCACTCATTGGTTTGCACGGTTGCCCGAAAGAGTCTCTAGAATACCAAAACCCAAAGTCTTCCAAAATAAGCCGAAAGGATCACCGGAAAAGCCCTGGAAGGCTTGTGCTAGAGTATTCCAGAATCGCTGAAGCGCGCAGCCGTAGAGTATCCTCGTAAAGTCCCTAGAGCGCACAAGACCAAACTATGCCCAAAGAGTCACTGGAGTACTAACCGCAAACCATCCTGCAGCTAAAATGCAGCTCAAGAAGTAAACCTTTCTTCATGTTTATAGGAATGGTCCCAATACTACTAATATCAGTAGCGTGATACTAGTATTATATTCAGCAATGTTCGGTATAGTAGGCGTATTAGCTTACTAGCATGATCAATAGCATAACTAAAAGTAAATGACAAGAAATTGCAATTCCAGTTACAACATTACCAAGCTTACTAGTGTCATAAATTGTATTAGGCTTGCTAGCACTCATGTTACTCGCATTAATCATATTACTAATTGATCTCATATTATAATCTTATCGGACTAATCATGCCACAGGGGCTAATGACGCTATGGTACTATTGTTAGTGACATTGTTGAGTTTCCCAGTGGTGGGCTAAAAAACATTGCTCACAACACTGATGTTGCACCCTCTTTAGACCTGCCCCCCTCCCCCTTTCTTGTTCCTGTTTACACTGTCCACGGGATATATATGAATTTATTAGAGAGGAGTTAGGATAAGTTTACAGGGCAGCGATGCCCAGCAATCCTTTAAAGGCGCGCCGCGTGGAATTTTCTTACGGCGCCCGGACGGTTTGCCTTTATTCAGGATCCCAACGCGCGCCCCCAAACCCAAACACTCGGAGTGTCCTGAACAGCCCGGCCATTTTTGACTTTGTTCAGGAGGCCCCTACTAAAGAGTGTGGAACATTAATAGTACTCGCACTAGTCATATGGCTAATCTCGACAGATAGTGCAGTTTCGTAGTAGACTTGTCAAAAGACATATGCACTACCAGCAAGATTAGGATGATTAGGATTGTCGTGATGTTAGTGTTATTTAGCAATCCTGCCAACGCACTGCAATGTTATTTGGTGATATTGAAGTCACGAACTGTCAAATTGGGAGCATAAGATGTGTCAAACTTATGCTTAGCACAAGTAATCCTCGACTTCGAATGTTCCGCACAACACGCCATGCTTTTTGCTTATATTGACAGCTCGCGCTAGGACTAGTACTTATATTGCGAACATTACCAATAGTACTCACATAAGTCATAATATGTTCATAATGTTAGTTGTGCTTCCAATGCTAGGAACACCAGTAAGCATACTATTGCCATCGCATCAGCATTATAAAGATCACAAACACTAATAAGTGAACAAGCCGCAGATGAAAACAAAGAAAGCTGCAGAAAACAAGTGCATTTAAGATATGCAACACCGGTGTGGAGGGTTGATCGTTTTGTTGCATCCAAACGGATAAATAAGTTAGATGTGCGACTTGTCTAAAACACAAGCATCAACAGTAATGGTATCCACAGACACAAGGCGAAGTTGACTCTCAAGTAGAACTTATGGTTCCTACAAAAGTATAAATATACACTTACATACTAAATTGTTTATATTCCGTATTTAAAGCGAAAAGAAAAACTCTATGCTAAATAAACCCTAAAGGTTCCGGGCTCATACATATATACGTATATATATATATATATGTATATTTATTTTTATTTAGTGATATATTTATCTATTTATAGTTATGTTCTCTTTCGAATCTCTTGACATAAGAAATCTGGGTATCCGAAGAAGAGCTTCAGGGAGAGGAACATCTTTACAACATGGAGCTTGTAGCAACGCTTATAGGGTTCTTAAGGGAGGGGGTTCAATGGGGGTATGTAACCCGAGGTTCCCTACCACTCCCTACTACTCCCTAAGGCTCCCTAAGCTTCCCTGAGGTTCCCTAGGTACCTACCCCCCTGAACCCCCCTCCCTTAAGAACCCCATAAAAGGCTGTGCCACGACGTAACACTAGGCTAAGGTCTTCATAAGGACAGCCTGCACTTGATACACGCCTCTCAAGAGAATGCAATAATGTCCTGGCCTCATCGAGACTTTATAGAGTATTTCCCAAGCAGATACACCCCCGACATACTCCCAAGTATTAACATGGGCACGCACCCGAAACCCTAAACCGAAAAAACAAAAAGTTTCGGCAACTCCCGTTTAAACAGGAAACCGTCCCAGAGTTCAGCCGGGCGAGACTCCGGACTCGTCTTCCGGAGACTAGAACCTGGTTCATCCTTTGGAATCTACGCCTTAGGGTTTAGGGTTTAGGGTTTAGGGCTTAGGGTTTAGGGTGTCAACCGGGTTCACTGGACAAACTCCCGACTTGCTTGTTGCTACATGGCCACATGCAGATATGAGGGCTGTCCGAAAATAGGGGTACCCTTTTTGGGGGTCCCTTTAAGGGGATTATTTTCCATTTTGGGTGTTAAAGGGGCGCCTCGTATTTGAGGATACCCATATAGAAAACTGCAACTGTCCCAGTACCCACTGCCGTGCAAGCTTGAGATGGTTTTCGACAAGTGCAAAGCAACGTGCAGTGCTAGGGCTGGTGGCACACTGTAGATTCAAGGATTGGGACTGTAGTGAAAATCCACCAAAGGCAAGGGGCGGAGAAGCAGATTCCTTTGGAAGACCTTCTGCTCTACTTTCACCCTAAACCCTAAACCCTAAAGCCTAAACCCTAAAAATCAAGCCCTGCCGTGTTCCTATAGAATCCGTAGAAGCCCGTCTGCACGCGCGAGCACTTTCTCACCCCCTCTTCCCAACCGGACCCTGCTCAGATCTCAGGCCCTAAAGCCTAAACACCTAACCCCTAACCCCTAACCCCTAACCCCTAACCCCTAAACCCTAAACCCTAAGCCTTTTCGTTCCTCTGGGCGTGTGTTGAATTAAATGGCAGAGTCTTCACCAGAGCTTTCGCTCTAAGGGACTTTCGAGCCCCAGGTTCCGTAGTGCTTGTGACGATGGGTTGGGGGGTTTAGGGTTTAGGGTTTAGGGTTTAGGATTTCGGGTTTGAGGTTTCGGGTTTAGGGTTTCGGGTTCTTAGACTACCTTCTGCCAAAAGACGACTCGTGGCATTGTCATCCAAGAGGATCCAAGCACGACAGCGAAAGGCCCTGGCCCTAAATGCCTACACCCAAAAACACTGAACCCTAAACCCCTAAATCCTAAACCTCAAAGTACCAAACCCCTAAACCCCTCAACCCCAAACCCTAAACCAAAAACCCAAAACCCCTAAATCTCAAACCCTGAACCCAAAACCAAGCCCTATACCTCCGTCAACTCAAAACCTTCAACCCGAAACTTCACCCAACCCCCCCCCCGGGTTTAGGGTTTAGGGTTTAGGGTTTAGGGTTTAGGGTTTAGGGATGTTTAGGGTTTATGGTTTATGGTTTAGGGCTTGGGGCTTTGGGCTGAGAGCCCAGGACCCTCAATCCGGGTCTAGGGTTTAGGGTTCAATTAGCTTTATTACAAGTACAGCATTAGTTAATTTAATGAAAGTACGTAACCCACGTAACATGTTTATCAGGTTCTAGGGTTCAAGACTTCGGGTTTAGGTTTTATAATTACAGGATTGTTCCTGGGGGTATTGGGCTCTTTGGCCCTACGTCATCCCCTACTATGAAACCCTAAACCTCACCCTAAGCCGCTACAAAGCATGCTTCACTGGTGGAGGTGCCATCGGTTGCCAATCCCGATGAAGCAAAGAGATCTCATATTGGCCTCATGTCCCCGTTGGTTTAAATTAGGGTTGTGGGTTTAGGGCCAAAAGTCTTTACATCAGAAAAACTCTACCAACGAAGGAGGCGTGGCCCACTGCCACTGAATTCACTGGCTCTGCCGAGAAGATGTAGAATCCAGCCTTGTGCAGGCGATCGAAAACCTCGAGAAGCCTTGACACTCGTGAAGTTGGGCTTCCGGGTAATAGGGGTTCAGCAGTGAGGGACGAGTCAGGCGGCTCAACCAAACCGAGAACATCTTTGCCATTAAGTGGATTGGGGTGAAAAGAGACAAAGGCCCGCATAAGAAAGGAGCCACGACACCTTTCCAACAAACGATGTTGGGGAGAAAAGAGCAAAGGCCGCATCAGAAAGGAACCACGACACCCTTCCAACAAACGATGTTGGGACAAAATGAGAAAAGAGCCAGCATCGCAAAGGAACCACGACACCCCCATAAACCCTACACCCTAGACCCTAAACCCTAAACCCTAAACCCCTTCCTAAAAAACGCTGGTCAAAACTTTGTAGTCGTTGGCCCAAGTCGCTGCGGCAGCTTCTTGGCACCCTGCTGGTCATGAATCTCGATAAGCAGCTGCCCAATGCGCAGCGTCTCCCAGGGAAGTGTGGTGAAGAGATCCCACTCGCAGCCCTCGCAGTCTATCTTCAGGACATCCTCAACAAGAAGTCCACAGACTCTTTAGGATCGTCATGTGGCCCCTTTCTATGGGCCTTTAAAGGGGGACCCCTTATATGCGCCCGCGTTACGCGTAGTCAAACCCCCCACCATGGTATCCCTCCTAAAACCCTAAACCCTAAACCCCAAAACCCCAAAACCCCAAAACCCTAAGCCCTAAACCCTAAACCCGCCCGCCACCCCGCTCACCTCTGTTGGGTAGGCGGGCGCAGTCGAGCGCCCAGCGAGACCATGGCTCTGCTTAGGTTGCAGAGCCCTGCCCACCGCACCCCTGAGGGGTCGCGAAGCTGATGGGGAAATTCTGGCCCTTAGGAGGCCCACGCAAGGGAGGCCCGGGCTCCCGAAGCGAAAGGGTTGTTTATCCCCGAATTTTCTATGAGCGGCCTAGACCGTCCCCTTCGCAAAACCTGGAGGGCTAGCCTGTGTGACCCCAAGTGACCCTCAACCTGCAACCGATTGACGCTTGAGTTTTCCTCTGAGGGGGCCATTCGGCCCAAGCCGTACCCTTCGCACAAACCTGAAGCCCCAAGTAACCCTCCACCTGTTCACGCCTGAGGTTTCTGCGAGAGGGCCCTTCCCAGACCGTCCCCTTCGCAAAAAACCTGAAGGGGTATCCTTTGCCTGATGTTAATCCCTGTTCCCCTAGGAAGAAAAGAAGGATCCTTTTTCTTCATATATAAGAAAGCCCATAACCCAAAAAGGTAAAAAGGATACCTAACACTAAGTCTAGTGATGGCCCCAAGTGACCCAGAAGTCCAGTCACTACAAATCTTGGGCTGCTGGGCTTCCGAATCTCCTAAATCTTTCCGAACACTTCGAAATCTTCTCACTAGCTTCCGTGTCCTCTATGATTCTTCGACGTGTGAATTTTGAATGGCTGGCTTGGTTTGGGCTGGCACCCGGCTCGGTTTCGCGGATGTTTGGCTCGCAGTGAGTTGTGTTTGGGCGGCCTTGGGGTGGGCATGTCGTCACACTATTGCGTTCAGCTGACCAGTGCTGCACCCTAAACCCTAAACCCTATGTACACGGGGAGGGGGCGGGCGATACCATGGAAGTCGGCCCTGCTTAGAACGCGTGGCTTGGCAAAGCTCCACCCGCAAACCGACCGATCTCTTTACCCTGCGGCCATATCTATCTATCTATCTATATATATATATATATATATGTATGTATATGTAAGTGTATTATATTGTATGATGCTATGTTGTATTATATGGAATACATAATAATAAAAATGATATATATATATATATATTTATTTATATTTATATTTATATTTATTTATTTATGTATGAATATATATATATATCATGTTATATATTATGTTATGTATATATATGTATATATATATATATATATATATATTATGTGAATAAACATAAATAAACAAATAAATAAATAATATAATATCGTATAATATAATATAATATAAATACAGAAACAAATATATATATATAATATAATATAATATAATATATATATATATTTATGTGTGTATGTTTATATTAGGAGTCCCCGCTCAGGGCTCGCGCAGAGACTCTGAATTGACGGTTCAGGTTTAGGGTTTGGGGTTTTTAGGTGTACCTGGACCCTGAAGTGCAGTTCCTATTTCAGGGTACCTTATTCTCATGTTAATTTCATGCTTCACAGTACCGGAACCAAAGGCATGTGCAGGGAGGACATCTCAAAGCAACATCTTGCTGTGAATCCAAGCATCGATATAGCTGTGATGTAGCCTCAAAGGTTGTCCGGAAGCAGAGAAAAAGGGACGGATCTTTCCCCTAAACCCGGAGCCCTATACATACTTAAACCACGAAAACCTGGCAGACCACACTAACAACCTACAGCCTAACCCTAAACCCTAAACCCTGACCCTGGACCCTGAACCCTAAACCGTAGAACCTTGCATGCGTAGTTTTTTCGCTCATCGTCGAGCAACTTGGCCATCGTCGTTGCCAGTGTCTGTACTGGAAAGCTCATGCCGTCTCGTCTCCCACCAGTTCTTAAGGACACGACGCCATCAACCGTCCCGAGGCCCACGGTGTGGAAACTGGACCCCCAGCCCTTCATCCGTTCCAAACCTCACGGCAGTGCACAAGGGCACAAACAGCTGCAATCCGATCTTTCAAAATGTCCATGGACGAATATACCTTCGGGACCATACGAACCCTCAGGCTATTCTACCTTTTGGATCTGGGCCTGTAAAAGCAGATTCCCAGAGGCCGCGGCCTAGGTAAAGTCTCTGGTTCTGAATCTGGTGAAGGAATTTGGCATCCAAACATGTCTTTCTGGCAAAATATGGAGTACCTCATGCATGCTCCGACATCCTATCCGCATGCGCCCTTAACAAAGCATTTAACCCTTATTACTACCACACCCTAAAGAAACATCAGTACACGTCAAAGCAAAACAAGAGTTTTCGCGGGTCTCCGAGACATGCCCTACTTGAAGATGTCGACATGGATGGTGAGCCCTTTCACTTTGTGAAGAGCTTTTCACACTTTCACAGCGTCACCTTCCTCTATCTAGGAACGGAGAGTCTGCTTGGCAGGAAATGCTGCAGATACCTCTATAGTTTTCTTGCGAGTAGACGCGCTTACCCTCCACCCTCCCACAGGCAAACATGCTGGATATCTTGGGCCACAACTTCGGATCTTAGGCTTAGGCTGTTGGACTTTCCGCTTCAGGTGTAAGTACCAGGATAGTTACAGACTTAAGGTTTAGAGTTTGGGGTTTAGGGTTTCCTGCGGTAAAGACCGAGCTCGTCCGGCTTAGGATGCCGCTATCATGAAGCTCTAAATTTTAAATTAAGGTCCCATTTAACCCTATAACCTTATAAATTCTGAAGAACTATCCATGTGATTTGATTGAGAAGCGTCGTCGTGGTGGCACTGCAGGGCTGCAGGGGGGGGGGGGGGGAGTAGTGATAGATTTTCAGAGAGCCCAATAAAATATGCAAGGGTTTAGGGTTTAGGGTCTAAGGTGCGTATTTCTTAATTCTGGGGTGTTTGGGTTTTTGCCATTGTCGAGCACAGTGCTCGGCTTTATCCTGAGCGCAACGGATGCTACTCAGGTGGGTTTATTCTCGGCGAGTGGACGGATCTTTTGCAGGGGTGGTTTTTCGGGGTTGAGGACGTAAGCGCCATTGCTGCACGCGGGGGCTTGGCACTAAAATGTTAAGGAGCGAAAACAACTTGCCGCCAGTGACTGTCCAACACTCGCCTGCCAAAACAGGTCCATTTCGAAGCTGAACCTTTTCAAATAGGACTGCCTGCAGAAGAATGTCCTTGCACCATGATAACTACAAGCCGGAGCAAAGCTAGGCTGCCCGGGAACCTAGGCTTAAAAAGGGTGCCCTTTTTTGCTTAAAGGGGTTTATAAGGGAACCTAAACCCCCCAAAAAGGGAATAAGGGCACTACTGGGCATCCTAGAAAGAAAAGCATGCTTTCAAATCAGCTCCATGCTGAGGGTTGCTGATGCAGTGGAAAAATGGGCAGGATCTTCTCTGGTACCCTGTGAAGGGTGCCATCTTGATTGTACTTGTTGGGTTTCCGTGCGGGCGCGCAAATTGTTCTTTTTCACGTGGCGATGCTTTCACAAGAACTCCAACAGCGGGACCCCAACGACACATGACCACGCGCAAGGTGTATCGTGCTCATGCTTTGCCTCTGCCGCTGACGGTGGGGTCGAAGATGTGGATCTGGCAAGCTTGTTGCGTTAAACTGCGCACGCGCTTCTCGAACTCATCGTTACCATCGGAGCCCACGGAGTACACCACGCACTCCTCGGGACCTCCTAAGAGCTCCTACTTGGAGGTTCATTGGCCGTAGAAGTAGCGGTTATAAGGTTTAGGCTTAGAAGTACCCTAGACAAGGTTCCAGCTCTTGTTCCCCCAGCCTTATAACCCTACTTATAACAACCCATGAACCTCCAAGTAGGCTCAGGGATTCTTCTAGCGGCACATGTCTTGGGGGGTGGTGTGGTGTGGAGTGGGGTGAGTGGAGGACTCATGCTTACCCCCATGGCTTGCAAAAGACACTCCTGGAGCTCGTGAGGCCATCTCCGGCAGACCACACGTCCATTTGCCTCCCTCGTGGCGCTGGCGAGCAGAGGGGTACTTATCCAGCGTCCAGAGGCACGGGTAGTGGGGTTCCACGAGGAGGGACACCTAAGCTGCAGAGGAGCTTAAGTTGCGAAGCATCTTCGAGACTTGAGGGCTTCAGGACTTTGTTTTCTCGACACGGAGACTTGGAGGAAACGCCAGCCAGCACTTGTCCACATCCAAGACACTGCCACGTGGCTCGCAAGCGAGAGCTTCTTGTAGTTTGCGGCTTCGTAAGCAACCGAGGACGAGAGAAAAGCCCATCGCTCGGCAATTTTGGCTTGAGCATTTGCCTCCAATTTCTTGATCAGCCCAGATTCTCCTTCTTCGGCCTCAGGGACTGGACTTGGACCCCTCGTTGGAGTTGGAGTCCTTGATAGCCCAGCAAAAACATTCGAATAAGGCTGCACGTTTGGGGTTTGGTTACCCTGACCCCTTTTAAGGGAACCTACAATGGGGACCCAAAAGGGGCGCAAGGGTACCAGCGGGCTGCCAAGAGTCTTTGCCCGCGGAATCTCAGTCGAAGATGGCGACTCACTTCCAAGCACGGGCGAGCGCCCACTTGTGAAAATAAAGCTCGTCAGCAAGGCCTGGATTGGCATCCAAAACAGGAGTCCTGGGTGGGATGCCGGTGCATTGTTGAGAAGAAGCTTAGTACTATACACCAGTACTACTAGTACTGCTAGTACGGCGAGTACTACCAGGACCACCACTAGTACTACTACTACTACTACTACTGCTACTACTACTACTACTACTACTACTACTACTACTACTACTACTACCACCAAATGCCCCCCCCCCCCCCAGTGCGACGGATGCCGTTGGACTCGTCAAGATGAACGCGTCAACCCGAATAATATGTCAGGCTGTTCGTTGCAGCAGCACTTCGTTTGAGAAGAAGGTCTCAGACCTAAACTCTAAGCCCAGCAGGCACGTGGAACCCTTCCCCTCAACTCTATATACCCTAGACCCTACACTCTATACTTTATTCCCCGTTCGCATGCACGGGTAACACATGGCTCGCCTATCTGAAACGTAATTACCCCCCCCCCCCCCCCCCCACCCCGCAAAAGATAGGACGCGTCGCGCAGTAAATTTGCGCTGCATGGTGCGCCTGTCCTCTTCATTGTGCACGACAATGCTGGAATTTAAGCATTTTCGGCGAATGTAACAGCAGATATGCTGGTTCCAATGGTGCGGACATGGATGCTCTGGCCATTCGCACGCACTGGTAAAACGGACGTTATCATGGTGCGGACAGGCCGTTCGCACGCACTGGTGACGCGGACAGTATGATGGCGCGGACATGGATGCTGTGACCTTTCGCACGCACTGGCAACAAACGTAATTACCCCCCCGCCCCCCCCCCCAACCCCCCCACCCCACCCCCCCACCCCACAAAAGATAGGATGCGTCGCGCAGTAAATTTGCTCGGCATGGTGTGCCTGTCCTCTTCATCAAGCAGGAAAATGCTGGAATTTATAGCATGTTCGGCGACTGTAACAGCAGATATGCTGGTATTTACAGCATTTCCGGGCGCAGAAGAGAAACAGGACAAAAACACGATCGGCAAAATCGAGGCTGAAAATCAGTGTGGGTTTGGAGACGCAAAAAAAAACCTAAATTTCACAAACAAACGAGCGCGAATGGTGGTATTTACAGCATTTTATGGTCGAAAACACATTCTTTCAAAAAACCTTCTACAACGAGACTTTTATATGCGTTTTTGCACATTTTCAAATGTCAGTGGCAAAAACCCATGCGAAACGCGCGTCTCTGAAAAAAAACAAAAAACAGCAATACAAGTGTGTTTTATCCGTCGCACCAAGGGGGGGGGGAACCCTACTACTACTACTACTACTACTACTACTACTACTACTACTACTACTACTACTACTACTACTACTACTACTACTACTACTACTACTACTACTACTACTACTACTAGTAGGCGTCACGTTCTTAATTGATCGCAGGGGTTTTGTGGCATGCCATTTTCGTGTTAAGAGACGAAAACCTCGGTATTTACAGTGTTTCCTGGCTTTGTCCGTTTACGGACACGAAAAATCGACGTGTAAAAATTTCCGGAAACTACTTTCAACTACTTTAGGCGCAGGAGGAAAACATCGGTATTTACAGTGTTTTCGGGCTTCAAAAAACGGTAAATTACAGGCCCTACTTCGTGCAGACGCGTTCTCAGAACAGAGGAAAACACCGGTATTTACAGCGTTTCGCGGGTTTTTTTTAAGATGTGGCCAAACTTGTCCTTAAATCCGAACGCGTCCAGCAAGCCGAACAGTCGTGCACCCTGAAATCCGAAACCCCAAAACCTGAAGCAAGCCCAAGAGTCGTGCACCCTTAACATCTCAACCCCAAATCAGGTCTTGCCCTTGAACCCTAAACCCCAAATCCCAAAGAAAAAACACAAAAGATCTGCAGCCTGAAACCCCAAACCCCATATCTCCAGTCGAAGCTCAAAAGGCTCCCAAAAAAGCACCAAAAGATCTCTACCCTGAAGCCCCAAACCCGAAACCCTCCACTGTGAGCCCAAAAGGTCTTGCCCTTAAACCCTAAACCCTAGATCCCCAAAAACCCCAAAAGATCGCTGCCTTCGAGCCCCAAACCCCCACTGTGAGCCCAAAAGGTCTTGCCCTGAAACCCTAAACCCCAAATGCCAAAAAAACCCAAAAGATCTGTAGCCTGAAACCTCAAACCCCATATTTCCAGTGGAAGCCCAAAAGGTTCCCAAAACAAGCCCAAAAGATCTCTACCCTCAAACCCCAAATCCTAAACCCTCCACTGTGAGCCCAAAAGGTTTAGCCCCTAAACCAACCAAAAAAACAGCCATGTGTGCACAAAGCACAGCACGTAATTTCCCCCCCCCCCCAACCCCTGAGCGTGCACAAAGCAGCACGTAATTACCCCCCACCCCCCCCCCCCCCCCCCACCCCCCACCCCGGGGTCAATTACAGGGCCTACTTTGCACAGACGTGTTCTCAGAACAGAGGAAAAGACCGGTATTTACAGCGTTTCGCGGGTTTTCTAAGATGTGGCCAAACTTGTCCTTAAACCCGAACGCCTCCAGCAAGCCGAACAGTCGTGCACCCTGAAATCCGAAACCCCAAAACCTGAAGCAAGCCCAAGAGTCGTGCACCCTTAAAATCTCAACCCCACAGCGTCAAGCACGTCCCCAGAAAAAACACAAAACATCTGGAGCCTGAAACCCCAAACCCCATGTGTACCCTGAATGACAAAGCAGTCCCACAGTGCACCCCCTTAAACCTTAAATCCATAGAAAAAGCCCAAAAGTCCTTTCACCTTACAGCCTCAACCCCAAACCCTTCCCTTAAACCCTCAACCCCAAATCCCAAAAAAGCCCAGAAGATCCCTAAACCCTCCACTGTGAATCCCAAAAAGCCGAAAAGATCCCGAAACCCTCCACTGTGAGCCCAAAAGGTCTTACCCTTAAACCCTAAACCCCAAATCCCAAAAAACCTCAAAAGGTCTCTACCCTCAAGCCCCAAACCCTAAACCCTCCACTGTAAGGCCAAAATGTCTTGCCCTGAAACCCTAAACCCCAGATGCCAAAAAAAACCAAAAGATCTGTAGGCTGAAACCTCAAACCCCATATTTCCACTGGAAGCCCAAAAGGTTCCCAAAAAAGCCCAAAAGATCTGTACCTGCAAACCCTAAACCCTCCACTGTGAGCCCAAAAGATCTTGCCCCTAAACCAACCAAAAAAACAGAGGAAAACAGTAGACAGCGTGGTCAAGCGTGCACAAAGCCCAGCACGACCCCCATGTGTGCACAAAGCACAGCACGTAATTACCCCCCCAACCCCTCAGCATGGTCATGTGTGCACAAAGCACAGCACGTAATTACCCCCCCCCCCACCCCCCCCCACCCCCCCCACCCCCCCCAACCCGTCAAACGCAGAAAAAACCAGAGAAAACGATAGAAAAAGTCAAAAAACAACAGAAAACACCATGATCAGTTAAGAGCGTGTCAACTACTACTACTACTACTACTACTACTACTACTACTACTACTACTACTACTACAACTACTACTACTACTACTACTACTACTACTACTACTACTACTACTACTACTACTACTACTACTACTACTACTACTACTACTACTACTACTACTACTACGACTACGACTACTACTCCTGCTGCTACTACTACTACTACTACTACTACTACTACTACTACTACTACTACTACTACTACTACTCCTACTCCTACTACTACTACTACAACAACAACAACTACTACTACTACTACTACTACACGACTACTACTACTACTGCTACTTCTACTACTACTACTGCTACTACTACTACTACTACTACTACTACTACTACTACTACTACTACTACTACTACTACTGCTACTGCTACTGCTACTGCTACTGCTGCTGCTGCTGCTACTGCTACTGCTACTGCTACTGCTACTGCTGCTACTTCTGCGGCTACGGCTACTGCTACTGCTACGACTGCTACTACTACTACTACTACTACTACTACGACTACTACTACTACTACTACTACTACTACTACTACTACTACTACTACTACTACTACTACTACTACTAACTACTACTACTAACTACTACTACTAACTACTACTACTTCTACTACTACTACTACTACTACTACTACTACTACTACTACTACTACTACTACTACTACTACTACTACTACTACTACTACTACTGCTACTACTACTACTACTACTACTATACTACTACTACTACTACTACTACTACTACTACTACTACTACTACTACTACTACTACTACTACTACTACTACTCCTGCTGCTACTACTACTACTACTACTACTACTACTACTACTACTACTACTACTACTACTACTACTACTACTACTACTACTACTACTACTAGGTGTCGGTACCATTCGCGACGGTGCATTTTCCTTGGACTCCTAGTGCGAAAACCTAGGTTTCGCGCACATTCCAGGCTCCAGTGCCCCTTCCTCTTTTCTTCTTGCTACATGTACTTGCACCGTACGCCTTGCCAGTTTGGGTTTGGGGCTGTTAAACTGAAACATCGGTATTTACGACACTTCGTGGCTTCTTTTCGTGCGAATGGCAACGTCCGTGTTGCCAGCGCATCCATGTTGACACGATGATAACTGCATGGTAACGTCCGTGTTACCAGAGCATCCATGTCCGCACGATGATAACGTCCGTGTTGCCAGAACATCCATGTCCGCGCGATGATAACGTTTGTGACCACTGCGTGCGCATGGCCGGAGCATCCATGTCCGCACGATGATAACCTCCATGCAAAAACATCGGTATTTGCGACACTTCGTGGCTTCACGGCGTGCGAATGGCCAGAGCATCCATGTCCGCACGACGGTAACGTCCCTGTTACCAGAGCATTTATGTCCGCACGATGATAACGTCCGTGTTACCAGAGCATCCATGTCCGCTTGAGCCCAGCACTGACCTCCGCTCAGTGTCTTCCATGCCAAAAAAAACAAGATAAGAGGAACTCTGCCAACCACCTGCCATCAGCTGAAAACACTGCAAAACGCATGCTTTTCCTCCCACTCCTGCGCAACCAACACACCGTCGCGTACGTAACCAGCGCGTACTACTACTACTACTACTACTACTACTACTACTACTACTACTACTACTACTACTACTACTACTACTACTACTACTACTACTGCTACTGCTACTGCTACTGCTACTGCTACTGCTACTGCTACTGCTACTGCTACTGCTACTGCTACTGCTACTGCTACTGCCACTGCCACTGCTACTGCTACTACTGCTGCTGCTACTTCTTCTACCAACTGCTACTACTACGACGACTACTACTACTACAACTACTACTACTCCTGCTGCTACTACTACTACACTACTCCTACTCCTACTACTACTACTACTACTACTACTACTACTACTACTACTACTACTACTACTACTACTACTACTACTACTACTACTACTACTCCTGCTGCTGCTGCTACTACTGCTACTGCTGCTGCTGCTGCTACTGCTGCTACTACTGCAACTACTGCAACTACTGCTGCTACTGCTGCTACTGCTGCTACGCTGCTACTGCTGCTACTGCTAGTGCTACTGCTTGTACTACTACTAGTATACAACTACTGGTACGTCCATAGCACCCTGATATTCATACCCTAAACCCTAAACCCCGAACCCCAAACCCTAGGTGCGGCCTTGGGGCCCCAGCAATACGCTCTCATGGAGCAGACTCCGTTGCTTGCGGCCACGGGCGGGTCTTGCTTGGATGGTGACATAGATCCTCAGGCAAGGATCCCCCAATACCCCAGAAGACGGATTTAGGATGGGGCTTCGAGTTCAGGGGTATCGGGCTCTCTTGGTCAAGACTCTTGGTATGCTTGTTTTTCGCGTAGAGACATAAGCCTAAATGCCACAATTCAACACTAGAAATGGCTCAGCAAACATTCGGCAGCTGGATGCTTCAAAAAAAGCCTACAACAGAGGTAGACCTTCTGTTGCACAGGCTCGTAAGATGGAACAACCCAAAAGGGCTTATTTCAGCTTGATCTTTGATGATGACCAAACACGGAAAACACAAAATCTTTGCCAGGCAGTGGAGAATCAGCTTGCCTCGCAAATTGTCAAGGCCACACGCATGCTCAGATTTCTCCACATGTTGAGCGCAACATCCCCGGCAGTTTACCGAAACCGTGGGGTCCTGCTTGGCGCCTTGTGAGAGTTGAACGCTCTTCTAGCCGGTGTGGGCTCGAGAGTAAGACCCCAATATCTCTGAATTCAGGAATCTTCCATAGATCATCTTGTGATCCACTACGATTTAGCAATGGACTTCCAAGTTAAGAAAATATTAGACATCGAAGTCGGGGTGGAAACCCTCAACCCTAAACCCTAAACCCTAAAACCCTAAACCCTAAACCCCTAAACCCTAAACCCTAAAGCCTAAACCCTGAACCAGCAATGGGCCTAAGTGGCCTAAGTGGCTGCGGGACAGGGCCGATGCACATGTGCAATCGCTTGTGATGAGGACCTGGACCCTCGATAGTTCCTTCCCGGGGGGTCAAACTTTATAGTCTCTGCTATATAGTGCGAAATAAGTTACTCCACAAAAAATGGCCATTTACCAAGTAGCGGTGCCCCTTATGTAGCCCCAAATACTATAATCCTGACTCCAGGAACCTCCCCAATACCCCACACTTTTCGGAAAGCCACAAAAGTCGCAAGTACATGGAGCCGTAGGGACAATAAGGTACCCTAATCCTAGACCCTCAACCCTAAACCCTAAACCCTAACCCTAAACCCTAAACCCTAAACCCTAAACCCTAAACCCTAACCCTAAACCCTAAACCCTAGACCCTAAAAAGTCGGAGCTGCAATTCAGGTTCCAGGCAGGGCAGCAGTTGCACACACCGGCCTTGGAAAATGTCTCACCGAGTATGGCCTCACCGGCCTGCAGAAAGCGCCCGCAGGAAGCCCGACACGAGGGCGTAGGGTTTAGGGTTTAGGGTTTAGGGTTTAGGGTTTAGGGTTTAGGGTTTAGGGTTTAGGGTTTAGGGTCTAGGGTTTAGGCTTCAGGGTTTCGGGTCCATGCTTGAGGCTTTAGGGTTTGGGCACAGGGGAGGGGGGGGAGAGAGTTGTATATTCGTGTGCGAACACGTGCACAACAACTATCCCTAAAAAGGGCTGCTACTACTACTACTACTACTACTACTACTACTACTACTACTACTACTACTACTACTACTACTACTTCTACTACTACTAGTACTAGTACTAGACCCTAGTCTGGAACAGCCGTATCCGGAGTGACTTGGATAGACTCTGAGTGATTGGAGCAAAAAACTTCGCATGCGAAGCGAGCTAGCACTACTCACCACGAGAGAAACTGTGGGGTCGTGATTCCCCTAAGCACTACCATGTAAATGTTGCCTAAGCCTTCTACCCCAAGCCCTAAGCCCGAAGCCCTAAGCCCTAAGCGCGAAGGCCGAACGCCGAGGCCCTAGGCCCTAGGCCCCTCAGGAAGGTGGATCAACTAGACCCAGGAGTAACCTAGGAATAAAAAGGGCGCCCTTTTTGGTTTCAAAGGAATTAATTATCAGGGAACCCCAACCCTTAAAAAAAAAAAGGGCCTACTCCGGGTCCTAAAACCCTAAACCCTAGGCCCCTAAAACCCCTAAAACCCCTAAAACCTCTAAAGGTAGATCAACACACCCGTGAGCTCAACTCCTCCCGCGCCTCAGCACGGGCCTTTGACTGGGCTGCGATGCTGTCAATCCGTGCCTAGTCGGGCTGTGCGCATTCCGCAAATAAGAGAGTGTGTCGATTCACATGGTTTTAGGGTTTTAGGGTTTAGGGCTTGCGGCTAACTCTGGCTGTAGGGGCTGTGGACGGTACCCCTTTCATCGTTTGCATTGCTATGGCGCAGAGGTTGCTTTTGTTTCAGGGCGGTCCACTGTAGTTTATGCGCCTCTAAAGGCCCTAAGGCCTGCAAGCTTTGCGCCGGCAATCCCTTCAAGCCAAAATACATGTCGCCTCGAACTGAACCGTCTTGCTTGACTTCCTATAGTGCCTGAAGCCCCCAATGCAAGGAAAGCCTTGGCCACCCCCCAAAACCCTTAACCTGAAAAGCCTAAAACCTCCGCGCCTTGAGCTCGTCTTGCTCTGTGCCTGGTCAGGGTTGGTTTGGGCCAGAGTTGCCTTTAAGGACTCAAGGTTTACGGGTTCAGGGTTAAGGATTTAAGGGGGGGGGGGGGGGGGGGGGGGGGGGTGAGGTTGGGGTTTAGGTCTCAGGGTTTAGGTGCTTTGGGCTTTTGCGCGAAGGGTTGGGGGTTTCAGTTTAGGTCGTGGGTTTCGTGCTTAGAGTTGAGGGGTTGGGAGGGGTTTAGAAGCGCCCCCCCCCCCCCCCCCATGTAAACCCTTTGTCAACCCTCAACCCTCAACCCTCAACCCTCAACCCTCAACCCTCAACCCTCAACCCTCAACCCTCAACCCTCAACCCTCAACCCTCAACCCTCAACCCCCATGCAAGCCTGTGCGAAAGCCTATGCAAACCCTACGAGAACATCAATTTCCAAGCCAAGGCCTGACACATACCCACACAAGAAAACTACAAGCCACATAGTTACTACTAAAAAATATAGTAATATCTAAAGCTATGTATAATAAGACATAATGCTATATATGTATATACACATGTAATCATATGTAATATGTATATATATATATATATCTCATGCAGATAACTTCAAGTCTTTATCTGACTGCTTTTGAGGTCCCAGACCTGAACACCTAGAACCTAAACCCTAAACACCAGAACCCCAAAAAGAGACCACTGAAGCCCTAAATCTTAACTCCTGAAGCCCTGAAGCCCAAAAACCCCAAAGCCCTGCAAGTAAAGCCCACAGTGACCTGAAGCCCAACACTCTAAAGCCCTAAACAACAGTCCAAGGCCCTAAGCCCCAAACCCTAACACACACCCCGAAGCCCAAGAGGCCCAAAGCCTAGGAAACCCAAAGGCTAAACACACCCAAGCCCCAACAACCCTAACTAAACCCTGAACGCGCGCCAGCCGTGAAGCCGAAAAGCCCTAAAGCCCCAACAAAACCCTGAAGCCCTAAAATGCCCAGAAAAGCCTAACAAGCCCCAGAGTCCCTCAAGTCCCCAGCCCGAAAGCCCTAAAAGCCCTGAAAGCCCCAAAAACCCGAAAAGTCCCTAAAGCCCCCCCCCCCCCTCCCAGCCCTCAAGCCCTAAAAAAGCCAGCCGAGTCCCTGGCGCGTTGCGGGTGTTGGGGGGGATGGGCCCCCGTTCAGAGCCCCTGAAGGCTCAGGACCTCAGGCGGCTTCGGGTTTAGGGGTTTGGGGTTTAGGGTTTAGGGTTTAGGGTTTTAGGGTTTAGGGTTTAGGGTTTAGGGGTTTAGGGTTTAGGGTTTCGGGTTTAGGGTTCAGGGTTTAGGGTTTAGGCTTTAGGATTCAAGGTTAGGTTTTTAGGGTTTAAGGGGTCCAAGGGCTTCAGGCGTTTAGGGTTTGGGCTTTTGCGCCTTGGGTTAGGGACGGCCAGAAGTTCAGGGTTGGGGACTTTAGGGGGCAAAAGGGCTTTAGGGCTTCTAGGATTTGTGGGTCTCAGGCTTAAAATACACCAGGGCTTAGAGTCTATGCTTGGTAAGCTGTAAACCCTAAACCCTAAACCCTCAACCCTCAACCCTAAACCCTAAACCCCTTTTCAAGCCTAATCCCTAAACCCTAAACCTTCAACAAAGGACTTCCAGAACCTTCCGCACGGCGCCTTCTTGAAGTTATCTTATGGGGTTGAGTCTGAGTCGCAAAGCGGAGACCGCTTGTGCCGACTACCCCTAACCCGAGAGTGCTCTATACACTTGTAGACACCCTTAGCTTTACAGCATGGATCCAACAATCAAGGTGTCTTTCCTACTGGTGTTTGGGCATGCTGCGTAGGTTGCTCTATCTAGACATGTACCTCAAAGCTGTCACTTGTCTCCAGCTTGTCTTGGCACAAGCTGTCAGATCATCATCGGTAGAGGAACCCTCGTATGTGGACTGGGGCTTCTAGGGCAGCAACGCCTTAAAGCTTCAACCACATTAAAAACATTGTAAGCTCCATGCAGGGGGAGTTCCAAATGAGGGAAATGAGGGTCGTTGTTTGGGGCCCATAGACCGTTTAAGCCCTAGAAGGCCTATAGGCCTTCTAAGCCCATAAGCCTACAAAAGGGGGCCTTGTTGTAAGGAAATCTATTCTGAGAAGTCTCTGTTCCAGGTCTCAGTGTAGCTCCGGTATTCCGGTACCTAATTTTCTCGTTCTGAAACAGAATCAACGGCCCACCCTCGAAGAATCCCCTCCCTCCACCCTCGCCCCAACCTCCCCCCCCACTCCCTCCCCCTCTACCCCCTCCCTCCCTCCCCCTCCGTCCCACTCCCTCCCCGCAAAACTCAAACCCGCAACCTAAGGTTTAGAATTTTAGGTTTAGGGTTTAGGGTTCTGTGCTGTTCGGGATGACCCCAAACCACAAACCCGAAGCCCCAACCCCCAACCCCCAACCCCCAAACCCCAAGCCCTCAACCCTCAACCCTGAACCCTAAACCCTGGCTGGATCCACCTCTTCGTCCCCATCCGCCTCGCAGCTTCCGCTTTTTAAAGGTTTCGAGGCTGCTGAGGTTTCTTGGGCTTCGCGGGGTTTAGGGTTTTTGGTGTAAGGAATGGATGGGTGTACACGGCTTCTGGGGTGCTCGAAACGGGCTTCACATCCAAAACACCCTAGACCCACCCACCCTTGGCCCCGATCAAAGGCGGAGGGCAAAGCAGATGCAGTTGCATCCACGTAAACCCCAAACACTAGACCCGAAAAGTAAGCCTCTGCAAATCACAGCAGCTTTGTACTTCAGACTGTATGGGGGCAACTCATACTCTACTATCTGCCTAAGACCCCCCCCCAAATAACAAAAAATAGAATCCCTATGTTGCCCTATGAGGAAGAATGCGTCTTGTTTGGGGGTTCTTCAGCAATTGATAGTACTTCTTTGACTTGGCTGCACTTAGCAGGGTAGCGATAAACTTAATCTTTAGCTGCCATACTAAGAAGCCCAATAAACCCAACAAGGCTAAGGATCTAAAGTTACAATAAGGCACCACAAAGAATATATGTATATATATATATACACACACATATATATATATATGAGCCTAAAAGAGGTCAGAGTTGAGTATCCTGAGATGCCGCAAAAGGCCCTGTTCCAGCCTTTGCCAGCACCTCGCGGGGCAGGCTGGGAGGTGGTGTTGAGAATGTAACCCTAAACCCTAAACCCTAAACCCTAAACCCTAAACCCTAAACCCTAAACCCTAAACCCTAAACCCTAAACCCTAAACCCTAAACCCTAGGGTTTCGGGTTCGGGTTCCCTAACGCCTAAGCCTAAGCCCTAAGCTACACACCCCCGAAAGCTCCAAAACCTAAAGTGCAAACACATCGAGCAATGCCAAGAGTAGCCCATGTGTCCTAAACAATCGGAGGCATACCTTCTAGCTAGATTCCTCTCTTGCAAGGTTGCGGCCCCACCCTAAACCCTAAACCCTAAACCCTAAACCCTAAACCCTAAACCCTAAACCCTAAACCCTAAACCCTAAACCCTAAACCCTAAACCGCCCTAAACCCTAAACCCTAAACCGCCCTAAACCCTAAACCCTCAGAGCTGTATATATGGCATTCTCAGGAGCTAAGGGAAGGCCCCTGCTTAGTTTCAGGGCTAAGAGCTTAAGGCTTTGGGAGTGGCGACATAGGGAAACATACCGCAAACCCGAAACCCTAAGCCCCAAACCCTAAACCCAAAACCCTACACCCTAAAACCCTAAACCCTAAACCCGAAACTAAGAACCCTACACCTGAAACCCTAAACCCTAAACCCTAAACCTGAAACCCAATTCGTATACTCGCCACAAGGAGGCCGGAGTTTCTATGGCCGGTGAAAAGGAACACATCAAGCTCGCTGGCTCTTCGTCGGGAAGTTGGCTTTACTACTATTTGCCTAAGAGCCGCCCCCCCCCCCCCCCCCAAACAAAAAACAAAAAAAACAACCTATTTAGCCCTTATACGGAAGAGTATTTTCTATATTGTGGGGGGGGGGGTGGCGGCTCTTAAGCAATTGGTAGTTTCGGGTTTAGGGTTTAGAGTTTAGGGTTTAGGATTTAAGGTTTAGGTACGCTATGGAGGCTGCCAAAACAAGAAAGGGGGCCCTGTAGAAAGGATAACAGTATTCAAGGAGGTAAAATAGAGGGTTCCCCTATTTGGGGACCCGCCCATATAGGTCCCTTCAAGGATTGCATACACAGATACGACTGGTAGGGTTGCAAGCGCTCCAACAAGTCACGAAAGGGCGATAACTGTGCAAGGCATACTACCCATGGACCTCCCAATCCCTGAACCCCAAAAACCGTCAACCCTGAACACTAAACCCTAAACCCTAAACTCTAAACACCCTCAAGCCAAGTGAAACTATGGAGGCAAAAAAATGGCATCTGCTTCATGAGACCTGTTCGTCCACCCTCGGCATAAAGAGCAGTTGCAACCATAAGCGAACAAAATCCTAAACTCCAAGAACCCTGAACCCTCAACCCTGAACCCAAAACCCTAAACCCTAAACACTGAGGTGGTTCTGGGCCCGGGGCTGCCCGAACTTCGCAGCGCGGTGGCTTCCGGGCAATCTTTTGCCCAATGGTTGCCGCCGCAGTTAAAGCAGACTGTCGACGCGCCTCCGCAGCCCTTAAGGGTCCTTTAGGGTTTAGGGTTTAGGGTTTAGGATTTAGGGTTTAGGGTTGATAAGGTTTGTGGTTTATGGTTAGGGTATAGCGTTTAGGGTTTAGGGTGCAGCTTTATGGTACATAATTACAAAGGGTCTAGGGTTTAGGGTTTAGTGATCTATGTATATACACACACACATACATATATATGTATGTATATGGTATAGATATAAACGCACACATATACGTGTATATATATATATATGTATATATGTATATACGTGTATATGTATGTATATATATATATATGCATACAGATAGGTAGATAGGGTAGCGTTAGGGCCCACGTATAGACTGAACAACTTCTATGTCTAGGATCGCAGGTGCAGGTCTCACGTGCTCAACTATGCAGCTCGTATACGGAGGTAGAGTTTAGGGTTTAGGGTTTAGGGTGTAGGGTTTAAGGGTTAAGGGCTAAGGGTTAAGGGTTTAGGGTTTAGCACAGCTTCTGGTTCTCAGTAGGGAATGAGGGAACTAGGGCCCTGCGTAATCCCTTAAAGGGTATAATGTAGGGCCCTATTTCCCTCATTCCCTACTAAGAACCAGGCATTTTTGGGTAATGAGACACGTGGGTGTAGCTCAAGGCTGATAGCAGCACAGAAAACTTTCTCACCGGGCCTGCGCTAGCGTTTCGCATCGCGCGTGCTAAGCAGATCTGGCATGGTGCCAGAAAGAACAGCTTCTTACTGCTATAACTTGTGCTTGGAGCTGAATGAATCCTGTTCATGCAATCCAACGCCCTATAGAACGTGGCTGTACCTCCCAGTCTCAGAGCTTAGTGTAAGAAATCACCGTCTGGGCAGTCTAGGCACTTGCAAGGGTCTGAATCTAAAGACTCCTGCGGATTACTTGGGGCTTCTGCTGTCTCAGACTCCTGAATGTTTTGCCACTTGCACTGCCCATCGTTTCCATGCTGCCTCTACTGCCATTACACTTTGTTGCCGAGGGCCATTGCATGAAGCCATTCGAGACTTACAACGGCTGCGCAGTAGGCGAACTCATTTACGATGGTCTACAGCTCAGCATAAAGGAACTGCCCGTGGAAAGAGGGAAAGCTGATTTCAAGAGGCTCACGGAACCTCGAGAAATCTGCATGAGCAAATGAGATCTGTAGATCTTGAGGGCAGCCCCCATCAACAGGACGAGCAACACCTTTTGTTGAACAGTCTGCGTCCGTCTTGCGACGTCGCAAAGTCGGTGAGAACACGTTTCCTGGGTTAACCTTATTATAGCGACTTCTTGAGGAAAAACAAACCAGGGATTATCAGGAAAGACCTCTATCACTAGGCGGGCAGCCTCACTGGCCGCCAGGCACGATCCTCGCAGGAGTCTTTCTCATTTAGCACCCAGGTAACAACAAAAAACGTGTTTTTCATAAAGCGCTATATAAGAGAACCGGACCCTTCAAGTCAAGAAGCATTTCAGGGCCCACTGGGGTCCGAGTTCAAGCTCTCGAGTCTAAACTTCAGCATGTGACATGGCGCTAAGCTTCGTCCTTCCTGCGCCAAGGACCAAGGTACTTGGAGGTTCATGGTACTGATTAAACAAATATAACTGTACTTATCACCCACTTATAAGCCCCTTCAGTGCCCTAGTATGGTTATAAGTACAGTTATAATTGGTTAATAAGTACCATGAACCTCCAAGTACAGGTCTGTGTCCCTTTCAGCTGATCCCGTGGCTTGACAGGGCATAGGCATCATGCGTGTTGCAAGTAGAAATGGGGGGGGGTTCCCGCTTTACTTACAGGGACATGATGTGCGATGAATCATGCCAGCCCTTCCCGCAAGCATGATATGGCTGACGCCGCTGACGCAGGCGCAGAACTCTTCCGCAGACTGCTGCTGTGCTTGGAATGTCTGGGCTTTGCAAGGTCAAATGGGGCAGGGTTTTGTCAACATGGTATTCCCATCGCTTCACGGGCACTGATTTCCCGCACGTTGAGCCTGTAAAGCCAAACAACGACAGATCAAGAATTTTCCCCGCTTGAGCGCCGTTGGTTGGAGAATACAAATTCGGTTTAGGGTTGGGCTACTTGCTGAGAGCAAAAGCAGGTTCGCCTGCGCCCTGTCCTTAGAGAGGCATTAGGCTTGTCTTGGCAGCCACTTCGGGGAATGAAACGGATAGTGAAAAATGCGGACGAAGCTGGACAGCATCTCGTGGAAAGGCTCCCCTCGAAAAAGGAACTGCCTCACCCTCAACGCAAGAAATTCTGAACCGTCAATCCCAAACCCTTCTCTGGTCCTCCCTAAACGTCAACCCGAAACCCAAGACCCAACATATCACCAAATGGTCCTTCCTGCTGAACCCCTAAACTCTCTCCACCCTAACACTCTGTGCCCCCTGATCCTTGGACCCTACACCCTAAACCTTCTAATCCCTCTCCAACACTGCAAGACGTGCCACTCCGACTTCTCAGGGCGCCGCGAACAGAAACACGAGACCTTCCCCTAACCATATATAAGCCCTGTGTATGCTATACTCCCCTTAGAACCTTATTAAAAATGATATTTTTACTATCCTCCTGGGTTTTATATGAACAAAAATAGAAAAACAATTCCCAAGGGGGATATAACGGGATATGTGTATGCCTAGACAAGGCCCCATAAAGCATCTTCAGAAGACCCCGCCTCCAACGCCCGCACCCAGTGCCGGCGCCAGTTGATGGCGCCGGGCAGGTCTGAGTACTTTCGAGAGAACCTGCCGCCGGGTTTGCGGTTTAGGGTGCAGGGTTTAGGGTTTAGGGTTTCGGGTTTAGAGTTTAGGGCGGTGTTAAGGGTCCAGGGTTGAGGACCCCAGAGCTAACCAGCGCGGGGGCCATCCTACCAATTTCGGACAGGGAATTTAGGAGACTTCGCCGCAGGATTCTGCCCAGTTGCCTCCAGAGATACACTGCAGGGTGGGATACGGCCAGCAGGATTCTGTAAAAAAACTGGGACCAAGCCACGAAAAACTGGGCGGGTTTAGGGTTTAGGGTTTAGGGTTGAGGGTTTAGGGTTGAGGGTTTAGGGTTTAGGGTGGGGAATGAAGAGATGTTGATGGTAATTGTTGTTGCGTGGCACTACAAGGTTCTGGGTTTAGTGTTTAGGGTTTTTGGGATTCAGGGTTTAGGGTTGAAGATCATGCTAGGTTGAAACCGCCGAGCTGCTCCAAGGTATTCTTCCTAAGTCAAACAGACCACGCTCCAAAGACCAATCGGCCATTGGCGACAAGCCAACTAATATAGGGGTCTGAATAATTAGAATAGGCTTTGGCGGGGGTTCTTGCCAGTTCTTGCAGCATTATTCTAAAGGGACTATAAGGGAATACTATAAGTACTTCTTCCGACCCCAAGAGTACACAAGGTCGCCTCCACTCCGGTGTCAGCAGCCTTGGAACACACTTGCTGGTGGAACACGCGTTCATCACCGCTTCGGAATTCGCATTTCAATTTCTGAGGGGGGTGGCGCGGGGGGGTGGGGGGGGGGGGGGGAGTCGAAAATAGACTTGCGCGGTTTTGGAAAACAGTGCGATGTGACATGACCTTCATCTCTTACCCTACGGGTCCATGTACCTCATTATGTATACTTGGGCCCCAAAGTCCCTATATAGGAAGTACTTTAAGGCCCAAGTAATATAAGAATGAGGTACATGGACCCTTAGCGTACACAGAGGAATTGGAGTCAACGGTCATGGCGCGGAGGCTTCATGTTGCCGCTACTGAGCTCTTCTGTTCAGGCAGCGTGCTCCGGCTCATGGATCCAAGCCGAAACCGGAAGCAGCTCCTGTCTATCTGGGGATCTTACGTGGAACAGGATCCCTAAGGGAATGTACAGGCCAGATTAGGAGTATACTAAGGAGAACCCTTTAGGGATACTACCTCAGGGGTACGAGTCTTAATAAAAGTGTCTAGAGGAACCTACGCATCTTGGCAAAAAAAGGGAGACATAGTAGCAAGTATGGTTTGTTGGCAGGCTGTCCTTCTGAAACTGCATGAGGCAGGCTACTCTAACTAAGCAACGACCTAACTATTCTTTCTTGCTTAAGAGCCCCCCAAAAAATCAAAAGACTCTTCCTCATAAGGGAATATAGGAGGCAGTATGATCCTTACTTTGGGGATCTTTTGAGGAAATAGTAGCTCAAGCAAAACCCTACACCCTAAAACCTAAAGCCATGCCAAGCCCGTAGCTGCATCGTATCACGGCAGGGGAACTAGCTCGCGAAGAAGGCGCTCGTGATCGGCCGTTGGAAGCCACTTCGAGGTTCCTTGAGTAGCTTGTACTGGGTTAGAAGCAGGGTAACTGTAGTCAGAATAACCTTATCTTGGGAGGGTTTAGGGTAGGGTTCAGGATAACCATCCTCAAACAAGCCATGAGCCTCCAAGAGCGCCCGCTCGAGCGCAGATCCGGAGGATTCCATTTACCCCACTTACATGCGAGGGTTCCCAAGGGAGGGGTCCATGGGCGGTAGGTACCTTGGGACCTCAGAGAAGCTTAGGGAGCCTTAGGGAGTATGAGGGAACCTTGGGTTACATACCCCCCCTTGAACCCCCCCCCCCCCCTGTAAGAACCCTAAACCCTAAACCCCAAACCCTAAACCCTAAACCCAGCCGCCCATGAACCTCCCAGTTCTCTGTGAACTTTAGTGTCAAAGATTGAGATTTGGGAATCCCAACACCCTGAAATCTGTGAGCCCATAACCCGAAACACTAACAGCCCAAGACCTTCCGCGCCTCATACTTCTGCAATGTGGCCTTCTTTGAGAGTCTCTGAATCAGGGCTTAGGGCTTAGGGCTTAGGGCTTGGGGCTTAGGGCTGAGGGCTTGGGGCTTGGGGCTTAGGGCTTAGGAGGTTTCAGACTTTAAGCAAGGCGCTTTCCAGGTGGCTAGTTGCCAAGCGGGTACCCCTTATATAAGGCTCACGTCAGGCTCATAGAAGGAGATGAGAAGTTAGGGTTTAGGGTTTAGGGTTTCGGGCTTAGGGTTTAGGGTTTAGAAAGGCTCTGGTGTAAGAATGGCCCAGACGCGAGGTCCTCCGATGTAGAAATGCGGGGGGGAGGGGGGCTTGGGGTAGATGGGGTCGTGGGCTCAGAGCGTTTACCAGGATGACCCGAAAAACCCTCTGAAACACATCCCTGAATATGATCCTTGAAAACCCAATCAGGAAAACAAACTGTCCCAGTTGTCCAGGGCCTGCCTCCCAAAACCAAATCCTAAACCGTTAGACCTTTCTTCTACAAGGAGGGGCCCCCTAGTTATAAGTAGAGTTATAGGAGCCCTAAATTGGGTTATAAGGAGCCTAGCTTAGGTTATAAGTCCCCTTGATTATAGTTAGTATAGTAAAGGGGCCCTCCTTGTAGGGCCCTCGAGCTCTCTGGAGCATGTTTATTTCGCGTAGGCTGTGTGGAGTCTCTCAGAGAGCATTGCAGGGTTTAGGGCTTTGTGCTTTTAACAGGTGTAAGGCTCAGACTGGCGCAAGCGAAGTTCCCCATCAATGAAGTCTGGAATTGAGTTTGGCTTCACTGTTACTTGTTTTGAACATTTTCTGGATTTCTTGTGTGAAGAATTATGCATTTGGGTGGTGGCACCTGGTTGCTACTATTTCCCAAAAAGCACGCCCCATATATCGGGTCCCCAGACCCTGCTATACCCCCGTCCACCCTGAACCCTAAACCCTAAACCCGAAACCCGAAACCCTAAACCCTAAACCCGAAACCCTAAACCCTAAACCCTAAACCCTAAACCCTAAACCCTAAACCCTAAACCCTAAACCCAAACCCTGGGATTCCACCAGCGGGCCCAGCCTTCCAAGCCGCCAGCGCGATGGAGTCGCGCGGCTCTTGCCGACGTATCTCAGACGCAAGCAATGTCTAAGGGTCCTTGTAGACGAAAGAGGTTTAGGGTTTAGGGTTTAGGGTTTAGGGTTTAGGGTTTAGGGTTTAGGGTTTAGGGTTTAGGGTTTAGGGTTTAAGCAGGGCCTGCCATGGGGCCTGTGTAGGGTTTAGGGTTTGGGGTTTCGGGTTTGGGGTTATATACTTGGGCCCAAGCTACTAGATGGGAACCTCCTCAAGGCCCCAGTATATACTTCTTCGGTACATGGGCCCTGGGGGGGGATCACAACAAGGATTGGACATTTACAGTAACGGCACCACGATCTACACTAGGCATCACGAGAATAATCTACGCGCCACAAGAAAAACATTGTTTCTTGTGTCCTGGGGTACTCCCAGGTTCTATGTTGAATCCTACTTGGCGAGCGATGGGGACAGCGACATCGATACTTGCCTGCTTTTCAAATCGGGGTTTTGGGTGTAGGGTACTTCCTGCGCCATCTACGAGTTGTACTGGAACACTCTGGCAACCTGGACCAGGAAGCTGCGGACACATCACGTATGTATACATCTATTTCCATGCTTTTCTCTGCATATGAGCATATCTATGTCCATGGATATGATTGTTCCGTGTTGATAAATTAAATCTTGTCGAACTCTGAGAATCAGACCAAAAGAATCCTCATGTTCCATGACCCTTCTCCTGAACTCTCAGGGTACTTACATGGTCCCTTAGTACGGTCCCTTACCTTCTTTAAAGGATTCTGCAGTATGGGCCCTTGGATTTTTTGGGTGTATAAGGGGTCCCCCTGTTAAGGGCCCATTTATGAAGGGACCATGCAACGACCCCAAGAAGGGTTTCCCTGACATAACCCTGAGCCCTAAACCCTAAACCCTACACCCTAAACCCTAAACCCTAAACCCTAACCCTAAACCAACGAGCGTCCAGCCTTGTGGGTCAAGACCTTCATCGACTCCTCGAGGTGGAAGCGCTGCGTCTCCAGCTCCTTGTGCCAAGCAACAAGGGTTTCCCTGACATACCCCTGAGCCCTGAGCCCTAAACCCTACACCCTAAACCCTAACCCTAAACCCTAAACCCTAAACCCTAAAACCTAAACCCTAAACCCTAAACCCTTACAAGAAGCATGTTGTTGTCCGCATCTTTTTGTTGGGCTACCCGCGTCTCGCTTTGTTTGGGTTATCTGCATCTCTTTTTTTGGATGGGGGGGGGGGGGGGGGGAGTTAGGGAGTTCGGGTGCAGGGTGTAGGGTTTGGGGTCTTTTCTCTCGGGACAAGGAGCTTTCACCTCCAAACCCAGCGGAGTGGTCATGTGTGCGTCTCATGCTATGGGGGATATCTGTGCCTTGTTTTTGAGAAACGGGCTTTCCCCTTCTAGGGTGCCAGGGCTTCGGGCGATTTAGAGCTTCCTTCGGGCTTCCACACCCCACTGCTGTGGCTCCTTATTAAAGCCTGTTAGAGTTTCCCATTTTAGGGCTTCCCAGTTTAGGGTTTATAAACCCTAAACTGGGAACCCTAAAATGGGAAACTCTACAGGCATAGGGTTTAAGCATCCTCTTTGGCCGTGTGGGGCGTCTGTTCCTCACTCCTATGAGGGCTCAGGGAAGGTCATCCCTTAACGGCCTTTAGGGATTCCATAGCTGCCCTCACTCTCTCACTCCTTTGAAGGTTAGGTGCTTTGTTAGCTTGGGACCTCACTCCGTTCTAGGGCTCCTGTCACGGTTTAGGGCTTCCACACCTCACTTCATCCTCGGGCTCCGGGGCTTAGGGCTCAGGGTGGAGGCTGTTTAGGGTTTGAGGTTTAGGGTTTAGGGTTTATAGGGTTTAGGGTTTAGGGTTTAGGGTTTAGGGTTTAGGGTTTAGCGCACTCCCTCGGGTGGGCACTCCAGAAACCAAGCCCAAGAAGTGAGGAGCGCGGTTGACTTTAAAGTCGAACGACCCCACGCCGAGGGCGAGAAAAAGACACGGAGTACGCTTTCCGCAATGCTGTGGCGAATTGCAGGGCCCCCCAAGACATTATCCCTGATTTCAGACCTGGACATAAGGGACCGTATGGACCCTAGCTTAGGGAACCGACAAGGGAGGGAAGCTATCAATGCCGTGATCACGAACTACTTGATATGCCTTTGTCATTCTGGTGAACGATGCCAAAGTATTCCTCGTGACTGTAACAACGAATGGGTTCCTCGTGACGCTATGCCTGAAAGGCAACCACTTTGAAGCCTAAGTCCTGAACCAGGATTAAACCCTGAACCGTAAACCTTAAACCCAAAACCTACAGCGGAGCCTCTCTGCGATTCTGCTGCAGAAGCATCTCTTTGGCACGGATCGCCTGAGGGTCTTGCTTTAAAGTCACGCCAGGGTCTTGCGCTGTGACAGGGTTTAGGCTTAGGGGTTTGGGGTTTAGGGTTTAGGGCTTAGGGTTTAGGGTTTAGGGTTTAGGGTTTAGGGTTTAGGGTTTAGGCATCCAGAGTTGAACTACAGGATGAATGCAACCCGCGAGCATATGGGGGTTTACGATATTAGGGGTAGCTTAGTCGAGTCCTTTTTCAGAAAAGCCTCCTATTCGGGGGTCTTTTTTAGGGGCCCCCGATATTCGCAAGCCCCCATGTGCAGCATGCTGTCAACTGGGACATGAAGCGAGGGCCCACTCGCTTGCTGGCAGCCGAACCAGCTACGGAACGGGTTCTTGCCGCTTGCCACCCATCATTGTACTGCTCCTGGAATTACTAAACCTCAAAACGCTCTAAACAACATGAACCACGCCCTGAAACCCTAAACCCTAAACCCTACAAGTGCCTGCTGGTGGATCTCGCGACGTGTGAGGACTGTCAGAATCCTCTTCATGGAAAGCTTGACCTGGGCTCCGAGGGATCTCAGCGTTCAGAGCCCAGGTATGGGTAGTTCTCTACATTTGTGGCACCTTTCGGGGGTCCTTCTTTTAAGGGTGCCGTACTGTGTATAGGACCCCAAAAGGGACCCGAGTTTAGAGAAGTAGACGCATGGCAACTGTGTGATTATGGAATTTCAAACCCAAAGCCCGGGGATGGTAGGGTTTATGGGCTCCGAGGGTTTGCAGGCCTCATCAAGCCCTAAACCCTAAACCCTAAACCCCAAACCCTAAACCCCAAACCCCAAACCTAACCCTAAGCCCCATACCTCGGATTCTTGAGAAGTTTTAAGATGAGGATTGGTTCCAGGTTTGGGGGTGTAGAAGCTAGGGTTTAGGGTTTAGGGTGTAGAGTGTGGGCTTGCAAACCTTGGGGGGGGACGCAATAAACCCTCAAAAAGGGGGGGGGGGGGGATCATGTACCCGTACCCCTAACCCCTCCAGGATCTGGTCTCAAAGGAAGAGTCAAACCCTAAACCCTAAACCCTAAACCCTAAACCCTAAACCCTAAACCCGAAAACCCTAAACCCTAAACCCTAAACCCCGTGCATTTTGGCCCTCGCAAGACTCCTGGCTTGAAGCTGCCGACTGCCGACCCGATATGGGGGTTTGATCTAAATAGGGTTTAGGGTTTAGGGTTTAGGGTTTAGGGTTTAGGGTTTAGGGTTTAGGGTCTAGGGCTATATGGTGGTGAAACAAACTGGGGTGCGCGTATCTGAGAGCGTGACCTTCTTCAAGCGGCCATGGTGCTTCCATCTGATGCGCTGCTGTCGGGCCTTGGGGAACCAGCAGGCAGACCCAGCAAGCAGGGTAGCCCGGTAATGCATGACCAACAGCACTTGCTAACAGGCAAAGCTGTGGTATAGTTATAGCGCAAGGTTTCTCCTCCAAGGTTTGGGGTTCAGGGTGTAGGGTTCACGGTTTATGGTTTACGGTTTTTAGTTCTGGTTTAGGGTTTAGGGTTTAGAGTTTAGGGTTTAGGGCTTATAGGGTTTAGGGTTTAGGGTCCCGTTGCACTTCATTCTCAGAGTGGTGCCTCATGCTGCTCTGCGAGGAGGAAGTTCTTTTCCTGAATACAGGGGCTCAGCTGCCCAACTTTGCCAACCCCCCGGCCGAAGTTTCTACCTACCCTAGGTTCCCCAGTAACCTAGGATCAAAAAGGGTGCCCTTTCTTCCTGAAAGGTGTTTATAAGGGAAGCTAAACCCCCCCGAAAAAGAGAATAGGGGCACTACTGGGCATCCTAGTACTAGGGCTTGGCTCTTGCAGACACCCCGCCTTCTTCCCTAACCCTAAACCCTAAACCCTAAACCCTACGCCCTAAACCCTAAGCCCTAAACCCTAAACCGGCTCTTGAAGACACCCCCCGCCTTCAACAGGACGTACCAGAGCTTGTGCATGTCCTGGTCCAGGCTACGCTTGCGGCTTTTTGGAGCCTAGGGTTTAGGGTTTCGGGTTTAGGGTTTTGGGTTCAGGGGCTTTAAATAATAATTAGAATAGGGTTTGGGGGGTTGTTATATTATGTATATTTATATAGGGACCTGCAGGGAATGCTCTTAGAAATTCTTCCGGCCCCTATGTCAGGCTCTACCAAGCCCAGCCTGCATGCCCTTAAGTCGAGGAAAAAAAACAGACCCTAAGCTCCCTAACCTCCCTAGACTCCCTAGACCCTGAACTCGAAACCCAAAACCCCGAACCCTGAACCCTTACTCCCTGAAGGGTCTATCACGCCCTTTCCTCCTTAAAGGTGCTAAAAAGGGAGCCTAAACCCCACCAAAAAAGAGAATAGGGGCACTACTGGGCATCCTAGTAATGGGGCTTGGCTCTTGCAGACACCCCGCCTTCTTCCCTAACCCTAAACCCTAAACCCCCAAACCCTAAACCCTAAACTTTTGAGTCGATGCAACCCCGAACCGCAACTCCTGCCTACAGGATCCTAGAACCCTCCTATACAGGAGGGAGATAGACAGGGTTTAGGGTTTAGGGTTTAGGGTTTAGGGTTTAGGGTTTCGGGTCTAAGGTTTCTTGCAGTTCAGAGGCCCCGAAATCCTAATCCCCGCCCCTCGCAGGCCCCGACCTCAAAGGACTTCAGCCGCAAGAGCACCGCGGGCCATGGATCCCCTGTGATCATGTTGGCCTCGGCGGGTCCATGATAGGGTTTAGGGTGTAGGGTTTAGGGTTTAGGGTTCAGGGTTTAGGTTTAGGGTTTAGGGTTTAGGGTTTAGGGTTTAGGGTTTAGGGTTTAGGGTTTAGGGTTTAGGGTTTAGGGTTTAGGGTTTAGGGTTTAGGGTTTAGGGCGCCATCATTTAGAGGAGACCAGCGGGCAATGGGGGCCTATGTGGGGCCTATGAGGGTTCCTTTCGGCTGTGGGCTTGATCTTTTTCGATTGCGCCTTGCGAGGTGGGCGTCAGACAGAAAGGGGGGAGACCACTTGTCCAAGATGTTCCGGAACAGCCATTAAACAAGAAAGTGGCAGTAGTAGTTGGATGTCGGTTGAATGACAAGCAAACAGACGCATTGCAGCTGACGCGATCGCCCCCAAAACGCAATTGATTCTCTCTTACCCACGGACAACAGGCCGTTCACGATTCAGCACAGCACGCAGCAAAGTGGAAAACAACACCAGGACCACCATTCGTACCCACGTCTCTTGCCCATGTGATTTTGGAAGATGTGCTGGAGAGGATGCTGATGTACCTTTGGTAAACATAAGGTACTTAACTACGAATTGTTCCCATCTCCCAACCCAAATTTAACCCTAAGCCCTAAACCCTAACCTCTAAATCCTAAACTTTTGCATCCCCCGTGATCTCAGACACACTCCGTTGTGCCGCACCTGCTTCTGCGCTGCATTGAGCTGTGGATCTCTCACTCCACCTTTCCAGAACTCCTGGCGCTTTGCAATTTAGAGACTTAGACTTCGGGTTGCGTAGTAGCAGAGACGAGACGAGGGCATGAGCACTTCTTGTCAACACCTTCTGGCAACGAAGCCCTGAATCGCGTAAGGCCCCCACCAAGGGTCTAAGCCCCACAAACCCCGGCCCATCCCCACCCTAAACCCTAAACCCTCAACCCTAAACCCTAAACCCTAAGCCCAAAAAACAAAGCCTGATGTGGGGCTGCGCCGGTGGTTGGGATGGGGTGTTGGGGTAGTGGTGGTGGGGGGTTGCTGAGTGGGTCACTACCGAGAGCCGAAACGTCAGAGATCTTAAGCCCTCAGCCCTAAACCATGAAATCTTAAGCCCTAAACTATACTTCTTACATCCTAAACCCTACAAAGCCCGAATCCCTAAACCACCCTAAGTAGCCCCAATTCCTGAACCCTAAACCCCTTTAGACCACTAGTTCCTGTAAACCCCAAAACCCTAAACCCTCAACCCGATCGACTAAATTGCCTAAACCCTAAACCCTCAACCCTAGACCCTAAACCCGAAACCCCTTACCCAACAAGCCCTCCTCGATGCCGCGCCGTGGCAAACGCCGGGCCGCGGCGGCGGCACAGCGCAAGAAAGAGGCCATCGTCCTGGGCCAAGACTGTTGGTTTAGTTGGCTTAGGGTTTAGGGTTTAGGGTTTAGGGTTTAGGGTTTAGGGTTCAGGGTTTAGGGTTGAGAGTTTAGGGTCTTAGGGTTTAGGGTCTTAGGGTCCAAAAAGACTACGAAACGAATCAAAACCTAAACCCGAAACCCAAAAAAACCTCGATGCCGGCTCACTGGATTGCCATGCGAAGTCTTCTCGCAAGATCAAAACATCGGGTTTAGGGTTTAGGGTTTAGGGTTGAGGGTTTAGGGGTTTAGGGTTTTAGGGTTTTAGGGTTTTAGGTTCAGGGTTTCGGGTTCAGGGTGTAGGGTCCAGGGCTTTAGGGCTGGGACTTTAGTTTGACTTCAAAGTCCCCCCCCCCCCCCGCACCACTCGTGCACAATTTGGGTTTTGGCGTTCAGGGTTCATGAGGTTTTGGTTTGATAGGGTTTGTATAGGGTTTATGTAGGCTTTATATAGGGTTTATGGGGTTTCTGGGGCTTAGGGCTACAGACCTTAATTAACGCTAAACCTTAAACCCTGAACCCTAAACCCTAAATCTATGTCAGGGCCATCCGCCTCCTTCTCAGACAGCTCTTCGGTGATCAGCGCATGCAGTTCCACTGCACTCCATGGACGATAATCCTAAACCCTAAAGCCTAAACCCTGAACCCTAAACCCTAAACCCTGCACCCCAAACCCTGAGTAGTTGGGATTTCCTCCAAAAGGGTCCCCGAATCAGGGGCCTTCTAAGCTCGAGCTCCTCAGAAGGATTGACACTTATAGAAAGAAACGGTTCAGGGCTCAGGGCTTTGGGGTGCAGCTAAACCCTAAACTCTAAACCCTAAACCCTAAACCCTAGACCCTAGACCGTAGACCCTAAACTCTAAAACTAGCTTTTGCCTGTTGGTGATCCGACTGCTGCAGCGGTGATGCATCGACAAGGCAAGAAGGTGACAAGGGCTCTACAGGCGAAGGCGACGCGCCCGACACGCGGACTGAAAAAACCTCATTTTTTGTCAAAACATGGCTTGAAGCCCTCTTAGGGATGTTTAGAGTGACTACAAAAGAGCCTGAGGAAAGCATGGCACCTTAAGGCCTCTTCGGGATGTTTAGAGTGGCTACAAAAGAGCCTGAAGAAAGCATGGCCTTAAGGCCTCTTGGGGATGTCTTAGTTGTCCAGTACCTAGGGGTTTTAAAGGTTAACCTTTGGGATTTTAAGGGGAATATATTAACCCAAAAAGGTTAAAGGTTACCCACTCTACTACTAAGATGTTTAGAGAGTGGCTACAAGAGAGCCTGGAGTCGACCTTGTTGTCAGCCGCTTTTGTTCTGCGGAGCCAGAGGCCCGGCAAGTTCGAGAGTTCAGGGTTTGGGTCTGGGACAGCCAAAGCGGATGCCACTAGGGTTTAGGGTTTAGGGTTTAGGGTTTGGGGATTGAAATTCGGCACCGTAGATGCAGAGGTAGATGCTCGGTGTAGAGGTGTAGATCGTGCGGAGCAGGAGGATAAAGAGGAGGAGGATGAGGTGGAATGAGAAGCAGGGGAACCAGCAGCTGCAGCATAAACAAAAAGACCAAGCAAGTGGTAAGATTGATCCGTCTATACCAAGACGGGCTATTTTATACCCTATAACCCCTTAAAAAGGCCCTTTATAGGGTTGATTCTGGGGATTATAAGGACCTAACAGCCCATCCTGGTAGAGGGCACAGCTAGAAGCAACTCTTTTCTGCTTGCAGGATGCTCCAAGAATCCTGAGGTCATTAGCATTTCTTGGCTCAGCGGTCGGTTGACCTTCTGAGAAGCATTATCATGGGCCTGGTAGTGCTGACTTGGGCTATGGCACACCTTTCCTGCAACTGTTTACTATACCCTCAAATATAACATACCAACTCTATATAGTGAGGGTCAGTCTAGGAAAAGCCCTGCCCAAATGCACGTTGGCTCGGGAGCAGCTCTGCCGGCTACCTGAGAAGGGCCGTTTTGGGTTTAGGGTTTAGGGTTTCGGGGTTTCGGGTTTGGGGTTTAGGGTCTGGAGTTTGCGGAAATGAAGTTTCGGGTTTAGGGTTTGAGGTTGAGGTAGGGATTGAGGTTACCGGGTTGCTGTCAGGGAACTTCAAATAGGTGGCCACATCATCAACTGGACCCAGCAGTAACCTAGGAATGCAAAGGGTACGATTTTTAGTTTTAAGGGGATTATAAGGGAACCCCAACCCTAAACAAAGGAAATAAGGGCCTACTCCGGGTCCTAGACTAATTAATCAACAAGAGATGTGTATAGAGGGACCCCGACTAAGACCCCAAATAGTAGGATCCCCTGAAAACAAGGACCCGCCCTTATGAGGTACCCCTAATTTCGAAACCCTAAACCCTAGCCCTAAACCCTAAAACCTAACCCCTAACCCTACTAATTACCAACTTCTGGGTGCACAAACCCAAGCTGCAGCTACTCCTCGTCAAGCTGGGGTACTAGTGCTTGCTACACGAGGATGTTCTCGAACAAGCGAGGGAAGGGAAATCAAGGCTTGCCTACCCTGGGCCTCCCCATTGAACTGTAGGACGAGCAATTTGGGGGGGGGGGGGTTTACGATAGTGGGGGTACCTTATTGGGGCACCTTACTGGGGTCCTGTCTGTAAGGGCATCCTACTGTTTGGGGGGTCTATAGTTGGGGCCCCTTATATTCGTAAACTCCCACATTTGAGGGTCAGGGTACATTTCAAGGTTCGAGGATCACTTGTAGTCAGCTACCGAAGGTCCACTGGCCCGGTGCCAGAAAACCCTGAACACCCTACATCTTCAGAACCTCACCAGGCCCTACCTGCAGGTTCGTGGGTAGTTGCGACTGAAACCCTAAACCCTAAACCCTAAACCCCAAACCCTAAACCCTGGTTACAAGAAGGGCAGCTGTGGCTGTAACCCCAACTTCCCTCAAAACATCGCTAAACACCACAGCCCGACTCTTAGAAAACCAAAGCCTTCTTCCTGTCAAGGTTTCAAACATCGACAAGCTTGTTTAAGAGCCTGGGTTCTATACTTCAGCAATATCGAAGCTTAACATGTTTTCAAAAATGGGTGCCCAGTGCAGAATGGGACTTGAATTCCCTCAAAAGAATTATAGCACGCTTTCAAGAGGGACCGCAGTACAGAGAACCGACCGCAGACCCTCAGATTGCTTGGGATCGCACGTCCGTGTACGTGTAGAGGGCTTGAAGTTGTTGGTTTGGGGATGCTTCCAACAGCTCAACCCAAAGTACCCTCTCAGTAGTTTTGGACACCATACAGCACACATCGTGTCAATTCTAACAGAAAGTGCAATACTCTTCGTTGCCGAGTGGCCGCCTTCGCGTTGCCACGTGGCCCTCACATTGATGCACATGTCCTGGCGGTGACAGGTTCCTGCCCGGGCTAAGCTATAGACCTTGGGATGTTCCCCCTTATACTAGCAGTCCTACAGTCCTTCATAGGGATTCTGATAGGGGGTCCTAGAATCCCTATTAAGGCTTGTCAATATAAGGGGGAGACCCGTAAATAAACTGGAAATGGACCCCAACTATTCAGGTACTTCCCTTTGAGGGGGTATCGAATATAGGCTTCTCTAGCCAAGTAAGCCAAAACCGACAGGCACGACGCCCAAGCCACCCCCCCAAGGCTGAAACCAAAGCCCGAAACCCAAACGCCGCACCAGGCATGGGCCCTATGCCCTATGAGCCTGCATTGAAGCATTGACGTAGGGTTTGGGGCTAAGCTTGCCATGTATGGTTTCGGGTTTAGGGTTTATAGGGTTTGGCGTTTAGGGTTTAGGGTTTAGGGTTTATAGGGTTTGGGGTTTAGGGTTTAGGGTTTATAGGGTTTAGGGTTTAGGGATGTAAATGTGGGTTTGCTTTTCCCCTGAAAGGTCCTGGGAAGCTCTGAATGCTAGGCATTCTCAGTCAACGCCTGGCGCGGGCTCAGGCGAACGGTTGGCCGGGCAGAGGGAGATGTTTAGGGTTTAGGGTTTAGGGCTTAGGGTTTAGGGTTTAGGGTTTAGGGTTTAGGGATGTTTGGTTGGCCCTGTTCACCCCAAACTTGGGATGTTCCCCCTTACACTAACAGTCCTTAATGGGGATTAAAATCGGGGTACTATAGTCCTTATTAGGGACTGTTAGTATTGGGGGAACATCCCAACCCTAAACTGCTTCTTGCTTAAGAACCACCCCAACAAAAATATTCTTCCTCAGAAGGGCAATATAGGGAGTATTATTGACTTGTTGGGGCTTCAGCAACGAGTAGTAAGTCCTAAACCCTCCTTCGGACAAGATCCTCTTAAGTCCGATAGTGGCCTACCTACTAGGCTTCGGGGTTGCGGAGGTATATTATGGGATTTTGGGCTGAGAGGTGCAGCTATAGTAACATATACACCCTGATAAGAGAAATGGACCGAGATATTAAGGCACTTTGCCTTCTAGGATTTTACTCTGCGTACGGGTAGTGCTTTCGAAAAAATGTGTTTATTTGCCTTGTGCCGCTCAATCAACCTGGGACTGGATCTAGGCGGTGTAAGGGGAAACTGGAGGTGCGTGGGCAGTCATAGCTACGGATATAACCCTAAACCCTAAACCCTAAGCCCTAAACCATAAACCCTAAACCCTAAACCCTAAACCCTAAACCCTAATTAAGTACGTGTCGATAAAAGTGGTTCTCTCTTTTTGTTTGCAACCACTGCGATTCGAAGATGCCGTATGCATCGGTCTTTCGAACTGTCCAGCTCTGCACCTACAGCTGCCTGTACAGTACACTCCAAGCAACTCGCCAAACCATCGATGGACGTACCCGGAGGCACATCCGTCCAAAATCGCCAGGATGGGACATTCATGGGGGTTTCCGCAAATAGGGGGCACCTTTGAGGGGGTTCCGATAGTACGGGCTACTAGATTTTGGGGTACATTGGGGGAGCTCCCTAGCTTGGGACATACCCATATCCAGTCGAAGGAGCTTGTGACACTTTTGCGCAAGGGCGTCCGAGCATGGCGATGTTCTCATGGTTTCTCATCCGGGACTCTCCAAAGCCTTATCTGTTATATATATATAGGGGGCCCTAATAAGAATTAGAATAGGGGGTTGGGGGAAAGTATGGTATAGTTATACAGGGACCATAAGGGAATGTTATTCTTCCGACCCCCATTCTTTATAGGGGGGGCGGGGGTTAGATTCGTGATGCAACCTCTGCTTCAACTTCTGAGCGTCCGCCCTGGCGGGGAACGCAAAAGCCATTCTCAGAGCTCCTCGTTGAGCTTCCCTCGGTAGGTCGCGTCCTGGCAACGCTTGGGTTCAGGGCTTTCAATCTCGGACGGGATGCCCGGATGCCCTAAACCCTACACCCTAAACCCTAAACCCAAAAAACGGGAGCCGTAGAAACGGTGGATGCTTTAGTGTTTTGGGCAACATGAGAAACGTGTCACGAAATTACAGTGATGTTGCCATGATTAAGAAAGAATGTTTTTCTCTGTTGGGGGGGGGAGGGGGGGAGTGGGGGGGGGTGGGGTGGGGGGGGCGGGGGGGGGTGGGGGGGGGGGGGCGGGGGGGGGGGGGGGGGGGGGGAGGGGGGTTCTGCAGCAATTGGTAGTGAATCCATTGGCTTGACAGCTCAGTGACATCGTTGCCGCCAACGGCTGCTTATCATACAACCGCAAATCCTTTATACATGTGTGTGAAAATGACACAGTACATATTTGCTTGGCTGTATGGGATATACTCTAAATTGGTGTTTCTATAATCCTTATTATTCTATTTTGGGGTAAATTAAGGGTAACCCCCCCCCCTTTATTGGCAATACCCACGTGGGGCTCGACCATTGGATCCATTTATGGTATTTACGTTTATGTTGTAAGTCGTGCTTTCAGGGTTGGTGAAACGGTCGCCGGAAAAAAGCGCACACACGAGCGCCAAACTCTGAACCCTGAAACCTGAACCCTAAACCGTGAATGTTGAAGCCTAAACCCTAAAGCCTAAACCCTAAACCCTGAATCCTGAACCCTAAGCCAACTCCTTGGGTCGGCCATGGACATTTTGGGGGACAGGATACCCGACTAGCATGGATGTCATCACGGTTTTGTCGGATCAAGTCAAAACTTAGCATTGTTTAGGGCTTAGGGTTTCGGCTTTAGGGTTGAACAAAGGCTGTTCATGACAAGCACCTTGAAAAAAACAAATGAACCTAAAGACTGGGATCCAAGGCTTCCATAATCCCCTCATTCCCTACTACTTGGAGGTTCATGGTACTTACTAACCACTTCTAACTGGGCTTATAACCCTACTTATAATTGGGATAACCCCTTTAAGGTTCTTTAGGGGTATTACAAGCGAGGTTATAAGTACAGTTATAATTGGTTAGTAAGTACCATGAACCTCCAAGGAAGAAGCAGCCAGTCTGTTTAAACAGTCGGTCGGGTCGCACATCCTGGAACGTGGAGTGAGACAAGCTCACTTCGAACCGGAATCCGTGAAATCGGACTTTCACCGGAAGCCCTCAACCCTCAACCCCATCAGACCGTCTTCAACAACACGAAGACCCCTAAACCCTCCACCCTAAAACCCTAATCTCGAAACCTGTCGAGGGCCCCAAGGGCGCCATGTACCATCGTATATACGTACCCTCAACCCTCAACCCTAAACGCCCTGAGAAGGTGGTCCTTGAAAGGTTTCTCCAACTCCAGCTCACCAGAATCCTCGATCTTGCACTCCTGACCAAAGGAGAGTCGGGTTTAGGGGTTAGGACTTAGGATTGAGTCTGAAGATTGATGGTTTAGGGAGTCGGCGATTGGGGGTTTCTAGATGCCGGTTTTTTTTTGCCACCTCAGGACCCAGAAAACCCAATGCCCCTTATTCAAAATAAGGGCACTGACCTGAAAAACGGGGTACTGGGCTCGATGGGCACCACTGTGCACTATCCACCCTTAATCCTCAACTATTTCAACCCTCCGCCCGCCTAAATCCTAAACCCCAACTCTTTAAACCAAATCGGGGGGCTGCAGAGGGGGAGGGAGCTCGAAGACTCTGGTGCGCGGTCCTCGGCAGGCGGCGTGCCGTTCTGCTTCTCGATCTCCCGCACGAACCTAGGATGACCCCTAAAAACCCTCTAATCCTAAGCCCTAAACCCTCTAACCCTCTAACCCTCTAACCCTCTAACCCTCTAACCCTCTAACCCTCTAACCCTCTAACCCTCTAACCCTCTAACCCTCTAACCCTCTAACCCTAAACCCTAAACCTAAATAAACCCTAAAAACCCTCAAACCCTAAACCCTAAACCCTAAACCCTAAACCCTAAATCCTAAACCCTAAACCCTAAACCCTAAATAAGGGAAAAATGTAAAATGTCCCAAGGGCCCGCCTAGGAACTTCATGCCCTCCAGGATGGTCCCGAAAACAACGTGGCGGCCTGTGGGGTTTAGGGTTTAGGGTTTAGGGTTTAGGGTTTAGGGTTTAGGGTTTAGGGTTTAGGGTTTAGGGTTTAGGGTTTAGGTGCTTTATGAGGGCTGTATAGAAATTCGGGGTGCTGTAGAAGGGTTTGATTTTAGGGTTTAGGGTGTTTATCAGGGCCTTTTAGGGTTTAGGGTGTTTATAAGGGAGCTTTAGGGTTTAGGGTGTTTACAAGGGCTTTATTGGGGTTAGAGTGTTTAGAATGGCTTTATAGGGGTTAGGGTGTTTAGAAGGGCATTGTACGGTGTTTATAAATTGGAAGGTTCCGGGGCGTCGCTTGTCTCGCACGTAACAAGGGCGCGTTTAAATGAGAACGCCTAGTAATAACAACTACAAAATGCACAGCAAACATTACTCTTGCTACTTTTGCTGTTTAGGGTTCATAAGGGCTTGAGGGTTTTCCCTACATTAACCTCGATACCCCCCAAGAAAGGGAAAGGACCTTCATTCTTGGGCCCATCATATCCCTTCTTAAAGGGTATTTCAGGTTTCGCTGGGAAAGGTGTAGGGTTTGGGGTCGCGGTGGTTCAAGTCTGCACCCTGAGGCTTGCAACCTGCTCTTCCCGTCTGACCCCGAAACCTGAAACACTAAACTTAGGGTTTAGGGTTTAGGGTTTAGGGTTTAGGGTTTAGGGTTTAGGGTTTAGGGTTTAGGGTTTAGGGTTTAGGGTTTAGGGTTTAGGGTTTAGGGACCTCATACTGGCAGTCCTGACAATACCCCCCAATTCTACTCCTTACGAAGGACTGTTAGTATAAGGGGAAACGCGGAACCCGCGGTTCAGGAGCTAGGATTCAGACGGTCGAAGGCCTTAAGAAGCGATGTTGGAGCCAACATTCGGCGAAGGATCTCTGCATTTCCGAGGTACGTGCGCCCGAGCTACTGCAAGCCTTACAATAGCCCCCCCACCCCCCCCCCCCCCCCTTGTACCGTGCCCCCCCTCCCTAAACCCTAAACCTATCCCCTAAACCCTACACCCCCACCCCCACCCCCCCCCCCCCCGCCGCAAGGAAAGATAACTTTGGGAAACCTCCTCAGGGACTCTCAGCTGCGGGCCGTCCAAGTGTGGGGTGGTAACGGTGGTGATGAAGAACTGGCTGCCATTGGTGTCCTGACCAGGGCCCCAGAGACCGAAACCCTAAACCCTAAACCCTAAACCCTAAACCCTAAACCCTAAACCCTAGACCCTAAACCCACCGAAACCCCAACCCAGAAGGTTCTCTTTAAGGATTGGAGGGTTTAGGGCTTCGGGTATAGAAATATACTCTGGAAGGAAGAACCCTAGACCGGGCTTCGGCCAACAGAATTAGAGTGCTACACCCTAAACCCTAACCCTACACCCTACTTGGAGGTTCATGGTACTTATTAACCAAGTATAAGTGTACTCACAACCCACTCAAAAGCCCCTTAAGTGCCCTAGTATGGTTATAAGTGCAGCTATAAGTACACTGATTATTGGTGAATAGGTACCATGAACCTCCAAGTAGACCTAATGCCTGGGGCGTAAGCCTTGAAAAGGGGGCAGCTAGCTCTGGAAATGTCGAGGCCCTATAGGCCCTAAACCCAGAGGTGTTTCTGGCGTGGGGTTTAGGCATTGGGATTAGGGCTTAAGGGGGCTTGGGGCTTAGGGCTTAGGGTTCAAAAACTATAGGGCTTACATGAATGTATGTATATATATATATATATATATATATGTGTGTGTGTGTGTGGGTCAAGTGTTGAGGTTTCAAGGCTTAAGGGCTCTGGATGGAGGCTCTTAGGATTAGGGGCTTCGGGTTGAGGGGGGGGGATTTAAACGATTACGGTCGAGGACTCGAGCTTTGATGTTCGTGGGGCTGGGTGGATGACTGTGGTTCAAGGTTTAGGGTTTGGGGTTTGGGCTTTGTAAGCTTGAGGCTTTAGATCCGTTTGAAGCCTTGTTTGGGGGTTTGGAGGGCTTAGCGCTTCGCGCCTCTTTTGGCTTCTAAGGCTTACTGGATTTGCAGGGCCTGCTGCGAGTCCGGAATCCCCTATACTCTAACTAAGCCCCAATGAAACCCGAAACCCTAACCCCGAGGCCCAGTTCGAAAAGGGCGTTTCGAGACTCGGGGGTTTGTGGTTTGTGGCTCGCACTGGTCGGCTAAGGTTGCACCTGAAAATATTCATGAGCAGAAGATTACCACCCCCTCGCTTGCGGATGCCCATCCAAGACAAAATGACAAGTACTTCTAGGGATTCCTAGAGTAGCCGGCCACTGCACCTCAATGATTGGGTCCCTCTCTCCATTCTTTCAGGGGTTTAGGGTTTAGGGTTTGTAGGTTACCCAAGGTTTCGGTAGAGTGGGACTCGCTTCAAGGCCTGCTTGGACTTGGTTGTGGCGATCGGGGTCTTCCCCCCTCCCCCCCCAAAGTCTTTAGGGGGAACCCAGAGGGGAACCTGGGACCAGGCTAAGTACATAGAAAACTGAAGTAGGTTCAAAGTACTATGATTCAAGCACCGTCAAGCCCAACTTAGAAGTCGACCGCCCCCCTCCTCCCCCGCCCCACCCCCCGCCCCGGCGTGCGCGCGCTCTACTTGTTTCTTCTGCGGAAGGCCGAAAGGTCTTGCATCTCCAGTTCCTATCGCAGCATGAAGCGATCCGTGGTCTGAACCTGGGCTGCTTAGGGTTTAGGGTTTAAGGTTTAGGGTTTAGGGTTTAGGGTTTAGGGTTTAGGGTTTAGGGTGTGAATCCTCTAGACCCCCTAAACCCTGAACTGAGTGGTTTAGGCTTACCCCTGTTTTGAAGATCATGGTCTCTCTTCTCCCGAGCCTTTCGTGCGTTCCGCATGGCGCTCCTAGAATCCAACTTCCACCCCCCCCCCCCACAAAAAAAAAAAAAAAAACTTGGTAGCCCAGCAACCAATACGAATTGCTTAAGAACCCCCCCCCATAAGAACACTCCTTTTTATAAGGGCAATAAAGGGATAATAATTTTCTATTTTCTGGGGTTCTTAAGCACATAGTAGAATTATGAGAAGGGTACCTTTTGGGGAGTTGGCTATTTTTGCAAGGGAACCCCCCGCCACCAAAAGCAGAAAACAAAGGATGCCCTATCTACCCTCAAACCCTTCAACCGTCCCAGTCCTTAAGCCCTACATCCCCCAGGCCCGAAACCATCCACGACCAGGACGGGCGAGTATACCCGATATCCACCTTAAAAAGGGCCCTTTATAAGGTTGATTCTGGGGATTAGAAGGCCTGATAGCCCACCTCTGGCATGGTTTAACCCCAACATTCCCCACATTGCGGACACTGGGGGAGCCCTGAACCTCTCTTTCTTCCTCTTTGGGTTTCTGGTTGGGACGTTCCCCGTATACTAACAGTCCTTAGTAGGCATTCTGATGGGGGGGGGGGGGGTACAAGAATCCCTATTGAGGACTGTTAGAACAAGGGGGAATCCCAAGTTTCTGGTGTTTTGAGGCTCTGGAGGGGTTCTGGGCACAGGTTTTCCTCTTTAGCGGACCCAGTGGAAAGCGTATGAGCGTCCATGCACCTGTGTAGGACTCCCTTTTAATCAAGGCCCAAGTATATCACATGTAGGTATATGGATCCTGAGGCCTACCAAAATAGGGTCTCAGCAACCACCATGGAGAATGCCGCAGCTCTTCAGGATGTGCCAGACAGACGCCTGACAAATAGGTCTTGATGCGCACCAGCCCGCGATGATGATGTGCTCCTTGCGGGTGAGCCTCAACAGATCGTCCCAGTTTGTGTGTGGGGGGGGGGGGGGTTCTTTCATATTGAAATCTTACCACGGGGGCCCTAAAGTTTCGCTATGGTTGTGGTAGAGGAGGAGTGATGTCACAGAGCTACATTCATTTGCACGCAAAACCAAACCAGAGCTGTTCTTGCAAATGGCATCGCCGGGCGCATGGCCAAGACCGAACAAATAGTTGAAAGCTTTACCCACCCAACTCCAAAGGTCCTAGATTTTTGCCACCCTGATTTCTCTACTCACAGGATCAGGTTACTTCAAAGCTTGTGGGACAGCCTTAGTTAGGTCCCTGAAATCCTACAGGAAGCTATATATTAGGTGTAACACCCAAGTCGCTGCGGCGCCAGCACTTCAGAGACCCAAAACTTTACGGCCATCCAGCTGTCAGCGGCCGACACGTCATGCAGGTCCTCAAGGGACTATAGGAGGGACCCTTCTAAGGAACCTAATTATTTGGGGGTTATTTAGGGGCTACTTAGGTATGTCTCCATATTATACCCATTAAGGTCCAGAAATCCAGGGCCCTTTCTGGATAAGCTGCCGAGCAAGCACGAACTCCTTGGGACTTGGCATTGGAGCTTCCGGTGGGCTTTTCCCTGAGGTCCATGTACTTATATGGTATGTAGTCGGACAAATAACACTGAATAACGTAGAGCTCTATAATGCAGAGAAATTCATACTTGTGGATCTTGAAACAGAATACCGCCTATATACATTGCAACAACCGCATGCGCTCTTGAATCTTAGGTTTAACTTGAGTCCACAACCTGAACATCTTTCTCTACATACCCTTCAGAATACGCAAGTGGAACCAATGAATTAAATCAGACATTTCAAAGCACAACAAAGCCCAGCACCCTAAGACACCAAAAAGCTGGACTGAACATTCACAGCTTCCCAGTGCGCAGGTATCGGTCGTAGCCCTGAGCGCTGTTGCAGGCACCTGGTGCTGGCTATTCTGGAATAGTGGGGGTTTAGGGTTTAGGGTTTAGGGTTTAGGGTTTAGGGTGCCCCCAAACCCTGAACATGGGCTCCCCCCACTCTGAATCCCAAACCCTGTAAGACCTAAACCACCCATGAAGCAATACTGGTTCTAAAGGGAGCGGAGGTACAGATCTTCCCCCACCCCCCCCAACCCCGTAAGCATAAGAATGCTTGAAGGGTGCAATAGAGAGGCCTGAAGAAGTCGAAAAGGGGTTTGGGGGTTGTTTTAATATGTTGTGACTTGTGGACAGAACTGGCCCCTGAAGTAATTCTGAGACACTGACTCTGGCTCGTCAAATCGCGCAATCCTGCTGGGGCACTTTGTTGTGCAAGCATCCGGAGAACGATACTCAATTCATGCTCAAGCGTCCGGGGCTTAGGGGGCCGTATGGCCAGAACAGTACCCAGCTGATGCTCATGATGCTCGCCTCCTGGCTGGTCAAATCGCCCCAATCACTGGGGCAGTTTGTTTTGCAATCGTCCGGGGCTTAGGGGGCCGTGTGGCCAGAACAGTAAGCAGCTGATGCTCATGATGCTCGCCTCCTGGCCGGTCAAATCGCCCCAATCACTGGGGCAGTTTGTTTTGCAAGCATCCGGTGCTTAGGGGGCCGTGTGGCCAGAACAGTAGCGCAGCTGATGCTCATGATGCTCGCCTCCTGGCCGGTCAAATCGCCCCAATCACTGGGGCAGTTTGTTTTGCAAGCATCCGGTGATTAGGGGGCCGCGTGGCCAGAACAGTACCCAGCTCATGCTCATGATGCTCGCCTCCTGGCTCGGCAAATCGCCCCGGTCACTGGGGCAGTTTGTTCTGCAACATAGTAATTAGCCCGACCGTTTCCTAAACCCTAAACCCTAAACCCTAAACCCTAAACCCTAAACCCTAAACCCTAAACCCTAAACCCTAAACCCTAAACCCTAAACCCTAAACCCTAAACCCTAAACCCTAAACCCTAAACCTATGGTAGGGCGAAGGCACCTTCCAGCACAGCATTGTAGCTGGCAGCATGCTGGGCAACTCGGTCTTCGTGCATGGCGTTGAAGAGGAGCAGGGCCATCTTCCACTGCTCGGCCTCAAGGGGTTGGAGGTGGAGCCCTAAACCCTAAACCCTAAACCCTAAACCCTAAACCCTAAACCCTAAACCCTAAACCCTAAACCCTCAACCCTAGCGTGGGGGGAAGAGGCCGGGGAGAGGGGGGAAAAAGCAGGCGGACAAGGTTGAAGGTTTACAGAAGCCGATCATCTAGACTTCGACATCACGCCCCAATCCCCAACCCTATTGTCCATGTCAGGGTTACATAGTTACAGGGTATATAAACTACAAGAACTGTATAATTGTATATATATATATATATTCATGTATATGTAATTTTATACATATATAATATCATATCTCTCTCTATATGTATATATATTATTTATTTATTTATTATGTATTTGTATTTGTATGCAATTAACTAACCTTCAACTCTAATACCCAGCCTTCTGACAGCCGCTGATGCTGGCAGTGTAGCTGATCACGTCAGGGTTCACCTTTGAGGCTGACTGTCAGAGGCATCTTCCTCTTTAGGGTTTAGGGTTTAGGGTTCAAGGTTCAGGGTTTCGGGCACTTGGGGAGGTTCATGGCTAGTTATAAGTAGGGATGTCCGTATGGTAACTATACTTGTAACCATATTTGTGTACACTCCTAAATACAGAAACGTACCTGAGCTATGGTGTACATTGTTTTTGAAAGGCATATGGCGACCCTATAGCGTTTAGGGCTTCGGAGGGTTAAACGCAAATATGCTATGTGTTGGGGTCCTACGCAGGAGCACGGTGGTTTTCTTTCTGAGTGCTTCTTACCGCTTTGCCGTTCATTGTGCCCTGAGCCCGTGTACCCGACACCCTAAGGAAGTTCATGGCGATGGACCTTGGCTTCGTCCATTCCGCCGAGGAGACGCAGTGCCAGCTGCCACTGCCTTGGTACCCCAGTAGCCATATTATTTATCAGGCACCCTTTTTTGGTTGGTTAATTTCTAAGGGGACCTTAAACTAAAAAAATGGAAAAGGGTACCACTGGGCTAGCCAGCTTCTGGCCCTTTCCACAGGAGCTGATGACGGCGTTGTAGCTGATGCGATCGTGGGCCAACTTTGCAAACGGCATCTCCTGAAAGAGTTGTGCTGCGACCTGTGCAAGCTTGCGGGCACGCTTTTTTTATATGCCAGGTGGGCTAACATGGAGGAGGGAATGTCATTTACGTTTACTGCGGTATAAAACACGAAACCCTACAGACCGCACAGACCCTAAACCCTACAGACCTAATCGTAGGCTCCTGGAAGGCCACTTTGCAGGCCTTCTTAGGTTTTTAGGGTTAGGGTTTAGGGTTTAGGGTTTTTATAGGGTATAGGGTTGTAGGGTTCAGGGTCAGGGTTGGGCTTTGCGCTGGGTTCGGCTATAGTTCTCTGTCAACCCTACGCCCTGGAGAACCCAATTTCCGACTTCGCACTCACCAGCCCCAATCCGCTTGAAACCCTAAACCCTAAACCCTAAACCCTAAACCCTAAACCCTAAACCCTGAACCCTAAACTGGCCCTAAACCCTGAACCCGAAAACATCAGAGTCCAACTCTTATTTAAAAACAACTGTGGTTTCGCAAACTTGGCCAACACCCTACTTTGGAGTAGACCCTGGAAAACAGTATATACTTTTTAGGTACAAGTAGCTATAATAGGAACCCACAACCAAAAAGGCATTGAAGTATTGTACTCCAAAACCCAGAACACCCTAAACACCAAAACCTAAACCCTAAACCCTAAACCCTACCAAAACCCAGAACACCAGCCTGCCACTGCGAGCCCTTCTCACAGGAGCTGATGGTGGCATTGTAGCTGATGCAATCCTTGGGTCATTCGTACTAATCTTACCATTTGCTTAAGAACCCCCCCCCCCCCCCCCCCCCCCCCCCCCCCCCCCCCCCCCCCCCCCCCCCCCCCCCCGCCCAAAAAAAAGGAATCCCTATCTTACCCCTTATAAGGAAGAATATCATATTTTTTGGTGGGTTCTTAAGCAATTCGTAGGTTCTTGTGAAGGAACTTAAGCTGCCATAGGAAGGGGCGATTAAAGTAAACCAAACAGTGTTCTTGCTGTTACAGCTTGAGTTCTGTCATAAGAAAATAGTGTTCGAGGACTCACCGGAGAAAGGCTGGAAGCAGATGGAACCAGATGTCCCTGTTGGAGTTCGGCTACTTGGAACCCCAGCTCTCAACTACTCATGAACCTCCGTTCCTAAACCCCCCCCCCCCCCAAGAATGTAAGCCTAAACCCTGAACTTGGGATGTTCCCCCTTACACTAACGGTCCTTAATGGGGATTCTAATAGGGAGGACTGCTAGTATAAGGGGGAACATCCCAACCCTGAACCCAAGTAGGAGGCTCACGGATTGAGACCGTGCTTGAGGCCCTGAAGCCCTAGTTAACCCCCTCACCCTCTTAATCCCTCAACCTTGCACCATCCCCTTCACCCTCTTAATCCCTCAACCTTGCACCATTTAAGAATGGAACGGTGCCTTAGAGATTCGGCATGCTTCCCTGCCGCAGGGGTCATGGGGGCCTCTCCGGTCGAGCCTCCCTGGATCTTTCATTGTAGTTGCTCTGTTTTTTTTTTTTTTTTTGGGGGGGGGGGGGGGGGCATCTTATTACGTTTCAAACTCACAACCCCCCACCCAAAGAAAAAACATTTAAAACACAACAAAAAACTAGTATATAAACATTAAAATGCAACCAAGGGCTGTAGTAAACCCAAGCCCCGAAGCCCCGAAGACCTTATACATCCTACAGTCACCAAACCTACCAATTGCTTAAGAACCCCCGCCAAAAAAATGAAAATATGCTTCCCTCACGGGTAAAATTGGGGTTTCGGGTTTAGGGTTTAGGGTTTAGTTCTTAAGCAAATAGTAGCAAACCAGGGTGCGGCAGTAAGCTGGGCCTGAGGCAGCCGGTCGAGGAGGTGTACCGCCAGCTGCCAGGGCCCTCCCTTCTCACAGGCGCTGATGGTGGCCTAGGCTGGGGCCCAGAAACACCTCTGAAAGGTCTAGGGTTTAGGGTTTGGGGTTTAGGGTTTAGGGTAATAAACATTCTCTAGACCCAGGAGTAACCTAGGAAAAAAAAAAAACAGGGTGCCCTTTTTTGCTTTAAGGGGATTATATGGGAACCCCAAACCCTGAAAAACAAAAAAGGGCTCCGGGTCCTACTTCTCAAAGAAGGTACTCCCAAATCGCCCAAAACACACCGGGACCTTTTTTGTAAAAACTACAAGGAGGGGCCCCCTAGTTATAAGTAGACGTATAGGAGCCCTAAATTGGGTTATAAGGAGCCTATCATAGGTTATAAGTCCCTTGATTATAGTTAGTATTATATACATATATGTATATACACATACATGCATATATACATATGTACATCTATATATGACATATATATATATATATACGTATGATAGACAGATAGATAGATAGATAGATAGATAGATAGATATTGACGTTGGCACCCTTCTGTATTTACACACTGCTTCGGGAAAACCAAATTAAGGGGAAAGATCAACTTTTCCTTGGTCCGGCCTAGTGGCATTGTAGACAATGACGTCAGGCGTAAGATGTGATTTGGGCCTTGGTAGCCCAGTAACCATATTATAATAAGGGCACCCTTTGTTTTTGGGTTGGCTATTTTATAAGGGAACCCATAACCAAAATAAAAAAGGTAAAGGGTACTGTACCACTGGGCTACCACGGGGCATGTCGTTGAAAAGATGCAGAGCCAACTGCCACTGACCGCCCTTCTCGCAGGAACTGATCGTGGCGCTGTAGCCTTGGTAGCCCAGTAACCTCATCTTAACAAGGGCACCCTTTTTGGGGTTGGTTACTCTATAAGGGAACCTACAACTATAAAAAAAAGGGTAAAGGGTACCACTGGGCCACCAAGTAGCTAATTACATTGGGGCGAACCTTGGCCTTGCGCATGCTGTGGAACAGGCGCCAGGCCAACGGCCACTGTTGGCCCTTCTGACAGGAGCTGATGGCGCTGCTGTAGCTAATAACGTCGGGATCCACCTTCGTGCTGAGCATGCGATGAAATAAATGCAGCGCCAGCTGCCACTGCTGGCCCTTCTCACAGGAGCTGATCGCCGCGCTGTAGCTGATGACATCCGGTTCCAGCTTGGCTTTCTGCATGTCGCTCAACAACAGCACAGCCGGCTTCCACTGCCCGCTCTTTCCGCAGGTGCTAATGGCAGCATTGAACATGATGACATTAGCAGCAAGATCGGCGTTCAACATCGCGGCAAACAAATGCAGAGCCAGGTGCCAGTGCACTCCCGAATCAAAGGAGCTGATCGTGGCACCGTAGCTGATGGTATTGGGGGTAACCCTGGCCTTAGGCATGCCATGAAAGAGATGAAGTGCCATGGGCCACTGCTTGGTCTTGGCGCACGTGCTGATTGCTGTTGTATAGTCGGGCAAGCCAAGCTTAATCTTGCCGTCCTTAAAGGCGGCAAACATGGCGCCTACTACATCTTCTCGATGTAGCACCCTGAGCTCTTGCAGCACCCGGCGGAGAAGCTTGGGAGTCTTCCGCCACTCAGGCAGGTGTGGACCTACCAGTTGCTTCACAATCTGGCTATTCGCGGGCCTCTTGAGCTTGTGCAGTCGCACCACGATCTCGCTCGACCCACTGCTCTTGCCGCGCTGCTGTGCACGCCCTGCTGAACTGAATGCCCGAGCCTTCATGATCAAGGGGGCCATCATGGATGCAAAAACGAATCTATCCCGACTTCATTCCCTGTAGACAGCGCATCAAATGAGAGCCAGAAGAATCTCATGTGTGCCATTGGCTTTCACTCTACCTGTCTGCCTGTCTACCGCAAGTCCCCGCCGCAAAGGGTTTCGCTCCTGCACTCATTGGCCCGAAAATGCAAACCCTATAACCTTAGAAACTCCATCCAGCACCAACAAGCCCCTGCCTTCCCGGCGTTGGCCATGGACAGGAGACCTGGCTCGCTAAACCCTCAACCCTAAACCCTCAACCCTCAACCCTAAACCCTCAACCCTAAACCCTCAACCCCAAGCCCCAAACCCCAACCCCCCACCCCCCCCCCCGCCCCCAAACCCTAAACCGTACCCACTAAACCCTGAGCCCCTAAGCCCCGAACCCCGAGTCCTGAAATCTCTGAGCCCTAGACCCGAGCCTGCGTGCAGGGTTTGGAACTCGAGGGTCTACTTCTAGACTCAGGAGTAACCCAAGAGAAACAAGGGTGCCCCTTTTGGATTCAAACGTTATCTGGCAACCTAAACCCTTAAAAAAGGGAATACGGGCCTACTCTGGGTCCTAGAATTTAAGGGTTTTGGGTTTTGGGAGCTCGGGGGCCGGTAAGAAACCAAGAAGCACCGCAGCTGAAAAACTTTTGGACTTCACTTCTCCATTTCAAGCCTTCCGTTTAGGGTTTCGGGTTTAGGGTTTAGGCATTATTTCCATCAGCTTTCCGGGAGGGATGGGGGGGGGGGTTCGGGAGGGGGGGTGCGGGGGTTGGGGGGGGGGGGATTCCCTCATCATCCCCCTGCCCCATCCCCTATCCACACACGGCGTCGCCTGGCCGCTTGTGCTTCAGCTTGAAGTTCTCGTCTGCGAACTTCTCACCTGGTGATCTAAGTTGGGCTGCAGGTCAGGGGACTGAAGGTCTAGGTTTAGGGTTTAGGGTTTAGGGTTTAGGGTTTAGGGTTTAGGGTTTAGGGTTTAGGGTTTAGGGTTTAGGGTTTAGGGTTTAGGGTTTAGGGTTTGATCTTCTGGGTCTTGCGGCGCATTCATCGGCGGGGTCGGGTTCGGGGGAGACCTCCACAAAATTCAAACACATCTACCACAAGCCAACCAGCATGGGCTATCAGGCCTCACAATCCCCACCTTTTTAAGGGGTTCTTCCCTATAGCCCATCCTGGAAAACAAAACTACGTACATCCGAAGTCAAACTCTGATGAGGGAGCCACCGTAGATGGACTTGCCACCGGTGCCATCGCCCTTGGTGAAGTCGCCGCCTTGTAAGGCAGCATAAGGTTTAGGGCTTAGGGTTTAGGGTTTAGGGTTTAGGGTTTAGGGTTTAGGGTTTGTCAGGGTTTAGGGTTTGTAAGCCATGATGCACCGGTAGCTACTATTTCCTTAAGAACCCCAAAAAAAACACAAAATCCTTATACTGCCAATACGAGGAAGAATGTTTTCATTTTTTTTGCGGTTCTTTATGCAATTCGTAGGTAGGGTGTACCCAGCAAGGTAGTACCTTACTGTACGGACTATAAACCTTCCAAGGTCCATTCGGTCCCAAAATGTCCCAAAGGTAAAGCCCCAAGCCAAGCCATACGCCCACAAGACCGGCCAACATGGTAAGACAACCCCAAACCCCAAACCCCAAACCCCAAACCCTAAACCCTAAGTCCTAAACCCTCAGGATCAGCCCCCTGAACCCTAGACCCCAAACCCGAAATGGCACTCTGCAGCAATGACTTTGGTAGAACGGAAATACTTAGTGCACCCTTTTTTGGGGTTGGTTACTAAACCCTAAACCCTAGACCCTAGACCCTAAACCCAAAACCCTACACCCTACACCCTAAACCCTAAACCCTAAATGAGGGAACCCGTAAGCCAACAAAAGGCTAAAAGGTAAACAACAGGAGGGTCGTAGTGAAGTTTGCCAAGGCGTCGCGAATCGATGCTCCAGCTCGGCTGGACTTTAGAGAGTCATGCAGATAGATGTGGGGGGTTTGCCCAAATGGGGGGGTACCCCTTTTGTACCCTAAACCCTAAACAAAATAGAATAGAACCCCCTTTAAGAGTCCCTGAAAAAAGGGTACCCAAGTTTTCGGCACCCCCCCCGTGTTTAATCCTGCAGAAGCGTGAAGTGACGTAGTGGTGCCGAAGCCATGAAAACATGCCAAAAGCGTTGCAAGTGTGTTTGTTAGTAGGTGATTGCTAGTAGTAATTCTTCCGACCCTTACAGTAACGAGCTTGTCCTTCGAGACGCCCCTGGCCTTGGATCATGAAGTCCTGCGCAGTTGCCAGTGTAGCAGGCAGGCTAGAAGCAAACCATGGAGGGGAAGAGTCTAGCTGCCTCTGTCTCCAGAACTTCCATAAACCCTTAACCCCCCTCAACCTTCAGATAGCTACCCCTAAGGGTCCTTGTACCTCATTATTGTATACTTGGGCCCCAAAGTCCCTATATAGGAAGTACTTTAAGGCCCAAGTATATAATAATGAGGTACATGGACCCTTAGGGTACCTGAAGGGAATGAGTCAGCAAGCGCAGCTGAGTTCCGCGGCCATCTTTCCGATTTCCTGCACAAGAAACCTCTCGTCTGTGCTATGGAGGCATTGCCCCAGAAGTAGCCTCTTGCCACTTGCTTGCCAACGCGCAGCTGAGACTCGTACTTTCCTTTAGAAACCAGTATAAACACCAAACCATCTTGCCTTGGCTGTATAAAAACAAGAATAAGATGCTCCCCAAGAAGTCTCTACCTTGCTTCTTGTGTGCGCGCGCGTGCGTTGACCGGAGCAATGCGCCACCCTGCAGGGCCGCTGCATGGTCAAGACTTCGCATCGCAGGGGCCCTGGCAGGATGAAACCGTGTTGCCTTCAAAGGGACACGGAAAACCTGCACAAGCCAGGAAAGGCTTGGCCTTTGCCGTTAACGCTGAGTTTTGCTTTTTGAGTTGAAAAAGGACGATGGGTCGACCAACCACGTGGACCCCTTTTGCGAATTTCCGCCGCTGGGTTGGCGACAGGGGCCCATGCCCTTCACAGCCCTCACAACTCACAGCTTGGACACCAGGAAGGTGCTTGCCTTGTCTGCTGCTTGGCGAGGCGAAGGAGGGAGGGACTGAGGGTGGGTTCAAGGGACTCAGGTTCAGGTGTCAGGTGTCGGTGTTTCGGGTTGCTGGTTTGAGGGTCTACCTGGGACTCAAATTACCTACAGTGTAGTAGTTTATTGGCAACTACTAACTACCCTTAATGAATAGGTGTGACCCATAAAACTGGAGGTAAAATAGAGTCCCGGGTAGGGCATGGGGCCACTATGGGGGCCGGTATGGGGCCGATATGGGGTTTAGGGTTTGGGTGTGGCGGGGGTCTCCAGCTGAAGGTTTCGAGCTTCAGGTTTCTGCATTCCCAAGCCTACTGCTGCATCACTAGTGCAACCTATACATACATGCGTACAGACATACAGACATACATACATACAGACGTACATACATACAGACATACATATGTACGTACACACGTACACACATACACACATACAAACAAACAAACATACAAACAAACATACATACATAAAATTTCCACACCCTTCAAGAATGGACATGGACCCAATAGCTAAGCACAGTACATCTCCGGATGATTTACAGGTGCAAATGGCACTCAAGGTGGCGTATTGAATACCAGACCTCATGAACCTGCTGTAGGGTTTAGGGTTTAGGGTTTAGGGTTTCGGGTTTAGGGTTTAGGGTTTAGGGTTTAGGGTTTAGGGTTTAGCGCCTGGAGGTGGCCCGGAGCCAAGTTGCTACTTTCAACTGCTCTGCGGCCTGCTGGACCATCTCCTCCACGATCTGCCCGGCGGGCTTTACATCCTGGAGAAGCACAGACGTTCAACCCCGAAATGGTTTAGGGTTTAGGGTTTAGGGTTTAGGGTTTAGGGTTTAGGGTTTAGGGTTTAGGTTTAAGTCCAGTGTTTAGGAGGACATGACCCAGCACTTTGGTTGCAGGATGGCCAGAACCGACCGAGTCCCTTAGCTCTGAGAATAGCTGACCCCTCCCTAAGTGACTGTAATGGGAAGCCCAAACAGGGAACCCCAAGAATTTGGTAGGAATATAATTGGCATATACCCTGTTTGGGGCTCCCACTAGAATTACAGTCCTTTTACCCCGGTCTCCCCCGCAGCGTAACGGCGCTAACCCTAAACCCTAAACCCTAAACCCTAAACCCTAAACCCTAAACCCTAAACCCTAAACCCTAAACCCCAAACCGGCCTCGATGGCCCCGGCACATTGACCGGCCAGAAAGACGCCGCGCTCACGGATCTGTCTCCGGTTTAGCCTTGGGTTTAGGGTTTAGGGTTTAGGGTTTAGGGTTTAGGGTTTAGCGTTTAGGTAGGGACCCCTGTCAGGAACCTTAAAGGCTACAGGGGCTACTTAAGTTCTATTCTTTATACAGCCTATGAAGGGGGATATATATATATATATATATATATATATGTATGCATATTTATATTTACTTGTTTATCTATTTATTTATTTATTTGTATAAGGCCTTATATACGGGAATAGGGGCCCCTCCTTATTTCCCCGCAGTGGTCGCCATGTCGTGATTCATGGGCCTTCGGGATCTTCATGTGTGTCGTGTTTACTTGCAGTTTACTACTAATTGCTTTAGACGCCCCCAAAAATTTCAAAACAAATAATCTTCCTTATAAGGGCAAGATAGGGATTTTCATCTTTGTATTGTTTGGGGGTTCTTAAGCAACTAGTGGTTTACTAGTACCTCCTCCTGAACCCCAAGTAGAGGCTCAGGGTAGTAACCCTGTCGGTACGCGAAGCTCAATATAGCATGGATTTGGGCAATCCCATTTTAAGACTATATCTGGACCCTCGGGGCTTCTCCTGCTGACTTCAGCAAGGGGACTGCAAGCCATTCTTCTTCTCCTGCACGGCGCAGGCTAGGAAGTGGTTTAGGGTTTAAGGTTTAGGGTTTCGGGTTTAGGGTTCAGGGTTTAGGGTTTAGGGCTTAGGGTTTAGGGTTTAAGTGAGGCGCAACCAGGAATGGAGGACGGGTATTGTTACGGTTTGTTGTTGGGCTTTTTTGGGGGGGCTTCCCAAAATCGGGGTAACTTATTGGGGTCCTTTATAAAGGGATCTACTATTTGGGGATCGAAATTGGGGCCCCCCTATTTTTTTCAACCCCCATATAAGGCCTATAGGGTTTGGGGCTGCTGGACGACTTGGTAGTCCAGCCACCATATGATAATGATAAGGGCACCCATGTTGGGGTTTGTTGTCTTACAAAAGAACCCATAACCAAAAAGATGGTAAAGGGCACCACAGGGCTACCAAGATGAGCCCTGTCATCCCCATAGGATTCTAGGGCTTCTTGCTTCTGTAGGGGTTTAAGGATTCAGGCCACAGCTTATCCAGAATCACCACGTTTCTGATATGGGCAAGAAGAGGGTTTAGGGTTTAGGGTTTAGGGTTTAGGGTGTAGGGTTTAGGGTTTAGGGTGTAGGGTTTAGGGTTTAGGGTTTAGGGTTTAGGGTTTCCATGGCAGCTAGGGCTAGGGCCTGAGAACTTACGAGCCCTGAGCCGCGTGGGCACCGACCCCTTATCTCTGGGACCCAAAGAGCCCTGGTTCAGGGTTTAGGGTTTAGGGTTATAGGGTTTAGGGTTTAGGGTTTAATTAGGGTTTAGGGTTTAGGGTTTAGGGTTTAGGGTTTAGGGTGTAGGGTCCCGCTGTGACTTTTTCGAGCCCTTAGCTCATCCCGCTTCGCATGGTGCAGCTTCAGACCGCTATGCTTTGAAAGCCGATCCTGGAAAGCCCTGAGCCCTAAACTCCAAACCCCCGGTTTAGGGTTTAGGGTTTAGGGTTTAGGGCTTAGGGTTTAGGGTTTGGGGGCCGTGAGACAGGCAAGCGAAACCTGAAACAGGAGGGCTTCTGCCCTAAGCCCCCCAAACCACGGCTTAAGGGTCTAACGGATGAAGGGCTTGAGAGGGGTTATGAGTGCATGGTTTAGGGCTTAGGGTTTAGGATTTACGGTGTAGGACTTGCGCCATGGCTTACAGAATCTGGCAGAGCCTCGGGCCCGCGCCACTTAGTTGAGTGCCCAAAAAGGGGGGTTCAACAATCAGAGTTGCCTTACTTCTCACCCAACTGATGACTGTACCCATGAACCTCCAGGCTGAACCCGGCCCTTGAAACCGAATGCCTGGAACACCCTCAAAGACCCCAACGCCCCCCAAGACCTCCTAAAGCCCAAAGCTGAACTTCCGAAAGCAAAATCCCCACCCCTCCGGACCATGAACCCACACGGCCACAACACTAAGTCCCTAAACCCCAATGCCCCAAAACACCAAAACCCTAGAACCCCCAAACCCCAGAACCCAAACAACCAAAACCCCAAAACCCCAAAAGCCCCACAAGCCCAAAAACACAAAAACCCCACAACCCCAAATTTCAAAAACCCTAAGCCCTAAACCCCAAGACCCTAAACCCTTAAACCCGAAACCGCCCCTCTTGCCTCCTGGGTGAGGACCTCAGCCTGCTGAAGGAGGCCCACGCTGGCGCCACCTCTGATCGTTGGAGGGTTTAGGTGTAGGGTTTAGGGTTTAGGGTTTAGGGTTTTGGGCTTTGGGCTTTGGGTTTTGGGTACAATAGATCTGGGACAGAGCTAGGCGAATCTTGCTCGGCACCCCTTCAGGGGTCTGCCTGGCAGGCTCCGCAGCTCAGCAAAGGGGTTTAGGGTTTAGGGTTTAGGGTTTAGGGTTGAGCCTACCCAGGTCGCGCTGAGCTGAGCGCTCTCTCGCTGAGCGATCAGCTGCACCCGCCTACCCCAGCAGAGGGTGAGAGGGGTGGCGGGCGGGTTTCAGTTGGAGGGTTCCGATGTGCCCCGAGCCCCCATCCCCGCTGAGGAAAAAGGGTTTAGGGTTTAGGGTTTTAGGGTTTAGGGTTTAGGGAAATCACAACTATGATCCTTGCTATGATTCTAAGGTAGGTTGCTTGACCAAGGGCTTTGGTGCTCTCTGGGTGCCTTAAGGGTAGTTACCCTCAAGAAAACTTTCTTATGCTACAGTATTGCCACTATTTATTTCACTAATGTTCTTCTTATTATTATTATGACATTATTTTTGTTATTAGTATTTCCATTATAATAATCATCATCATTGTTATTATTAATAGGACTATTGTTGTTATGATATTTTTTCTTGTTTAATCTTTCTTATGCATGTTCTTATTTCTTATTCTGATTCCTATTATTATTCTTGGTGTTGTAAATCTATCTATTTTCTTGTTTGTTGGGGGGGGTGGGGTCTAGGGTCTGCAGGTTAGACTGGTTTAAGGTTTATGAGATCTAAGGGCTTGTTGAAGCTTCGGAGGTGTAGGGATGTCGGCTCTCGGGGCTCTCATTTGTTCGGCGATTCTGGGTTAGGGTGTTCCCCCTTGTACTAAGAGTCCTTACTAGGGATTATAATGGGAGTACTATGTTCCCTATTAAGGACTGTTAGTCTAAGGGGAAACATCCCAAGATTTGTGGCTTTGTGTGTTAAGGCTTAAACGTTAGGGTTTGGGGCATAGGGTTTAGGGTTCCAGGGAACACCTCGGTAATATTCCCTTGGGTTTTATATCCCTAAACCCTGAACCCTAAACCCTAAACCCCGAACCCCCAAACCCTAAACCCTAAACCTTAAACCCGAAACCCTAAACCCTAAACCCTAAACCCTAAACCCACACACCCTAAATCCTAAAGGGGCCATAGTTGTGGACTCCGGAGGCGTCTTTGCCTTCGAGGTCTCCGAGGTTCTTGACATCCGAGACCCAAGGGGGGATGCCCTTGGCCTGCGCTCAAGGTTTAGGGTTTAGGGTTTAGGGTTTAGGGTTTAGGGTTTAGGGTTTAGGGTTTAGGGTTTAGGGTTTAGGGTTTAGGGTTTAAGGCGACTTTCACAGCCCTCCATTCCTAACCCCCCCCCCCCCCCCCCCCCCCCGAAATTCTAAACCCGAAGGCCCTGCACTCTGAAGCTATTAAAGCCTAGACCCTAAACCCCTAGACGCCTAAAACCCCTAAATACCCTGAACCTTACACTGAAAACTAACTAGACCCGGAAGTAACCTACGAAGAAAAAGGGTGCCCTTTTTTGGCTTTAAGGGGGGCTATAAGGGAACCCTAAACCCTAAACCCTAAACCCTAAACCCTAAACCCTAAACCCTAAACCCTAAACCCTAAACCCTAAACCCTAAACCCTAAACCCTAAACCCCAAAAAAAACACAAGGATCAAAAAGCGCCCTCGGTCCCAGCCCCAGAGTCCACTGGGGTTTAAGGTTAGGGTTTAGGGTTTAGGGTTTAGGGTTTAGGGTTTAGGGTTTAGGGTTTAGGGTTTAGGGTTTAGGGTTTAGGGTTTAGGGTTTAGGGTTTAGGGTTTAGGGTTTAGGGTTTAGGCTTAAGGGTTAAGGGTTAAGGGTTTAGGGTTTAGGGTTTAGGGTTTAGGGTTTAGGGTTTAGGGTGGTTGAATCCTGGCCCTTGTTTCAGGCAAAACAGGGGTAAGAGTTTCGGGCTTAGGCCCTTTGCAGCCCCTGAACCAACCCTCTACGAAGGGCCTGTTGAGGGAGTACAGGTGTAGGGCTGTGGCGTTCTGGCCCCGTGACATCCCCCGGCCGTAATACCATAATCAAGCATGCCAAGGGCTTTGCTAGGGGATTATAGGTTTCAGGCCTCCATCTTTAATACCCTAAACCCTAAGTTAGCCCTAAACCCTAAACCTTAAACCCTACTTCTGAAACTCTCGGGTAGACCAGCCCCTTACTGCGCTTGTGGTATACGCCTTGCCCCTTCTCAGGGTTTAGGGTTTACGGTTTGAAGTTTGGGGTTTAATGGTTCCCGAAGGTCCGACCCTAAACCCTGAACTTCCCAACAATTGAAACCCCTGGGCTCGAAACCCAAAATCCTGCTCAACACCGATCTCTACCTCCTAATCCCAAGCCACGGCCCCGCCAGAACAAGCAGAAACACCCCCCCCCCCCCCCCCGCCTCCCCCCGAAAAAAAGGGAAATTGAGTTCCTCTAGCTTAATTCAAGAACCCACCAGAACATACTTGAAAATACGCGTAGCCTAAACCTAGATTATAAACGACACAACCAAAACCTCCTAACGCCCCCGGCCCGCCCCCCAACATCAAAATCAAAGACGCTAACCTGCTAAACCGCCTAAACCTCCTAAACCGCCTAAACCGCCGAAGCCCCCTTAAACCCAACCCCCAAACCCTAGCCCTAAACCCTAAACCCTGAAGCCTAAACCCTGAACCCTAAACCCTGAACCCTAAACCCTAAACCCTGAACCCTAAACCCTAAACCCTAAACCCTGAACCCTAAACCCTAAACCCTAAAACAACCTAAACCCTAAACCCGAAACTAAACACCCTAAACCCTAAAACCCCTAAACCCTAAACCCCTAAACCCCTAAACCCCTAAACCCCTAAACCCCTAAACCCCTAAACCCCTAAACCCCTAAACCCCTAAACCCCTAAACCCTAAACCCTAAACCCTAAACCCTAAACTCCAATGGCCCCCAGGAGGCCTGGAGTTCCTGCATCTCCTTGGTGCGGTTCTGCTCCCAGTCCTGGACATACGGGGTCTTGAGCACGCCTGAGCTCAAGGCGTGGCGGTCTTGGGATGTTCCCCGCCGGTTTAGGGTTTAGGGTTTAGGGTTTAGGGTTTAGGGTTTAGGGTTTAGGGTTTAGGGTTTAGGGTTTAGGGTTTAGGGTTTAGGGTTTAGGGTTTAGGGTTTAGGGTACCTGGAGGATCATGGGACTTCGTAAATACCTGGAGGATCATGGGACTTAGTAAGTAGGGTTATACGGGTGCCCTTTTTGGGATTTAAAGGGGCTCATGAAGGGAAGCTACCCCCCCCCCCCCCAAAAAAAAAAAAAAAGAATAGGGGAATAGGGGTCTTGAGCGCGCCTGAACTCAAGGCTTGGTGCATAGGAGTTGAGGGTTCCGGCTTTTGCCTACCTTTGGGTACAGGGTTTAGGTTTTGGATTTAGGGGATTTAGAGGTTTATGGGTACTTTTAAGTAAGGTTCGAACTACCCTACATAGGGCTATGAGTATAGTTACCAAAATTATATGAACCTGCAAGTAGGGTTTTAGATTTGAGGGCTCTAGGGACTTCAAGATGTTAAGGCTTCAGGCTCTTAGGACTGTAGGATTTTAGGGCTTCAGCGTTGAGGGCTTTAGGAATTTCTGAGTTTTGGGGTTGAGGCTTGTAGGTTTTGGGGCTTTAGGGTTTAAGAGCTTAGAGTTTCAGGAATGTAGGGTTTTAGAAATTAATGTGTTTGAAAGTGTCTAAGCGTCTTAGGATTTCAGGGTTTTAGGGATTAAGGCGTTGAGGGTTTTACGGGCTTAGGGTTTTAGCTTATGGGGTTTATAGGGTTTAGGGTCTCAGGGTACGGTATGGGATTTAGGGTCTCAGGGTGTTTGAGTAGGGTTGTAGGGTGTCAGGGTGTAGGGTTTCGGGTCTGAGGGCTACTTTCGGAGTACAGGGTTCTAGGGTTTTGGGCTTTAGGATTCGGGGTTTAGGGTTCTATGGCCCTTCGGGGTGTGTGGTGTAGGGTAAAGGGCTGAGGGCTTTAGGGCTCAGCCGGGCTTGAGCGCTTTAGGGCTAAAAGACTTCCAGGTTCCGAAAATAGCGGACCCCTAACATAGACCCCCTAGATACTAAGATTTCCTTATAACAAGGACCATAGCGGACCCCTAATATAAACCCCTAAATAGTAAGATTCCCTGATAACAAGGACTCCACTGAGGTACCCCGAGTTTCGGAAACACCCATGTGAGGACAGCTGGCGGGTCGACTTTGTGGCAAGTTTCGCATGGGTCGGCCAGTGTAGATCGTGGTTCGCAGGGTGTCCTTGGTGCCATGGAGGGTTTAGGGTTTAGGGTTTGGGGTTTAAGAGGAGTTCACCATAAAACCCCTAAGCGACCGCTGCACCCCTGCAAAGGGAAGTAGTGCAATTCACCCGCGCCCTAGACCATCCTTCTCCCTAGGCCCTGAGGAGCAGCTGGATTCTTGGGTTACCCTAAACCCTAAACCCCAAACCCGAACCCTGAACCCTAAACCCTAAACCCCAAACCCCAAACCCTAGGCCCTAATTACAAGCTTTTGAGGATCTGTCGCTGCTTGGCCCTTGGGGCTGATTTTCCCACTTCCCGCCTACTTCCCTGCGTCTCACCCCCTTCTGGCCCTAAAAGGGCTGAGGGTTCAGGGTTTAGGGTTTAGGGTTTAGGCAAACGGCTTAGGGTTTGGGGTTTGGGGTTAAGGGTTTTGAGGTTTAGGGTTCTGGGGTTTAGGTTTTTCTGGAGTTTAGGTTCAGGCTTCCGCTCATTGGCTACCAACCCTAACCTCAAAACCAAGACAATAACACTCTTAAACGAAACACAAAGAACGCTCAACCTTAAAAACCCTGAAGCCGCAAAACCCCGCAGTAAACCCCAAAATCCCAAGCCCGAACTCTAGAGAATCCTCAAAGCCGCGAAGCCACAAGAAAACCCGAAACCCAAGCTCTAGTTCATTAAGTCTGTTGGCCACGACTCTGCCTAGAGTAGTCTCTATACCCTGGAAAAAGGGATGCGCACTATAAGGTGTAGTTGCCTGTTTACCACACAGGTTTCAGGGCTGAGGGAAACTCTAGGTAAGCCCTATCCCTAAACCCTAAACCCTAAACCCAAAACCCTCAACCCTTAACCCTAAACCCTAAACCCCAAGCCAAGGATCGCTAAAGCCGGCATCCATGATGCGCTGCTTGTGGAAGGGGCCCGCGCCGGCTTCATCGGAGCAAATGAAGCCTCCGCTCTCTTGATGATATTTTGTGGCAGGGGGGGGAGGGAAGCTCGGGTTCAGGGTTTAGGGTTTAGGGTTTATAGGGTTTAGGGTTTAGGGTTTAGGGTTCAGGGTTCAGGGTTTAGGGTTTAGGGTTCAGGGTTTGGGTTTTAGGGTCCAGGGTTTAAGGTTTTCTCGCCCTAGACTCTGGGAAGCTTGGAGTTTCTGGGGGCTCCAGCTCCCCAGAGCCTTAGATTTTGGCTGCTCTTAGCTACCTGGACATTTCCAAAAAACTGGAGGAGGGGGGGGGGGAACCCCTTAGATAGCCCTAAATGCTTCAGTTCTTTGCAATATTATAAGCCCCCAAATAGGCACAGTAAAACCACTGTATAAGAAACCACTGTTTAAGAAACTGAGCCCCTAGACCCGGGAATATTGGTCGATTTGCGGTTGCCTTCTCGCTAAGAAACTTACGGTACCCTAGTGTGTTTGGGGTCAGTTTCTAAAAAATCCTGCCCCCAACACTCTCCGGGTCTACCCCAAAAACGCGCGGGAGTCACATTCTAGCTCTAGAGGTTTTCAACCCTAAAAAGCTCCAAAACGTGACTCCCCCGCGCCTCTGGCCTGACCCTACCCCAAAACGCGGCGGGAGTCACATTCTAGAGGTTTTCAGCCCTGAAAAGCTCTAAAACGTGACTCCCCCGCGCCTCTGGCCTGACCCTACCCCAAAAACGCGGCGGGAGTCACATTCTAGAGGCTTTCAGCCCTGAAAAGCTCTAAAACGCGACTCCCCCGCGCCTCTGGCCTGACCCGACCCCAAAACGTGGCGGGAGTCACATTCTAGAGGTTTTCAGCCCTGCAAAGCTCTAAAACGTGACTCCCCCGCGCCTCTGGCCTGACCCTACCCCAAAACGCGGCGGGAGTCACATTCGGGAACCCTTGCCACCGCCATTCCGGGAACATGGGTTTGGTCTAGTGGTATAGCGTACTCCCTTGAGAAATTAGTTTAGAAACCAAGCCTACCCTAGGCTCAAACCCCCCCCGGGTACATGGGTAACGGAAACTAAGAAACTTAGGGTACCCTATCGCCGGAAAACCGTTTTCTTATACAGCGTTTTTACTGTACTCCATCTTCCATGCCCAGAAGCGCCCTTCTAAACCCTAAACCCTAAACCTATCTTCCATGCCCAGAAGCGGGTGCCCACCCAGACGCCGGTGCAGCCCATGGCCAGCGCGGAGGCGAGCCCGCGCCCGTCGTAGATGCCGCCTGCAGCCACCTCATGTCACTGGGCTTTGGCAAGGGCTAAACCCTAAACCCTAAACCCTAAACCCTAAACCCTAAACCCTAAACCCTAAACCCTAAACCTTAGAAACCCTAAACCCTCCCAATGAACTCCCAGAATCCTGCAAGAGTCCCGCCAAGATCCCTGGAGGCGCCAAACCACAGAATTCCGCGGAGAGTCCCGTGACAGAAGCCCGCGGCAAATTGTCCCTAACTACCCGTCCGAGAACGGCAGGATGGATCAGATCCCGATATCGGTTAGCATTGAGAACTGACTCGCAGTTTATCATTGCAGTTCGTTGTGTTTTTTTTTCGGGGGGAACGGTGAGTGCAGGACGTCGGCCTCAACATGACAGATCCATGCGAAGTGCACATTGCCTAGCACGTTGTCTGCCTGTAGGTCTAGTTATACTAGAGTCTACGTACCCTACATTTCTGGTCTTGGGGTACCCCAAAAAACCAGAGCCCAAATTACAGGTTTAGGGTTTAGGGTTTCGGGTTTAGGGTTTCGGGTTTAGGGTTTAGGTGTTTGGGCAACCCCGAAACCACAAAACGGGTATTGGGACCTGTGGCTTGGGAGCCCCAAAACGAACACTATGCCAACATCCCGAAGCCATCCACTTGAGACTCTTGAGGATAAGGACAGAGGGCTGGACGATAACGTCCCAACTTTTCGCCCTGCAGGGTTTAGGGTTTAGGGTTTAGGGTTTAGGGTTTAGGGTTTAGGGTTTAGGGTGTTTTGCACCCAAGGTGGCGCCCATCTAGAGCCAAGGAGCTACTTGGATGGGCCCTCCGGTGAGTGGCGACTTCTTTCCCCGGACAGCATCGACCACTTTTGGCAGCAGGATGGCTGTGGCGGTGTCACCTCCACGTGTGACTATAAGGACACGCAATAGGAATGCATGCAGAAAATACAGACATACAGACATACAGACATACATATAAGCAAACGCATGTATATGCACGACACACATACTGCTCGTACGGTAAGTTGCATGACAGGCTTGGCAAACCTTCAGAGAGGATTTTGTAGAAGGATGCTAAACCCTAAACCCTAAACCCTAAACCGTAAACATTAAACTATAAACAATAAACGATAAACCCTAAACCCTAAACCCTAAACCACCCCCCCCCCCTGCCCGTGCCCTTAGCCATGAGCACGTAGTTCGTGATGCACTCGCTGATCGTCATCAAGTCAAGAGCTGCCCTCAGCAACCTTAAGGCATAATGTAGGGGGCGGAAATTAATTACTAATAGTATTCCCATATGGTCCCTTTCTATATTTATTATACTATATTACCCCCCTCCCCCAAAAAAAAAAATATATATATCAAGAAGACCTATTCTAATTCTTAAGGCCCCTACAGTACTCAGGCTTGCCTGTGTGGCCACCGCCCTCGCCACCCTGAGCGCAGATGATGTCCTCGGCACGGGACGTCGGGCCCTCAGGCCCAGGGTTTAGGGTTGAGGGTTTAGGGGTTGAGGGTTTAGGGTGTAGGGTTTAGGGTTCCAACACTACTTTTGCTCTGCTCTATGTGAGGCCCCTTGATGCAGAAACTCGAACCACCCTAAGCTTCCGCCCCCAGAAGCTTCGCCTGACATCCTGCAAGCGGCCCCGGGATACGCACAAGGGATAAAGGGCAAGTAACCTTGTAGGGTGTTGGGGTGCAAGTTACGAAGTTCATGCCAAGCAACGACACCTGCTTCCACAGCCTTGTCGACGTGCTTCACGGCACCGATCATGTTCATGACCTGCAAGAAACCAAAGGCAGCCGTTCTCAATGCCCCCAACATCAAGCCATCCGAGACCCCCGCAAACGAATCTCTCATTCTACTCGCCAGGTGCCACAAAGCAAAGCTAGTCAGTGCTAAGCCGTTCGACATTGGGGGTTTCCGAAATAGGGGGTACCCTATTGCGGTCCTATATTACAAGCGGATCCTACGATTTGGGGGTTTATATTCAGGCTCCCTTAGTTTCGGAAACCCCCACATGACACCATCACGGGAAAGGTGATTCAAGAAGTGCACACTCATATGGTGCTGTGTCTTGCCATTGCCAGGCTGCAGGGATGCCAGCGTTGTGGAACTTGTCGACGGCCCATTGTGGCGGCACGCCCACTGCGCAAATGAACAGCGCGGCCTGCACGTGTGAAGGCACCCGATGGGTGGGGGGTGGGGGGGGTTTCCGGGCTGGGCTACAACAACCAATACGTACATAGGATCCTCTCTATAGACCTGGCTCATTTGTCTCCAAGACTTACAAGCACGCATGGCTATGTCTTCTCAATCCTTAACTTGGAATGTTTCCCCCTATGCTAACAGTCCTTGATAGGCATTGTAGTAGTGGGTACTACAACTCCTATTAAAAGAACTGTAGTATAAGGGGGAACATCCCCACGCTTAACCATCAACCCTGAGCAGTCAGCAAGCCTTCTCCTCAATGATGATATCGACCAGCCTGATGAGGGAACTGCCGAAACAGTTTTTAGGGGGGCTCACTCGGCTGCTTGCCCCTGAAAGGGTTTAGGGTTTAGGGTTATGAACAAAACCTGTAAGTGACCCAGAGTGACCGACATTCACCTAATCAGGAGAATAGACGCAACAATTATGGCCCACCTGCCTTTGCAAGTGTAAGTAGGGTACTCAAGCCTGCAGGAGTACATGCAAAAAAAGCAGCGAGCAACCGGTATCCGATAACCTCGGTTTTTCATTTAAGGTCAACCACTGAATGCCCTTGCTTCCGCGTCATATCCGACAGCATGACAATCTTGAACGGCCCGCTCCCCATTCGGTTCTGTAGCCAAGAACCTCTGCGCCCAACAAAAACCTGCCCTCGAACCACCCTGTGAACTCCGCAGGATAAGGCATCCAGGCCACTGTGGCAGCGTTCCTCCCGTGTAGTCTTTGTTGGTCTTCCGTGCCCCACCTCCGACCTGACGTGCTGTGACTGCATACTCTAGGGGGCCTTAAGAATGAAAACAGGGTTTTGGGGGATATTGTAGAAAAATTATAAAGGGACCCTAAAAGAATAAAAGTAGTAATTAGTCCGACCCCTAAACTACGTCCTGAGCCTGAGAACATGAAAGAACATCGCTTCCCTAGCCAGCAAAAGAATAGACTTGGGATGTGCTTCCTTGGACTAGCAGCTCTTAAATAGGGAATATAGTACCACCTATTCTAGCCTCAATTATAAGGACTGTTAGTAAGCATAAGGGGGAACATCCCAGACATAGACACGGCTTCCGGGCTATAACAAACCTTGCAGGGAGCAGCAGCTGACAATGCCCCTCGGCATTGTGCAAAGCTTACAGCGCTTTAGTCACAGACCCTAGAATCACTTGGCGTTTCTCGCGTATGCGCCATGTATTGCACATATATATATATATATATATATGTATGGATATGTTTCCAAACATGTATATAAACAAATAAACAAATAGACATTTAAAGAAATATATATATATATATACATATCACGTAGACATCATGTATACTATTGAAGCCCGAGCGCTCCTGAACCGAACATGCAACAGCCGAATGAAAGACCCTGGACACGAGGCCGCATGCTGTCCGCTTGCAAAGTACCTGGAGGCTTAAGGAATTCCATACAAGCCTTACCTGGAGTGATCTTAGCTATCGGAATCGGGCCCCTGAAGGGTATCTCGGTCACACTATACCTGGAATGATCTTCGCTATCGGGTCCATTTCCCTTCTTAACTAGGTTGCCCAGTAACCTAGGCTTAAAAAGGGTGCCCTTTTTTGCTTAAAGGGGTTTATAAGGGAACCTAAACCTACCAAAAAGGGAATAAGGGTACTACTGGGCATCCTAGTTAAAGGGTATCTCGGTCACACCACGCCCGTGTACTCCCAAGTGGAGGTCTGGCCTGCGGCAGCAGCAAGTCCACTCCGAAAGGTGCGTTCTTGTCCTTCAGCTCCTTCGGCATGTGGTTTAGGGTTTAGGGTTTAGGGTCTAGGGTTTAGGGTTTAGGGTTTAGGGGCAAACAACCCTACAAGCCATGACTCTGATCATATCAAGTACCCTACCCTAAGGATCGAGGTACCTAGGTAGTATACACTTGCGCCCTAAAGGTACTATATTGGAACCCCTTTTTAATGCACAAGAATATACTATGTAGGCGCATGATACAACACGGTAGAAACCCTAAACCCTAAACCCTAAACCCTAAACCCTAAACCCTAAACCCTAAACCCTAAACCCTAAACCCTAAACCCTAAACCCTAAACCCTAACCCTAAACATGAAGCAAGACAAGACAAGAATGGCAAACTATGCAGCACTGCGGCTCTCTAGTTCTGGGATCTCGTAAGGGAGGGGGGGGTTAAGGGGGGTAGGTACGAGGGAACCTTCGGGAGTAGGGTTTAGGGTTTAGGGTTTAGGGTTTAGGGTTTAGGGTTTAGGGTTTAGGGTTTAGGGTTTAGGGTTTAGGGAGCATAAGGAAACCTTGGGTTACATACCCCCCCCCTTGAACAACCCTCCCTGAAGAACACGATAATCTAGGGTTTGGGCTCTGGAGGGCTCCTTCTTCAGCATCCCAATGGTCTTGCGCAGGGCCTCGGGTGTGTAGCCGACACCGCCTCGGCGGCGAAAGGGCGGAGAGCGGTGAGTGGACGCCGCAGGAAGCTTGGGAGCTGGGCAGCAGTACATGTCAACACCAGCTTGTAGTTCATGAAGTATTATACATATGGCAATCAAAATAAGAAAAAATAAATATGTATATATATATATATACAACATATGTATATATATATATATAGAATATATGTGTGTGTATATATATATATATACATGTACATACTTTGAGATGCGCTCAGGCAAAGCAACGACACTGTGCCCTGAGTGCTGCACCGATGTTGCCAAGACCTCATAAAAGTCGCAAGAGCAAACCAATCATCGAGAAAGGGTTGTGAGCGCGAGCTCGAGCGCACGCGTGTGCATGTGTGTGTGCACGGGCGTGTGTGGGTGTGCGCACTCTACTATAGTCGCAGTTCTTGCTAGCTTCTTCGGCTACCGTCTGCATCGTGAGCTCTCAGCCTAACCCCAAACGAAAACCCCAAAGCCCTAAACCCTCAAACCTACGCCCGATAAACCCTCGTAGTCAGCCCTATAACCCTAAGTAAGCCCTATAAACCCTAGGCCCTAAAGCCCTGCAGGCCCCTAAACCCTAAACCCTAAACGAAACCCTAAACCCTAAACCCTAAACACTGCGGAGGCGCCTCCCGCATTGGTAACTGCAGCAGCCAGCTCCGGTCCAGCCGCGCCAGCCTCGAAAATGTCGGGGCAACTTTGGATGTTGGGTCTTTAGGGTTTACGGTTTAGGGTTTAGGGTTTCCGAAAATTAGGGATAGGATAGGGTTTAGGGTTCTTAGGGCTTAGGGGGGGTTTAGTAGGGTTTAGTAGGCTAGGGTTTAGGGTTCTTTCGGGCGTAGTGGGGTTGAGCAGGACAGGCTTACTAGGGCTCAGTAGGGCTTAGTAGGGTTTAGTAGAGTTTAGGGATACTGCGGTGTAGTAGTGTGGTATGGTTCAATAGGGCTTAGGGTTGAGGGTCAACTTGGAGGTTGATGGGGCAGTTTATGCCTGCCATAAACGCCGGGACCCTAAAGGGTTTAAGGTGTATGGGGTCTAAGGTCTAAGGTCTAGGGTTTATGGTATGACGGATTTTGGTCTTCATGTATTTGGAGGGAAAGTGCGCATAAACGAATTTGCTTATACCGTATGGCTACGCATGAACCCCGAAGAATCGGGCCTTCGAGGTAGACCGCTCTACCCTCTAACTGGGGTTGTAGGTTCCCAAACCATAAACCCTAAACCCTATTCTAGGATGGCCCTTAACACCCTCTGAAAAATATTCCTAAATATTGCCCTCTTAAACAAAATAGAGGAAAACTATAAAATATCCCAAGGGCCTACCGAGTATTTATTATAAACCCTAAGCCCTCAACCCCGAGAGTATGCTGGTGGCCTGTGGGGGCTTGGAAGCCTTGTCACCCGAAGCCTTCAAAAAAACAGGTTTTTGGGTTCAGGGTTTAGGGTTTAGGGTTTGGGGGGTTAAGGGCGCACGTTTTATAAGGGTTCCGAGTTTAGGATTTATGAGGCTTGGGGGTTCAGGGAGGGTTGAGAAGGTTTAGGTTTTTATAAGGTTTAGGGTTGAGGGTTTTGAAGCCGCACCCTCAAGGTCCTTGCACCTCTCGAGTATACACGTGGGACGTAAAGGTACTATACGGAGGCCACTTAAGGGTTTAGGGTTTAGGGTTTAGGGTTTAGGGTTTAGGGTTTAGGGTTTAGCCCCCCCCCAGCCCCACCCAACCCTCTCGGCTAGAAAAGTGGTCACAAAGCCTTGATGGCGTTCAACGGTCCTTGAGCAGTTTTGAGCCTTGCACTCTCTGGGCTGCAAAGCCTGGTGTAACAAGGGAGCCTGCTGTAAAAAAGGCATCCAGCACCTGTGTCCTTCTGCGAAGCCATACCGTGTGTCGACTGTACGTCAAGCCGAACACAAAAAAAAGCGTATCTCATACTTGGCAGCCTTGGCAGCCTAAACCCTAAACCCTAAACCCTAAACCCTAAACCCTAAACCCTAAACCCTAAACCCGAAACCATACTGCAATCAGGGTACCCTTCCGTATTAACACCACCACGAATGTAAGGGGACCCTAAGTTTTCAAGAACCTGTCCTGCCTCAAGGTGAGGGAATCCTAAACCCTAAGCCCTAAACCCTAAACCCAAAACCCTAAGCCCTAAACCCTAAACCGGTATCTGCATGCAGCTGAGCAGCCATGCCCGCCAGCATGACGGGGTGCTTGATCTTGAAGAGCTCGGTGAGCGGGGTGGACAGCGCCATGGCTTTCAAAACGGGAAGGCTCACTGCACGATCGCAAAATTGTGGGCTTGATAGGAGCAGCTTCAGCACAGCTCTCGAAAGTGCACACCGGCTTCAGCACATGCCAGGTGCCTCAAAGGATGTTGCGAAGCCGGCTGCAACTCAACATGGCAAATACCAGCACGATTATTCTTAACGTGAGACTCGCTTTTGGTAACTTGGCGGTCCACCCTCCCCTCACCTCCCCCCCCCAAATCAATTTGGGGCTTTTGCTCATGCTCTATAAACCGGGATGGGTTCTGAGGCCCTCAACCCTAAACCCTAAACCCTAAACCCTAAACCCTAAACCCTAAACCCTAAACCCCCGTATTTAAAAGACAAAGCCTTTTGTTCCCCCAAATTAGGATCCCAGGCGGGCGAACTTCGCAGAATTGCGGGAAACACGCGGCAATTGGGGCACCCTCTACCCAAAGGCTCCAATTTAGTTCCTTTTTCGGTTAGTTATAGGGGATTCTAGTATACTGCCCCAAAAAGGCACTACATAGGAGCCTTTGCGTATAGTTTTTCCGGAAAAAAGCCCATAATCGCGGGTAGCGGTACTAAAGCGGGTGCAACATGCAAGCTCAGCACATTGTAGTGGGCAAGAACAATACTACCGTAACTCTATTTGCTACGGTTGTGGTTAATACGCTTGCTTTTTCGATGCTGATTGCTAACGATTGTTCATCCTGTCTTTATGTGTTACATCTTCTTCTATTATGACTACTACCATTATTATTCTTAGTGCTACTTGTTTTTTCTGACTAGCATCTTGATTAACAATTTGCATCCTTCATATATATATATATATCTGTTGAGGCACCGGGTACTTCAAAGGCCAAGGTTGCAGAGAGGCAGGGCATCTCTGCCAAAGGACTTTGAACGCGGCTCAGACGCCTTGACGTAGATCTATCATTCGTGCTTACCTCAGGGGCTGAATGCCCCAGCAAAGAAACGGTTAACCTTTTCTTTGCACTAGGAGAATACATAACCAACATGCTCAATTAAAGGTTCTAAACCCTAAACCCTAAACCCTAAACCCTAAACCCTAAACCCTAAACCCTAAACATTCGTACGTACCTGCAGGAGCAAGGTTCTCGAAGCCCTGTGAAGAGCAAGAAGCCAAACCTAGGCCACCTCAGCCAGAATGTCCTCTCTAAAGGGGGGCGGGAGTGAGAATAGACACCCTACTTGAAGGGCTTAGGGTTTAGGGTTTAGGGTTTGGGGTTTAGGGTTTAGCCTGAGTCTACCTGCCCAAAGGAACCTCGGCTGTCCCTGCAGAGGGAGAATAGAAAACATCTGAAGCCTACCTAACATAGGGCCTTGGCAACTGGAATAGGGCTGTGAGGGGTTATTATGGTGCAATTGTATAAGGGCCATAAGGGAATACTATTGGTAAATATCCTAAACCCTAAACCCTAAACTGGAAGATCCTAAACCCTAAACCCTAAACCCTACAACCCTGGGGGTCCTTAATGACCCGGTGGAACTTGGAGCCCTTGTAGCCGAAGCCCTTCTCGCCCGTGCACAGGGCGCCTGGCCATGGTGGAGGGGTTTAGGATCTTCCAGTTTAGGGTTTAGGGTTTAGGGTTTAGGGTTTAGGGTTTAGGGTTTAGGGTTTAGGTTCGGGGGTTTAGGGGGGTGGGGGGGGGGCACATCCGTGTTTCGGGTGCTTTGGCGGTGCTTGCTCTCTCTGCCTCCCTTCCTGCGCCGAAGACTATCATAAGTTACCTAGACCCGGCAGTAGCCTAGGAATAGAAAGGGTGCCCCTTTTTGGTTGTAAGGGGATTATAAGGGAACCCCAACCCTAAAAAAAGGAAAAAAAGGGCCTACTCCCGGTCCTACTCAATTTCTTCTGTATGCTGTGTTTGATAAACCCTAGACCCTAAACTCTGATGGGTTTGGGGTACACCTTGGGATGTTGCCCCTTATACTAACAGTCCTTAGTAGGGATACAATCCCTACTAAGGGCTGTTAGTATCAAGGGCAACATCCCAAGGTACACCCCCTGACACCCCAACACCCTACATCCCCAAAGTGGCACACCCTGAGGGTCCATGTACCCAATTACTATATACTTGGGCCCCAAAGTCCCTATGTATTCCTTACTTAGGTACTAGGTACATGGACCCTTAGGGTCAAGCAATTGCAGCCCTAAACCCTAAACCCTAAACCCTAAACCCTAAACCCTAAACCCTAAACCCTAAACCCTAAACCCTCTGGCAGATGGCCAAGGGCGCGGCGGAAGTTCTCCACAGTTTTCGGCACCTGCACAGCATGGAAGGCCTCACCTACCCTAAGGTCATAGGGGGTTTAGGGTTTAGGGTTTAGGGTTTAGGGTTTAGGGTTTAGGGTTTAGGGTTTAGGGTTTAGGGTTTAGGGTTTAGGGTGTAGGGTTTGGGTTCCCCTACTGCCCCCCTCTTTTCTACTTCCCCTAGGCTGCCCCCACAATCAAGGCTATTTAGGGGTGACTAAGCCTAATTAAGGCTATTCAGGGGGGAACCTAGAAGGGGGGGGGGGGGTAGTATAGAGGGGGGTCGTAGGGGAAACCTGATAAGGACTGGCTTCAGGGGTGCAGAGTGTAGGGGGTGTAGAAGTGGCCTCGACAAAGGATGCCCCCCCAAAACAAAATAGACAGATAAGAACAATAATATTAATAATAATAATAATAATAATCCGACAAATGAAGACATGACTAAAGCATATATATGTATATATGAAAAATGAGAGACTAGCCTTTTCTTGGGGTCCTATGGAAGATGGCAGGTTTTAGGATCGGTTGTGCACGCCGCCTTCTTGCCATACAGGCCAATGACAATGCGGCCAGTCTGCTTGCCGCCGATCGACACATCGAAATAGACCTTGCGCGCCCTCCAGCCTATAAACCCTAAACCTCTACTAGGCTGCCCAGTACCCTGGGATTCAAAAGGGTGCCTGCCCTGTTTGCTTAAAGGGGCTTATTTTTAACCCCAACACCCCCCCCCCCCCCGCCCCCACCCCTCCCCGAAAAAAGGAAATAAGGGTACTACTGGGCATCCTGGTCACTGGTCTAAGAGCTGTCCAAGGGTTGGCCTGAATCCTCTACCTCCAACTTGGAGCGTTTCCCGCTGATGCTAACAGCTCCTTAATAGGGTTTAGGGCTTAGGGTTTAGGAAGTAGGGGGTACCCCCCCTACTTTAATCCCTATTAAGGAGCTGTTCGTATAAGGGGGGAACGAGACCACCAACCTTATACTCCGCGCTTGCCTTGTTCGTGATCATTGGTCCCTTGACATCTTCACCTGGACCCAGGGCTGCAGCCCACGGCAACACGCGTTCAATGCGCAATACGCAAGGTCGTGTATACATGTCCTAAAGGGCCCATGCACCTCAATAGCTATACTTGGGGCCTTCAAGTACTTCCTATATAGGGACTTTGGGGCCCAAGTATATGATAATGAGGTACATGGACCGTTAGGGAATGTGCTTGAGTTCGGTGTTAAGGGCACTGACAGGCCAGGCCCAAGAGTAAGCTAGGAATGAGAAAGGGAGCCCTGTTTGTTTTACAGGGCTTTACGAGGGGACTGAAGCCCAAAAAAAGGGTTCAGGGTCTAGGGTTTAGGGTTTGGGGAAGAAGGGCCTACTCTGGGTCCTGGTGGGTTGAGGGAACATGAAGCCCCTCTCACACCGACTGGGACATGAGAACGGGGGGAGCCTCTCTACTCCATCACACAAACGCCTGTACCCAACCCCCTCCCAACCCTAAACGCTAAAGCGTTCGCCTTCCTCGGCAGCACACCAGGTGACCACGAAGGCCCATAGGGCGGCCAATCTGGCAGCCGACGGGCGGGGGAAAGGTCTAGGGTTTCAAAGCGGTTTCGGGGTTTGGTTGAGGGTTTAGGGTTTAGGGTTTAGGGTTTGGGGTTTAGGGTTTAGGGTTTAGGGTTTAAGGTTTAGGGTTTGGGGTTTGGGGTTTGGGGTTTGTTGTGTGGGGTTTCGGGTTTGGGGTTTAGGCTTAGGGTTTAGGGTTTAGGGTTTAGAGCTTAGGGTGTAGGGGCCCTACGCCCTGAACCCAAAAAAACATCGTGGCTTGGACCGGCAGCAGGATTGACACAAGGCTCGATGCACAGTTTCCCTACAGAGACCTCTCGGCTGCAGGTAGAGCACCCAAGTACGGTTTAGGGGTTTGGGGCTTTGGGCTTAAAACCCTAAACCCTAAACCCTAAAACCCTACACCCTAAACCCCTAAACCCTAAACCCCTAAACCCCTAAACCCTAAACCCTAACCCCTAAACCCTAAAACCTTCAAGCGGCCTGAAGAGGGCGGTCATGGGCCTGGTACGACCGGCTCGCCCCGGCACCAGTGTTCTGAGCCCAAACGGCTTTGCTGGCGGCTGCGGGCTTTAGGTTCTTAGGGTCTTAGGGTTTAGGGTTTAGGGTTCAGGGTTTAGGGCCTAGGGTTTAGGGCACCAACTGAACTTTCAGGGTTTAGGGTTTGGGGTCTCGATTTTATGTAGGTCAGGGATGTTTAGGCTTTTCGGGATTTGGGTTTCTGAACTCGTGCCGAATCAAGGGTTTAGGGTTTAGGGTTTAGGGTTTAGGGTTTAGGGTTTAGGGTTTGGGGCTTACAAGGTTAAGCTTGTGGCACTTACAATCCTATCGTCCTCAAGGCAGCTTACTCGAATGGACGATATAAAAATCCTTGGAGAATGTTTTAAAAAAAAACACAACGCTCTTGCACAATGGAAGGGATCATGCACACCGGTTTGTCCCAAGGCCTATTGAGATGAGGATTGGTGATTTTGTGGGGTTTTGGGTTTTAGGTGTTGGGGGCTTCGCGCCGGAAACCGACCGGTTGTCTGCTTAGTCTGGACTTGCACACGGGCCACCTTAACCCTAAACCCATACACCCATAAACTCATAAACGCATAGACCCAGAAACCCATAAACGCATGCACCGACCCAGAAACCCATAAACGCATACACCCATCAACCCAGTAACGCATTACATAAACCCATAACCCCACAACCCCACAAACCCCACAAACCCATAAACCCTGCCAGGATGATTGATTCAAGATGTCAGGGCAGTCTTCAAAACTGCGGATTCCTTCATGGCAAGCCAAATTAGGGTCTTGGGATTCGGCTTTATTGGGTTTAGGGTTTCGAGTTTAGGGTTTAGGGTTTAGGGTTTAGGGTTTAGGGCACAAGCAACTGAACTCGCCTCCTCCCTCAAAGCTAGGCCCTAAGCCGCAGAGTCAGCCACAGAGCATTCTTGCGCCTGCTGCGATGCACGCCCGGCTGGGTCCTGTGGTGCCAGGCCTAAGGACCTACACTTAGCGTTTGGGGTTTGGGGTTTAGGGTTTAGGGTTTAGGGTTTAGGGTTTAGCGTTTGGGGTTTAGGGGTTTTTTGGGCCTGAAGGGTGTACCTGTACAGTAAACACTCGGCTCTTAAAGGGATTCCTACAGAGCTTTAGGGCCCAAGCCTATATGAAGTAGGGTTTATATTACTATTTTTGGTGAGTGTATATAAGGTTCCTTTTTTATATTGGTGAGTGTATATATTGGGTGTCCTTTTGGGAGTACAAGAAATGTAAACCCTACTTCATATGCATGGACATCTGGGGAGAGTGCAGTTGGCGATGGCATGCTGAAGTACAAAGCATACACAACCTGGCACAGCAAAATACCTGAAGCCTACTGGGCCCTTCGGCTCTCTGGGATCTGTAGCTAGGATGGCCCTTAAAACCCTCTGAACAAATATTATTCCTGAATATGATCCTCTTACACCCAATGAAGGAAAATATGAGATGTGCCAACAAGGACCTGCACTCAACCCTAAACCCTAAGCCCTGAACCCTAAAGCCTAAACCGCCTAAACCCTGATATACCTATGGAGAATGAATTCGGTTCCTGAAATCCTCAATGCTGTTTGATTCTCGATTCAGAACTACTTAGTAAGCTCAGACCATGCCAAAGGGCGCTATACCCTTAGAGGTGAAGGTTTAGGGTTTAGGGTTTAGGGTTTAGGGTTTAGGGTTTAGGGTTTAGGGTTTAGGGTTTAGGGTTTAGGGTTTAGGGTTTAGGGTTTAGGTTTGGGTTTAGGACCCAAAGACCCAAGGCTGTTGCCCATGCCTCGCTCGTTTGAAACTATGTCCCTATGCCTAGGTTTCGCACCAGGAGATGCACCAGTGCTGGACTGCTGAACTGGTCCCTAAACCCTAAACCCTAAACCCTAAACCCGAAACCCTAAACCCTAAACCCTAAACACCTGCCACGTTCACTACTCCCAGCGTGGGGCCACTGCCGCAAGCAACAACCCGTGTTGCCCTCCCCCCACGGGCAAACTGCAACACACGCAGGCTGCGCCCACGAATGGACGAGCACAACTGAGTAGAATTTCTTGAAACGACTACTATCAAGAAACGATACCTCCACCCACTCCCAAACTTTCCTTAGGCCAGCGCATTCTCAACTCCTGAAACAACTATATAATGAACCGATAACCCTAAACCGTAAACCCTAAACCCCCTCCCCACTCACAAACTTTTTCTTCACGCAAGACGACTGAGAAGTCCGACCTTCACAGCCAGAAGAGAATTAGCTCGGCGCGCAGCAAGCAAGAACAAAATGAGGGGAAGCACGTGGAGCTGTGAAGAATCAAGGAAATGACCCTACTTTGGAGAAAATCCTGGAAACATGTACATACTTTTTAGGTATAAGTAGCTATAATAGGAACCCAGAACCACAAAAAGTATTAACGTATATGGGTCAGGGTTTACGGGTTTAGGGTTTAGGGTGTAGGATTTAGGGTTTAGGGTTTTTAGGGTTTAGGGAAACCCAGATGAAGTAGCAGCACATGCGCTGACTTTGACCTGCCGCGCTCGCTCAGCAGGTTTCGGGATTTGTTCAAACACCCTTTTTTGCCGAAACCCTCGCACGACGTGTGGAGTTGATCCATTCTAAGTGACTAAATCTCTTGTTCGGAGTGGTTTTCATGCAAGCAGCTCTCTAAAACCAGATACTTGTCATAGTTGTCTCACTCAACCCCCTGCGTCGGTAAAGGCTGGGGGTGTCGACTCTGGGGAGCGGTCTCTAGTTTATGGTTTAGGGTTTGGGGTTTAGGGGTTAGGGTCTAGTCTTTGGTATTCAGGGGTGCGGTGTCGCAACTGCTCCTTAAACGTCCCCCATAAATCCCTTAGCCCCCACACCGTCATGCTTCATGAGGCCCCTAAGGCGCTAAAGCAACGTCCCGCCCTTAGGCTTTATTTAAAATTGCAAGCAAGAAAAAAAGGTGAGACAATGCCCCGTGTGGCGCTCTCCAGGGCTTAGGTTCAGGGCTTAGGGTCGAGTTAGGAATGGTGCGTAACACGCGAATTATGTATCTGTATACATATAAATATAGAAATATACATACATACATACATACATACATACATACATACATACATACATACATACATACATACATACATACATGTGTGTATATACATATATGCACCTACACATGCATATCGATCAATATGTATGCGCATATATGCATGTATGCATGCATCTCTCTCTCTCTCTCTCTCTCTCTCTCTCGCTCGCTCGCTCTCTCTCTCTCTCTCTCCCTATCTATCTCTTTCTCTGGCCTTTTCTTGCCCAAATGCTCAAATACATACATACATGTACGCGCATGTATGTGTATATATATATATGCTCACACCCCCCCCCCCCCCCCAATGGACCAACCGCGAAATGAAAAGGACAGGAAAACTAGTTATTTTTGTCGTGCTTTGTGTTTTTTGCGCGTTTTGCTTTACATCTTGCGCTTTTTGTGTTTGTGTGCATTTGTTGCACTTTCTGGTGTTTTTGCACTTTCGCACTTGCTTTGCTTTTTTTTCACTTCTGCACTTTTTTTGCTTTTTGCACTTTTGCACTGTTTTGGCTTTTTGCACTTTTGCATTGTTCTCATATACTGTGCTCTTTTCTATGCTTGTCTGATGCATAGAAAATCCAAAAATCCAAAAATCCAAACTTGCTCGGACAATGTATCCGGAAAAGTTTGGGTTTTTGGATTTTTGGATGTTGATGATTTTTCGCATTCTTGCTTGTTTTTGTGTTTTTGTGCATTTTTGGCACTGTTCTTGCATTTTTTGCACTTTTGCACTTGTTTTTTTGGCAGTTTTGCACTTTTGCACTTTTGTTGTTGTTTTTGCACTTTTGCACTTTTTTGGCTTTTGGCACTTTTGCAGGCATTCTTTTCATACACTGTGTTCTTTTCCATGCTTGTCTTGTGCATAGAAAATCATAGAAAATCCAAAACCCAAAAACCCAAAGATCCAACAATCCAAAACTCCAAACTTGCTCGGGCAATGTCTCCGGAAAGTTTGGGTTTTTTGGACTTCTGGACTTCTGGATTTGGATGATTTTTCGCATTCGTATTTTGTTGACTGAAAGGAGGGCGACCATTCAAATGTACCCTTATCAGAATTTCAATTGCGTTCAATAAGACATTGAATATGCTGTTTCTGTGTACGCGCACCATGTAAAGTCTTGCCTATTCAAATCACTGAGAAAAGCACGTACATGGATTATGCGCAGGCCTCTGCTAAGGAGGCTTTGACAGAGAAGGCGCGTATTTGCTAATATATACAATTTTGTGCATTTGAAAGAAGCTGAAAAATCTTTTTATCAAGAAGAACCATTCTGGGATCCTAGTACCTGCTGTTTAAGAAAGTTTATATCTCATGAACACCCTTACTTTGCGATAGCGGGTGCTTAGTTTTTCTGATCCTGCAATTTAAGCTCTTAATATTGCATTGCCCACCTGTGATTCTTGCAGTAAACCCTGCTCGAATCTCATTAACGTCTTAGCTACTCGATTGAAAACTGGATCATTAAAATCCAAAGTAGCCTGTTCAAAAAGCCAGCAAGGTTTTGAAATATCCTACTCGAAAACCTCCTCGAAAAGCCAACAAGAGGTTGAACAGAAGAATTCAAGACAGTACTAATCTAGTGCTAGTGAACTGTCCACTCTAGGACTCCCCCTGGTGAAGTGAAGCGTCCATTCATTTTCAGCGCGTGCATTTCATGCTATAAGGTTCGGTTGAACTCTTACTTGATAATCTTGCAAATGGAGCAAGAGGGCGACCACTCAAATGTACCCTCATCAGAGTTTCGATGACGTCCTAACTACTCGAAAGGTGAACACGAAATTCACAGGATAGTAAATAGCATATTCAACAGTATTTTGAATCTACTGCTTGTATATGAGGACCATGTAAAGTCCTGCTTGATCAAATCACTGAGAAAAACTGTTATGCACAGGCCTTTGTTAAGGAGGCTTTACCCGAGAACGCCTATATTTGCCAATATCTAATTTTGCGAATTCGAAAGAAGCTGAATACTCATTTGTTTAAAGAGAGCCATTCTGGTATAATACCTACTGTTTAGGAAACTAAGCCCTGCTACTTTGTCGAACACTTCGGTTCGCTTTTTGAGCAAGATATTTCAACATTTTTTGCATCTTTGAGCAAGCTACTTAGGATTTGAACTCATGTTTCGAGTAGTTAGGACGGAATTGAAATTCTGACAAGGGTATATACGTTTGAATGGCCGCCCTCTTACACATCGTCAAAAATGAAGAATGCGTATGGGCCAACCTGGAATGTGCAAAATCACCAACAACCAAAAATCCAAAAACCCAAAAAAACAAAAATCCAAAATCCAAACTTTCCGGAGACATTGTCCGAGCAAGTTTGGATTTCTGGGTTTTTGGATCTTTGGATCTTTGGATGTTGGATTTTCTATGCATACGACAAGCGTAGAAAAGAAGACAGTATATGAAAACAATGCAAAAGTGCAAAAAGCCAAAAAAGTGCAAAAGTGCAAAAGAGTAAAGACAAGTGCAAAAGTGCAAAAAGAACCAAAAAAATGTGCAAAACAAACACGAGAAGGGCAAAAACAAGGCAAAACGATTGAATGATACGTACGAAAGATCTAAGCCCGGGAACACATCAGAGCAGACAGTGCCTACAGGAGCTTTCACATATCGAGGTTGGTCCATTGGGGGGGGGGGGGGGGGGGGGCGGCGGCGGCCATGTATATATATATATATGTATATGTGTATGTGTATGTGTATGTATATATATATATGTATATGTATATGTATATGTATATGTATATAAATATTTATTTATTTATGCTGGGCTTGCTCGACCACACGCGGGACATCAGGAGCCTAGAAAAACGATGTCCAAGAGAAGTGTCGGCTTCGCCCGAAATTCTACAATTGGACCGTGAACCCGGAGCCCAAAATAAACCTGAAGTTTAGGGTTTAGGGTTTAGGGTTATTTTAGGGTTTAGGGTTTAGGGTTGAGGGTTTAGGTGCCGACAAGTTGAAGCAGGCATCCCATTGCGGATGATTGGTGCCTGGCGGGTCCGAGCATCGAAGGGTTGAGGGTTGAGGCGCTTGGGCTTACGGTTTAGGGCTTAGGTTGCAAAGCAACCCTAAACCCTAAACCCTAAACACCCTAAACCCTAAAATGGACTGCTCCATGTTCCAGAAAAAGCCATCTGCTCCCTAATCCTACGTGACGATCACCGCCTCTGCAGAGATGGAGCTATTCTTTAAACACTAAACCCTGAACCCTAAACCCTGAAGCCTAAAGCCCTGAAACCTAAAACCCGACCTCCAGCAGGCTGCCACCCGAAACCCCCATGAAACCATCAATCCTCAAAGCTCCAACGCCCTACCACACAAATCGGTTTAGGGTTTAGGGTTTAGGCTTTGGGGTTCAGGGTTTCGGATACCAAATCTGAGCCAAGCCTGCGAACCTTTCTATAGGCCGAGGCTCGCAAAATTTCGTGGAGTACTCTATAGGGGCACTTCATGAGTTCGTATTTCCACGGCTCTAGGAACTCTCGGGCATGTGGGGTCTGTGGTTGTGCAAGGATCTCCGCGACAGGTGGGAGGTCTGTTGGGCTCCTTCCCTGCGGGTCCAGAGCTCTACTTGCAGGTTCATGGTACTTATTAACCAATTAGAACTGTACTTATAACTGTACTTATCACCATATTAGGGCACTTAAGGGGCTTATAAGTGGGTTATAAGTACAGTTATAATTGGTTAATAAGTGCCATGAACCTCCAAGTAGCAGCTTATGGTCGCAAGTTTTCTGGGGGTTTCCGAACTTAAGGGCACCTTGTTGGGGTCCTTTTGATAAGGGAATCCTACTAACTCCCACAAACCATAAGGCCATGTAGGTACAAGAACCCTTAGGCAGCCACACTTGAAGGTTCGCGGGCCGTTGCGAGAGGTAGGTTCGTAGGCACGCCGTACGGGGATAAGCAGCCATACCTACAGTTCCCTGATTATAGCTCCAAGTTGACAAAGAGGACCCTGAAACTCTCCAGCTCCTTTGACCATAGGTTCTCTCCTGCCAAGCTCCCGGCTCAGCCGGTCGACAGGCGCCGGCCATTGCGGGCTCTCACCCTGCACAGCGTGTGGTGTTGTCTTACCAGAAAAGCCCTAAGAAAGGGCGCCCTGCTATACCCAGGAGCAAAGGGCACCCATCGTTTTTGGACGCCCCAAATGGGGCCCTCATGGCTTTGAGGTGTACTTGAATGGTACATATACTTGGAGTTCGACTTCGCCTCAGTACAAGATAATGTAAACCTAGAGATGCAAAGTGGGCTTTTGAAAGTATGTTGCAGATGCTGCAACGGTTTTTAGTCCTTCTTAGAAGGTGCTGAATGTGCTACCCGCCGACCAACGGCGCTGTTTGTTTACGACTCATTCTGTGTGTCCATGTACTAAGCCTGCTGCACTGGCGAATCCTGAACCGCAACTTTAAACCGATACCCTCTGAGCAACAACCCCAAACCCCAAACCTAAACCCTAAACCCGAAACCCCAAACCCTAAACCCTAAACCCTAAACCCTCCCGCCCAGGAAGGCCTTCCCGGCAACCCTGGTGCAGGCCGAGTCTTAACCTGGGCGTCTCCGGGGTTTAGGGGTTAGGGTTTAGGGTTTAGGATTTGGGCTTCAGGGCTCGTGGATCTACTTGTTGGTTCATAGGTCTTTTTTGTGCAGCAACTAGAGCTCTGGCTGCAATCTTCGGGGAGCAAACCCTACGTCTAACATCCTCTAACCACATAAACCCTGAGCCAATCAAAGGCTCCTCTGCCCCTCCAGCGCCACTTGAGAGCCTCGACCCTGAACCCTGAACCCTGAACCCTGAACCCTAAACCCTAAACCCCTACTTAAGGCTTAGGCCGGCGTTCACCTGCCTCCCACAGTCCCACAGTGTGGGGTACCACGATCCCGGAAGCCGTAAGAAAAGCCCCCCAGGGTTTAGGGCTTAGGGTTTAGGGTTTAGGGTTCGAAAGGCCCCCCGAAACTTGGCACTTAGGAGGGTCAGCTATAAATCAAAGCTGCCTTACTAGGAAACCCAATAAACCCAAAAAGGCTAAGGATCTAGAGTTACAGTAAAGCACCACAAAGGAAAGTACTGGAAGTCCCTCCAAAGTTCTGGAACAACGGCTGGCGCGAGTTTAGGCCTAACCCTGAGCCTTAAAAGGAGGCCTCAACAGCAAATCGCACAGCACGATGCGCCCGATGAGTCTCTTGGAGCAAGACTCTTCAGCCTACACGCCATACTAAAGCCAAACCACAAATCCGGACCCTGAACCCCAAACCCTAGACCCTAACCTACACCCTAGCCCCTAGACCCTATAGACCCTAAACCCTGAACCCTGAACCCTGAACCCTGATCCCTGAACCCTGAACCCTCAACAAAACCCCAAACCTTATAAACCCCAAATCCCTTAAACCTTCGGGCTTTCGAGTCAGACCTTGCGGGGGCTTCAGGTACCAGAGTGCGCTTTTGGGGTTTAGGGTTAGGGTTGGCAGTGTATAGAAGTTGTAGCAAGGTTTGGGTCCGGAGTTGTGGGGGGTTTTGGCGAGCTTGCCTTCTTTTTAAACCCTAAAAACCCTAAACCCTACACCCTAAACCGGTGCCTTTACGGGCGGTCAATGGGCGAGGGGCACATTGTAAGTGATGGATATACAATTTAGGGACGGGGGGAGGGGGGGGGTTCTTCCTGGAGCAACGCACGAGGGTTTAGTGTTTGTGGGGTTTCGCATGTCTTGAGGTTGTTTGGACTCAGGATTTACCTTTTAAAGTATCTGGATACATTACATCTCCCTGTGTGAAGGGCCCATACCCTAAACCCTAAACCCTAAACCCTAAACTCTAAACCCTAAACCCTAAACACTCTACATACGAAACCCTGGGGCAGTGGCGCCGGCTGCATCTATGATGGCCTCCTCGGGGAAGAGGACCTGGAATTCAGATCCCTCCTGAGCGGCGGCTTTTGGGAAAGGAAGCCTCCCTGGTGGGTCGTGGGCCAGCCCGGAAGGTTCCTGGGTTTAGGGTTTAGGGGTTTAGGGTTTAGGGTTAAGGGATTTAGGGTGTTAGCCAAACCCCAAACCCCAAACCCCAAACCCCAAACCCCAAAACCCTAAACCCTAAACCCATGAACCCCAGCCCCAGGCAGCTCTCCGAAACGGGCTGCGGCTTCACCTCAGCCACCTCAGCCCCAAGAACACTCTGCGTACGTATTTAGGCATTTCCCCAAACAAGGGTATCCCGTGTATATTCCGAAATACTATAATCAACTATAACCCTTATGGAGCCCACCCCGATTTTCGGAAGCCCTCACTTTAGGTCCACCAAACACACTTTGAAGCAGCCACGAAGACCTAAACCCCTGAACACCTATCCCTACAACAGTCTCCCCCCCCCCCCCCCCACAAGACACCAAAACCCAAAGCTCTGAACCTCCCCAAAGACCTTGTGGCTTAGTTCCTCTCAACTGCCCTACACCCCCAGATATAATATACGTAGCCTTCAAGCCTGAAGTGTTCAGGGCTTAGCCTTAAGGATTAGCTCGAGCGGCTCCCTTGGTGCTCTTCACGAAAAGCCTGGCCCGATGTAGCCGCGCGATTTCCCGAACTACCTTGCACATTTCAAGTTTCGGGCTTAGGTTTTAGGCCTGCTAAGCAGGGTTTAGGGTTTAGGGTTTCGGGTTTAGGATTTAGGGTGTAGGGTTTGCCTGTAGCTTCCTTTAAGCCTTTGCCTGCCGTTTTTGGGTTGCCGGAAAAAACTGTCGTGTCTCCCTTGGTTGGCTTGAGGGCTACACCAGCGTTATCGTGTCGAGTACGGATACGCGGTGAAAGACCTGACTGATAGTTCGGTCCTCTTGAGAGTAAAAAACTTATGTGTTATGCAGCAATATAGCGGGCTTCTGGTCGGCTACCCTGATTTTGCGGGGTGTAGGGTGTGCAGGCCACTAGGAGGGCCAAAATGCCCCTTGATCAAGGAGTATGCCTGAACTCAGATTAAGGACTCCTCAGGGGGCGAAGGGCAGCAATGTTGAGCTTGCGTGTGCTGGGCATGGAAGCAAAACAGCTGCCTTCAGGATTGTCTGGGTTTGGGGTTTAGGGGATATTGCCTCTTATACTTACAGTCCTTAAATAGGGATTCGAGTACCCCTTACTATAATCCCCATTGAGGACTGTTACTATAACAGGGGGGGGGGGGGGACATTCCAAGTTTAGGGTTCGACCTGTCAGAAGTAAGGAGATGTTTTCAGCGAGCCGCAGCCAGACCCAGGCCAATGCCCTCGTGCTTTCGAGACTCCGACTTGTCCTGCGAGGAGTTCTATACGTTTGGGACCACATGAAGCGTAAAAGGGTTTGTAGTCTATGTGTTGGGATACTCCCCCTTATACAAACGGTCCTGAATAGGGATTACAAGAGGGGGTACTACAATCCCTATTAAGGAGTGTTAGTAAGTATAAGGGGGAACATCCCAATCCATGTGCATATGCCTAAATACGCATCACAGTCGCATAGGGTATATCATTCCCACTGTAAGGTACGCTGAAACCATGAAAAGCAAAAGACATACGGTAACCCCCCCCCCCCCCACCCCAATCCACCTTCTCACTAGGCTGGACCTGACAGTTCTTCTAAGGGCTTTGGCTACACGTTCCCGCGGCCAGCCTAAGTCCCTAAACCCTAAACCCTAAATCCTAAACCCTAAACCCTAAACCGGCCTAAACCCTAAACCCTAAACCCTAAACCCTAAACCCTAAACCCTAAACCCTAAACCCTAAACCCTGGAAGAAGTGGGAGGAGGAAGCACCACACCTCAAGCAGAAACTCCCCAACGCACAGATGGGCCCCAAGACCCCTTTCTCCCTGAATCTTGGGACCGTCCTCAACGTCGAAAGGCTCGAAGATGCGGTCCATGCTTTTGGTTGCTATGCCGATACCTCTCAGCAGCTCATGTGAATGCTTTCTGGCTTAGGGCCGAAGGGCTTACAAGGGCTTAGGGTTGAGCCAATATATTGCGTCACGTCTGGACCTCGCGTAACCGGTAGAGGGCTCAGGATGTGCTGTGGGAGTTTGTTGGCCCTGGCCGCCCAAGAACCCAAGAACAACATGGCGCGTTGTAGATGGCAAATGGCAGTCTACAAGCCAGGGCCACTGTCTGGGGCGAGCCTCGGGGCTCACAGAAGCATGTACGACCTGGAACCCCCTAAACCCCCCCCCCCCCCCCCCCCCCAAGTCCTCAAACCCGAAAGGCTGGACCCACTCCCTCCCTACCTATGGAATAAAATGAAACCCCAAACGGTTTGTCTCACCTTCCTAGGGATACTAGGGTGTGCGATCACCACTTTGGGGATCGTTGAGTTCCCACGGCAAACCCCGAAAGCCTCAGAAACAAATTCCCCAATTGAAACGCCTACTACACATGATCAAGGACGAAGACTTTAGGGATAACAGCAACAGAATAATGAAAATGACACTACACCATAAACGCTAAAACAAACTTCGAGCCCCTGAAAAAATATAAACACCAAATCTTTCTCTATAACTCAAGCCCAATAAGCCCTAAGCCCTAAGTATACCACAAGTCTATGCTCAACCAGCACCCCTAAACCTTAAACCCTAACGCCTGCTCTAAACCAGAAACGAATCAACCCTCAACCCTAAACCCTAAACCCCAAACCCTAAACCCTGAACCCTAAACCCTAAACCCTAAACCCCGGGGGTGCCTGTATCACGGACGCTGAGACAAAGGCCTTCCTCAGTCCGCCTCCACGTAGCCGACACCTTCAGAGACAGGGTTTAGGGTTTAGGGGTTGGGGTTTAGGGTTTAGGGTTTAGGGTTTAGGGTTTAGGGTTTAGGGTTTAGGGTTTAGGGTTTAGGGTTTAGGGTTTTTTAGGGTTTAGGGTTTAGGGTTTAGGGTTTAGGGTTTAGGGTTTAGGGTTTAGGGTCGGGTTCCGTCAGAGGCTTAATCGAGTTGACCCTAGGGGTCTAAGGGACCCCCCCCCCCCCCCCCCCGGCCCCAAAAAAAAGGGACGGGGCTAGGGTTTAGGGTCCAGGGTTTAGGGTTTAGAGTTTAGGGTTTCGGGTTTAGGGCTTCAGGGTTTATAGGTTTTAGGGTATACGGACCTATAGAGCCTTAGGGCAGTCCAACCCTAACTCAACCCTAAATCCTGCACACCGCAAGCCTTCAAGCCGAAACTGGAAAGCCTAAGTCCTACAAACCCTAGAAGACCCGAGACCCAGGAGTAACCCAGGAAAAAAAGGTTCCCTTGTTGGTCTAAAAGGGCTTCGAAGGGAACCCAAACCCCAAACAGAAGGAATAAGGGCCTAATCTGGGCCCTAGGACCTTTAAAGTCTAAACGCCTAGTGTCAGTTCGCTCAAGAGCTGGGCCTCAGGAGGTATCGCTTTAACATCCAGTTCACCTTTTTTGCAGCACACAAAAACCCCTCAGCCGCCAATTCAGACTGTCCATTTCTAGAGTAACATCGTGGAATCGTGGCATAATTATAACATGACGGCTGCAAACCCTGTGTGTCTCAGCCTCCCATCGCATGGGAGGTTGGCCTAGATGTTGAGTATATAGATAGATAGATAGATAGATAGATAGATATAAACATCTATATATATATATATATACATATTTTTTGTGGGGGGTACCTACAAGACATGCACTGTACCTGAGAGCAGGAGATCCAGTGCAACACCTTCCTCTTCACCTGTTCAACCCTGGCATGAACCCTGAGCACCCTAACCCTAAACCCGAAACCCTAAACCCTAAACCCTAAACCCTAAACCCTAAACGGCTGAATTCGTGAAGTGGGTGTTGGCATCAAGATATGCTCTTTCGGCTTAGAGTCGAGGGACTTGCGTCTTTCGCCAGGCGCCGGGGGTCTTTGATACAGCGACGGCAGAGTCTGAATGATTCATAGGGTTCATAGCGTTTAGGGTTAAAAGGGTTCATAGGGTTTAGGGTTTTAGGAGTTTAGGGGTTTGGGTTTGCTACCTGGTTATCCTGCCTTGCCACGCTCTGTGAACTTGATGCTGTTGGCCACGAGGTGGAAATGCATGACCTCAGCTCATCATTGGTTGCACCTGACCTCACAAATGTTTAGGGTTTAGGGTTTAGGGTTACAAATGCCAAACCGACGAAGACTTGGTTGCTGAGTTCATAAGCCCCCAAAAAGTGTAAATTTTCAGTTTTATAGGGGGTTATAGTACGTATTCCAAAAAGTGTAAAGTGTACTCACTCAGCTACGAAGAAGACAGATTCTTCTGAGATCCTGCAGAAATTACAAAGCCGAACACGGAAGGAAAAGCCAAAAGCAACCCCAACCACAAAGTAATCTAGCACAATGAAAGCACAACTCATCAAAACATTGCATATCAACATCTAGCGAAGCAGTTGACAGTTAGAAAAACGGAAGATAAACAACAACTGCATCAATTTGCTACCGCTACGCGCAGTATGAACGTGCTCTAAACAGTGTTTTTGAGAAGAAACGAACAGAATAGGATGGAAAACGAGAAGAAATAATTAAAGAGCAGAATTCAATCATCAAAGAACAGAGTAAGAGTATAGTCGGAAGCGGAGCGGGCAGAATATAGGGTTTAGGGCTTGGGGTTCCTAAACCTCTAAACCCTACCGAAAAACCTACAACCCCACAACCCTAAATCCCTAAAACCCGAAAACCCTAACAACCTAAAACAACCCTAAAACCCTAAAACCCTAAAACCCTAAAACCCTAAACCCTAAACCCTAAACCCTAAACCCTAAACCCTAAACCCTTGCAGCTCGCAAGTCTCAACTCCTGGGCCCGGGGCTGTGAGCGCAGTGTAGTCGCCCGTCATAGCAAGGCTGGGATCCTCCACCTTACGTTTAGGGTTTAGGGTTTAGGGTTTAGGGTTTAGGGTTTAGGGTTTAGGGTTTAGGGTTTAGGGTTTAGGATCCTCCACCTTACGTTTGGGGTTGAGGGTTTGGGGGTTTCGGGATTTAGGGATTTGTAGCATTTAGGGTTTAGGGGTATTCGATTTAGGAAGTAGGGGCTTAGGGATTTAGGGATATAGGATTTAGGAATATAGAGTTTAGGGATTCAGGATCTAGGGAAATAGGAATATAGAGGGGTTTAGGGATATAGGATTTAAGGATCTAGGGTTTAGGGTTAGGGATGTGGGGATTTGCGGACTTGGGGATTAGGGATTTAGGGATTTCAGGATTTGGAGTTTAAGGTTTAGGTATGTAGGGGCTTGAGGGATTTAGGTACTAGGGGTTTAGGGATTTAGCATGTAGGGGTTTGGGGATTTAGGGATTTAGGGGGTTGTTGGGACAACGAGGGTTTCCTTGGCTAGGCTGGCATGAAAAGCCTTCTGAAGCAAAAGTCCACATCTCAGCCTCTGGAACCCAATAAACCCTAAACCCTAAACCCTTAACCCTTATAAACCCTAAACCCTAAACCCCCCCTTATACTAACAGCCCATCAGGCTGCTTTTGCTCTGCCCTGTCATTGAGTGTGATGACGATGACTCACATGACGCTTGGCCGAGAAAAAACGGGTTTAGGGTTTAGGGTTTAGGGTTTAGGGTCTAGGGTTTAGGGTTTAGGGTTTAGGGTTTACACCGAGCACGCCGCCGTCATCTCCAAAGCAACTGCGCTTTTGAGAAGCGGCTTTCCTGAGCCAAGCTTGTCATCAGATGCTCGTCCCCGTTTTGGGATCCTTATTACAAGGCGGCCCCTCTTATTTACCTACCTTTGGAGTAGACCCTGGAAAAAAAGTATATACTTTTTAGGTATAAGTAGCTATAATAGGACCCCAGAACCAAACAAAATAAAAAAGTACAGTACTCCAAAACCCAGTTTAGGGTGCCCAGCAAGAGACCAGTATTTTGAGAACTGGTCAGATTTGGTGTGAAGCTGCAAGCTTGTGCGCAAGCTTTTAAGCGCACCGTTGGTTTCTGAAGGGCCCATATATCAGAACCTACTACAGGAGGTAAGGGACCATGCTAAGGGCCCATGAAACTCCCCTTACATCTCAGGTGGGCTGCCGCAGATTCTCTCCGAGGCTTTCCCTCACCACACGCGTTGTGAACACAACCCTAAACCCTAAACCCTAAGCCCTAAACCCTAAACGTATAGTCACCGAGAGGCCCTTCCTGGTCGTCGACCTGCTAAGACGCTCCTCGGTGAGGTCGTTTATGTCCTGTGGTCACATGACATAAACGGACGTAAAACCCTGAACCCTAAACCCTACACCCTACACCCTGAACCCTAACCCCAGTTCCGGGCCCTTGGGGGCTTATAACATAAGGGGACCTAAGCCCCCCACACAATGGGAATAAGGGGCCTGCTCTGGGTCCCGGGTCCCAGTGAGAGTTGACCCTGGGGGCTCAGAAGGGTAGCCCCCCCAGAAAGGGACGGGGTTAGCGTTTAGGCCAGTTTAGGGTTCAGGGTTCAGGGTTCAGGGTTCGGGGTTCAGGGTTCAGGGTTCAGGGTTTAGGATTTAGGGTTTCGGGTTTAGGGGCTTAGTCTGGGTCCTTGTGAGAGTTGTCTTGGAGTTGGGGGTGCCGAGTCTTTGCGGGTCATGTCATGGGGGCAGGGTCCTCAATCGAGACTCCAACCGAGACCAGGTCACCTGGAGAATCGAGGGTGTCTTGAGGTTACCAAGAAGGTAGGTTCTATTGTCTACTAGACCCAAGAGTAACCTAGGAATAACAAGGGTGCCTTTTTCGGTTTAAAGGGGCTCATAAGGCAGCCTAAGCCCCAACAAAAGGGTAAAGGGCACCACTGGGCTACCAAGTCGATATTGTTTGGGTTGAGGGCTCAAGGTCGTGGGCAGTCATCAGCTTCAGTTTCATCCGAAGGTGGAGTGTGATCTCGTGGGGCTCTGATGGCTGCTCAAACACTTCTGCTGTTTAGGGTTTAGGGTTTAGGGTTTAGGGTTTAGGGTTTAGGGTTTAGGGTTTAGGGTTTAGGGTTTAGGGTTTAGGGTTTAGGGTTTAGGATTTAGGGTGCTTCTGCACCACGTTGGTGAGGCCCTACGATGCTAGCGGCCTCAACATTTCCAGGCGTGAGGGGATTCGGAATCTTAGCGTGAATGAGATCAAAGCATTTGACGAACGTTGCTACTGCTTGTGACACGTCTCCGGTGGCAGTTTAACCTCATCGTTTCGGGTGTTTTCGTCTTTGCCTGGGGTCCGCCCGAGAGTTCTTGCACGAAGGAAGTTCCCTAAACTAAGTGACCTGAACATCACGCATAAAGGTTGCAGGTTCCATCCTGTTTGCATTGCACTTGAGTCTCTCCGACGTGACGCGTTTGCACCTGATTACTACTAGTCGCTTAAGAACCCCCAAACATAAAAACAATAATAATCCCTATATTACCCTTATGAGGAAGAATATTGTTTCATTTGTTGGGGGGGGGGTTCTTAAGCAAGTAGTAGATAAAACGTAAAACAAATAGTAATCCCCGTATTACCCTTATAAGGTGAAAGAGGAAAGGACCAGCACCGCCGAGCAAGGCAGATTCGGTGTTGGTGGGCTTTGCGAGAGGGTTTAGGGTTCAGTTTAGGGTGTTGCCATCAAGAGCACGAATTGGCTAGTTCTTAGTAGGCAATGAAGGAATGAGGCACGCTAGATAATCCCTCAAAGGGTAGAAAAAAGGGCCCTAATTCCCTCAGTCCCTGCTAAGAACCAGGGGGCCAAGTATCTTCTGATCTTGTTGTTGCTATTTTTTCAGGAGGACCGGGGGGAGTGGGAGAGAAAGGGAGGGTGGCAGCTAACAATGCTAGCTACTACAACAGCCCAAGAGCAGGCCTTAGGGTGCAGGGGCCCTAAAACCTAAACCCTAAACCCTAAACCCTAAACCCTAAACCCTAAACCCTAAACCCTAAACCCTAAACCCTAAACCCTAAACCCTAAACCCTAAACCCCAGCTTCTTGCGGCCCTGCTTCTGATCTGCTTGCCTGCCTGGAGCTCAAACACATCTAAACCCCATGGGTCTCCAGTGTTGATTGGGTTGGGCTTCAGGCTTCTTAGGGTTTAGGGTTTAGGGTTAGGGTTTGGGGTTTGGGGTTTTAGGGTTTCGGGTTTGGGGTTTAGGGTTTAGGGTTTAGGGTTTTGGGGTTTTTGAGTTTGGGTCCGGTGTTGAAGGGGTTGGGCTTTCAAGGGTTATGAGGACCATAAGGGTCTCAGGGCCATTCAGGGCTCCGGGGTTCTAAAGGCCACTGCTGCTCTTTGCTTAAGAAGCAGCCGAAAAATGGAAAACAAAACCAAAAACATTCTTCCTTATAAGAGCCATCTAGGGAACATGCGGATCACACACCCTAAACTGTGGGCCATTAAACTTGCCATAAACCCTTTTGGGAATTTAGGGATTTAGGTTTAGGGCTTTTAGGGTGAGATCTTTCGGGTCACTGGCAGAGAAGACGTGATGCAACGGCCACGATTGCAATGGCTCCTTGCAAGTGCCCTACATCGCGCTCATCTACCTAAGACGACATGAAGGGGTTGTTCTTAAGGGTTCTACGGCTTTTAGGGTTTAGAGGGTTTAGAGGTTTGCAGGGTTTTACAGGGTTTTGGGGTTTAGGGCCCATATATCTTAATAGTATGATCCCCATCTTTTGGTTCATTTGGTGCTTACGGTAAAGGGTTTAGGGTTTAGGGTTTAGGGTTAACCCAAACTTCTCAGAGTCTCTGTGGCACAAGTGATCACGTGATGGCTACTGAATGAGGCCGTTGTTCAAAAACACTGAAGACGGTCTTTCAGGGTTTCTTTGAGGAAGGCTGACGCATTCAACATTCACGTCCAGGGCACACACTGACTCTTTATGTTTGAGGCAATCAGATGCACAGTCATGGTCAGAGTGACCCTAAATACTAAACCCTTAACCCTAAACCCTAAACCGCGGTCAGAGGCATAATAATTTGATGGGACAGTTTCAGGCACGCTCGCACGCAGAACGCGTCACATGAGATGCTCGTTTCTATCTGTGTTATCACGCAACACAAACGGCACGTCGCAGGGACGAACGCGCTCCAGGGCAGTGTTTAACCTGTCCAGAGCAGGCCCTCGAACCCTAAACCCTAACCTCTAAACCCTAAACCCTTAAACCCTTAAACCCTTGAACCCTAACTCGTATTCACAACCAGCATGGCTGAGCTCAGGCCCATGCATAGGTCCACAGATCGATCAGGTTTGTTACCTCAGCTGCATGGCCAATATGGGGGAGGGTTTAGGGTTTAGGGTTTAGGGTTTAGGGTTTAGGGTTTAGGGTTTAGGGAAAGTTTAGGGTTTAGGGTTTAGGGTTTAGGGGGTTTTGGGGGTGATCATAGTATAATTATGCAAAGGGACCATAAGGGAATATTACCTAGTAATTGTTCCGACCCCTATATTGTGCATGGCTGTTGCCAGTTCCTGGCTAGAATCCATTTCAAGCTGGTGAAGTGCGTAATTATTTCCCAAAGTAGGGCCCTTTTATACCCCAAAGTAGAACAGAAGCCCCTTAAAAGGAGCCCACAAATGGAGTACCCCTTCAGAAACTCCTAAGTTTGGGTGGGAGCAATATCGCGTGATGAGTTGGTCTTTAGGGTTGAGGATTTAGGGTTTAGGGTGTAGGGTTTGGGTGACCTCAACGGCACTAACAAGGACAAAAAGCTTCAAGTAAAACGAACAAGGCGAGAAGCGTTCTCGAGAGCAAACTGCGCTGTGTTTGTGAAGAGCCTGAACTCTTTCTGGTACTTCGCATCAGTTTCCGCCAAGGTCCTTGCAAGCTGTGCATATTTTCGGGCAGGGAATGCTCACATCAAAACCCACGCGCGCTTCGCACACTCCCGCATTGCTTTAAGCGCGCAGATAGGCCAACAAGACAAGCCCCTGAACATCTGACTTGGTACCCCAGTAACCATGATATAATCAGGGCACCCTTTTTTGGCAGGTTAATTTATAAGGGAACCTTGAACCAAAAAAAGGGAGAAGGGTACCACTGGGCTACGAAGCTGAACCTCGCCCTCACAACAAGTCCTGGCGTAACCTGCCAGGCCATTCAGCGGTGATCTGAGCTCGTGGTTGACTAGGCCCACGGTACCTGAGAGCATCCAGGAAATTTAGCGGTTTCGAAGGGGCCCTTTAGGGCCTCAGGGCGTGACAAACTTAGGAGGTTAAAGTTTAGGGGCTTGTAGTCACCATACTCAGTATATATATCCGGTAACTTTAGGGACACGTCTCATATGTTTAAAATCTCAACACATATATATATATATACATGCAGTCCATCTAGGAACACCCCCCCCATGAGTCGACCGCCCCTTTCAATTGCTGCGAGTTGCATGTTTATGATTGCATGTTTATGATGAACCAACTTCTCCTTTAAAAGGCTGCAAGTAGCTCCCTTTAATCAGATCCACTTTCACCTGAAATCGGTTCTGTGTACGACTGTCTGTTTACAATCTGTTTATCTTCCTTGGAATCGGGAAGCAGTAAGGTTTTGTCGGTATAGGTTTGAGATACGCGTGCAGCTTGGTCTTTGCATGCAACGAAGTTGTACGTAGACCAGCTCATGCGTTTTTACAAGTCGGGCCATTTCCTGTGACAAGATTCAAAACAAAACTTAAGCGGAATGGGGAATGCCAGGCTCGATTCTAATGGGACTTACTGTCATGGGAGTTTACTGTAACAAGTTTCATCGGCACAACATGCGTGGGAACTTTTTCTTGCTTCGATACCTAGTCACCCAACTCCGCAAGTTTCCGATGGGATTGTTACCTTCCGTGTTTAACAGTAGAACCAAAGCAAAAACCATGTTAAGGTCTCATTTGAAAGTGACATTCAAACTGTCAAACTGTCAGTTATTGAGTTTAAGCACTCGCTGCAGTGAGACTCCCGACTGAGAAGGGCCACAGGCACCCAGCATGGTCCCGCGCCTGATCACCACTTTGGTGAACAAAAGCTCAATGCCGGTGGTAAAACCCTGAGGCTGAAGCGCCTGTGGGCCAAAAGCCCTAAGCCCGAAACTGGTGTGCTTAGGGTTTAGGGTTTAGGGTTTAGGGTTTAGGGTTTAGGGTTTAGGAGTGTTAGATGCAGCTGCGAGTGCAAGAGTCCGGCACGCAGGACATTTTGGCAGTGACAGGAACTTCGCCCGTCGATTCGTCCCGTTGTACGACCTGCATGCCACACACTGGCATGTGGGCATGTGGGCATCGGGGGGTCTCGGGGTGCTAGGGGTGTGAGCGTGTGTGTGTATATATATATATATGCGTATGTTTTTGTGTATATTTCTCTAGTAACTTCTACAAATCCATTGTACTGGATGTGTATATATGTGTATATATGTGTATATATGTGTGTATATATATATATATATATGAAGAGAGAGAGAGAGAGAGAGAGAGAGAGAGAGAGGGAGGGAGGGAGGGAGGGATAGAGATAGAGACAGAGAGAGATAGAGAGGGAGTGAGAGAGAGAGACTGAGAGAGAAAGAGACGGTGTATCAGGCATGTCCAACGGTCCCTCTCTACATGTGCTAGACCCGGGAGTAACCTAGGAATAAAAAGGGTACCCTTTTTGGTTTTTAAGGGGATTATAAGGGAACCCCCAACCCGAAAAAAAGGAAAACGGTCCTAGTAGGTTTCTGCCCGCAGGCACATATTTTCAACCACGGGCGCGACGAAATCTCGCCTGCCGTTCCAAGAGCCCTGAGGCCCCCTAATTCGCCTACCCTTGTAGACAGAAGAGCTCGACCTTGATACCTTTTTTGAGCCTTATCAACCCTAAACTGTAAACCCTAAACCCTAAACCCTAAACCCTAAACCCTAAACCCTAAAACCCTCAGCCCTAAACCTAGAAATATCCGCCATAAAAAATCTCGAAGCCCTTGTGGCCTCTTTAACCGTGGTTGAGGCCGTGGATGCTGTGCCTTGCGAATCGCTCTCTGTGGCGATACCTGGGTATGTCAAGCCCAGGGCTTTGCTAGGGTTTAGGGTTTAGGGTTTAGGGTTTAGGGTTTAGGGTTTAGGGTTTAGGGTTGAGGGTTGAGGGTTTAGGGTTCAGGGTTCAGAGTTTAGGGTTCAGGATCTGTAGGGCATGTATAACTTTTATGTTTATTTTCATGTGGACCACAAGGCTTTTCAACCAGGGCTTCGGGGATGTGGGGCTCATACGGGCGGATCTCTATCTTCGAGTCCCTTTCGGGATTGCCACTATGGGGCAGAGCCGTATATATCCAGCGTCCAGTAGAGATTGGATCAACCCTCGCCCCCAAACCCTGCACCCCTAACCCCCCCTGGTATCAGCCCTACAGCTTGCGATGAGGCAAGTGCGGTGGAGCTTGAGGAGGGCGCTGCAAAAGGATAGGTTCTTAGGAGCTGAATACCCCAGCCCAAAAAAGGTTAACCCTGTATTAGTAATAGGACTTAAAAAAACCGAAAACGCTTAAGGTTCACTACCCAGCCCCTAAGCAAGTGTCAGGACCATGGTTCTGGGCTGAGAGCTTCTGAGGATTTAGGGTTTAGGGTTTAGGGAGTTAGGGTTTGGGGTTTAGGGATTTCGAGTTTGGGGTTTAGGGTTTAGGGTTTGGGGTGAGGGCTTCGTTGGAGGTTCAGGGAGCAGCTGTGGCCAGGTTATCGGGCAAGTCACGATGGACATACATAGTACAAAAAGCACATGTTTCTGCATATACATATATATATATATATATATTTATTTATTTATATACTTATATATATATATATATGTATATGTATATACATATATATATATATATATGTATGTATGTATGTATGAGTGGCTGCAGCCTTATGTATGAGTGGCTGCAGCCTTACTAGGCCGTATTTGTAGAACCCCAGCCCTGGCTTGCTCAGACTTCGCAGGCTACCTTCTCCACCGTGCATTTGCTTAAGAAACCCCCCCCCCCCCCCCCCCCCGCCCCAGAAAGAAGAAATGCGGTAACCATGTACGTAACAGGACATACATGTAGGTGCATTAGACCTAGCGAAGGTTAAGACTATGCTCAAAAAGTCGGGGGGCTTAGGGATTAGGGCTTTCGGGTTTCGTAGGGTTTAGGGTTAGGTGCCCATATCAAGCTATGTAAGGAGCCCAAAGCCATACAACCCAAGAAGCCCTAAGCCACAGCTGCTGAAGCAAAGCCCCCCCCCCCCCCCCCCCCCCCCCCCCCCCCCCCAGGAAAAAAAAAAAAAAAAAACGAAACAAAAAAACACAAAATAATGTTAATGACAAACTCAATCGGGGCAGTATAGGGTTCAGGGTGATCGGGGTTTAGGGCTTTCAGGCTTTGGGCTTTCCAGGGTTCGCAAGGTTTAGGATTAGGGCTTCACGTGCAAGAGGGGTTTTGTGTTTAGAGTGTTTGATCAGGGGTTTAGGGACCAGGATCTCCACAAGGTTTAGAGGCTTGATCGGGCTGGGTGATCGTGCTCTTCGCCCCAAATCCCAATCTCTAGGGGAAATCATACGGGTGATTCAAACCGCGTCAAACTGCACCACACCCAAACACCCAACAAATGCAAACCCTAAGGCGCCGAAGCCGAATCCTTCCGACATGTGAGGCCCGAAAGAACCTAAACCCTAAACCCTAAACCCTAAACCCTAAACCCTAAACCCTAAACCCTAAACCCTAAACCCTAAACCCTAAACCCTAAACCCTAAACGAAAGATGAACGTGGGCGCGGCACACAGGTCCGGACTCTTTGAGGACTGAGCCTCGGTCAGGGCTAGATTTCGGTTTAGGGCTGTTACGGTCACACCTGAACCTAGGGTTTAGGGTTTAGGGTTCAGGGTTCAGGGTTTAGGGTTTAGGGTTTAGGGTTTGGGGTTCAGGGTTCAGGGTTTAGCGATAACAATGGATTACCTTAAACGTTAAACTGTAGGCCGTTCGGAACACTGTAGGAGTTCTTGGCGATGAAGATTTTTTTTACGAGCTTCGGGGTTCAGAGATTCAGGGTTGAGGCTGCTTCCGCAATATTCGGGTTGGGACTCTATAAAAACGAGTGCTGGACTACTTTCCTGCGAGGCCGCCTCACTGGCTTGTCAAAGTTCGCAATGCTGTGGTTCGGGGGGGGGTTGGCTGCGTTCGGCTGCGACATCCCAAACCCTCAACCCCGAGCTTAGGGTTTAGGGTTTAGGGTTTAGGGTTTAGGTTGAGGGCTGGGGTTTCTCAAGCATCGGAGTGCATGGGGGGGGTCCGGGTTCAGACCTTCCAAAGGTTTCAGACTGACCGGGATCAGGAGTTCAGGCTCCCTGCCCACGGAACCTGGAAGCAGGTGTAGGGTCTTGGCCCTAAACCCTAAACCCTAAACCCCAAACCCTAAACCCTAAACCCTAAACTCTTGGGTTCAGGGTTCAGTGTCGCTTAGAAAGGCCGAAATGTGCCCTACTGCACTCTCACAAGCCCCTTGATTCCCAACGCAGACCGCAGTAGGGACCTATACCCTGAATCCTAAGCACTAGAAAGCCCCAAACCCGAAACCCTATACGGTTTAAGGTTTAGGGTTTAGGGTTTAGGGTTTAAGGTTTAGGGTAAATAAGAGATGTTATAGCAACCTTCTATGAACCCCAGAGAAATCTTAATTTCAGACCCTGAAATAAGCACTATATGCATGTACAAATTTACGTTGGTCTACACAGTCATATACATGTGTATATATATATATAGAGGCATATTCCTACATGAACACTCCGCAAACCCTGAACCCTTTTCAACCCCAAACAACCATTAAGTCTTAGTGAGCTGCAAACTTCAAACCCCAAAAAGAAAACCCCACTACGCACCGTGCTCTTAAGCTTTATACACACCCTAAAACCTGGACCATACATAAACCCTAAATCCCGAACACTATGCAAACCTTAAACCCTAAGCCCTATATAAACCCTTAACGCGATTTCGCTGGCCTGCAATTCGAGGTCCGGTGGCGATAATTTATTGGCTCCTGCCACTGGGAGCAGGGGGTGTTAGGGTATGGGGTTTCTTGTTTAAGGTTGAGGGGTTGACAACCCTAAACCCTAAACCCCTAAACCCCTAAACCCCTACACCTGGGGTCTCCGGCGTAGGGTTCAGCGTACGTTTTCCATTGGACGCCGTCGGTGTGCAAGGGTTGCTTCACTTCATCTGAAGCAGGGTTTCTATTACTGATTTTGGTGAGTGTATAAGATAGTATATCAGGTTCCTTCTTTCACATTGGTGAGTGTATACCTTGGGGTGTCCTTTTCGGGCTACAAAAGATATAAACCCTACTTCGAATCTACAGCTTCGCGTGCCTTCTGAGGGAAATGGGGGTTTCCGACATTAGGGGGGCACCACTTTACTTTATTGGGGTCCTCATGAGAAGGGAATCCTACTATTTTGGGGACTATATTACGGGTCCCTAACTTTCGTAAATCCCGAAATGGCATAGACACCGTGATCCCAACTATAAGACACTACTTCCTCCACATGTAATATAGGGGGGTATTACAGTATATAACTATAAAGGGGCCATAAGGGAATTAATAGTAAATATCCTTAAACCCTAAACCCTAAACCCTAAACCCTAAACCCCAAACCCTAAACCCTAAACCTTAAACCCTAAAATACATTCGATGCTTTCTTGGAGCTGCGGTCTCGCAGTTTTAAGGGTCCTCGGGCATTCTGAGGACTCCCGAGGCTTCCGGTCGATGCAGAATAGGTTTAGGGTTTAGGGTTTAGGGTTTAGGGTTTAGGGTTTAGGGTCTAGGGTTTAGGGTTTAGGGCTTAGGGTTTAGGGGTGTTTCGGGTTTTATGCCAGGACGACTCTGATCCCTTCCTGGATGGCATGAGAGCCAAGTCAAGTGCAACGCATCTTTGAGACCTGACTCGGGACCATTCGGGACAAGCAAGAAGCCCTAAGAAAAGTTCGAATCGAAAGCTTCTTTTCCAGAAGCTCACAGCCTTCTAAGGGCAGCGCTCCCTTCATATGGGCCCTTAAAAAGGGACCTCCTATATTCCCCTTACACAAACTACGGGTCCATATACCTATCCCTGCAAAACCCCAGAAGCAAGGGGTCCTAGAGCCTCCTCGCTATGCGTTGGCTTCTCTGCTGGCCTGGGTTTAGGGTTTAGGGTTTAGGGTTTAGGGTTTAGGGTTTAGGGTTTAGGGTTTAGGGTTTAGGGTTTAGGGTTTAGGGTTTAGGGTTTAGGGTTTAGGGTTTAGGGTTTAGGGTTTAGGGTTTAGGGTGGGGCTTCTTCTTAGAGGACGCGCAGTCTATATATATATATATATACACACACCATGTAACTCCAAGGAATACCTCCCTCATCTAAATCCCCGTTCCCCTAGGAAGAAAAAGGGATCCTTTTTGTTCATATAAAAGAAGGCCCATAACCCAAAAAGTAAAAAGGATCCCTAACACTGATCGAGTCATCAAAGCTGCAAAGAAACCAGGTCTACACTTTTGGGCGTCAAGGGGTTTAGGGCTTAGAGTTTCGGTTTAGGGTTTGGTTTCCAGGGATTCGTTTAGGGTTTAGGGATTAGGGTTTAGGGTTTAGGGTTTCGGGTTTAGGGTTTAGGGTTTGGGGTTTAGGGTTTAGGCTTTATGGTCGTAAGAGGACCTCGAGACTCCATCCCACAGTATCCCCAGGGGGTGAGAGGGTGGCTTTGCGACCCTGGGATCAACAAAAAATAGAGCAGAGAGGGGGCCCTAAACCCGAAACCCTAAACCCTAAATACACCAAAGAGGGTCGCCACCAGTTATGAACTATGGTACACCCTTGCCTCTAAAAAAAGAGAGTCTGCTGAACATCTCTAAGAAGTGCGCATGCCAAATGCAGTTCAGGGTTTGGGGTGTATGCGGTGTAGGGGTGAAGGTCAAGGTTCATCGCCGCCCCCACCTGACCTGAAATGTAAAAAGCCCAAATTACACCCTAAACTGCTGTGCCAGCTTTGTTGTAGTGGTTTGAGGACGTTGCCGGATGTGTTGTTGCTACAAGTGGCGTATGCTAAGAACAGACTCTTGAAGGCAGCTTCTGACAACGAACTAACTTGAAAATACCTAGGGGCCGGAAGAACTGCTCATAGTGTTCTCTTATGGTCCCTAGAAAAATATGACTATGCTATAATAACCCCCCCAAACCCTATTGAAACTATTCAGGCCCCTATATTACGCAAGGCACCAGCGCTTGAACGTGCAAGACCAGGGCCAGTGAGCCGACGGTTTATCGTTGTTGTGCCGGAGTTAAACGACTCGTGCGCTTTGGCGATACAAGGGGACCTCAATAAAGATAGTATTCTTATAATTCCCATATCTTGCATTTAAAAAAAATTATTTGAACTCCTTCCGGGGCTTAGACAGTGCATCTCCTACACCTCACTTGGAGGATCATGGGACTCAGTAAGTGGGGCTATAAGTACCCTAACTGAGGTTAGAAGTAAATGTAACTATACGATCGTTGCCCTATTTATAATCCTACTTACCAAGTCCCCTGATCCTTTGAGTAGCACCTTTACAAAGATACGTGGGTTTGGGGTTTAGGGGTTTTTGTAAATGTTCCCTTGGGCTGCCCTTAGAACTTTCTAAAAAAGGGCTGAGAAGTTTAGGGTTTAGGGGAAGTACCCCTAAACCCTAAACCCTAAACCCTAAACCCTAAACCCCAAACCCCTAAACCGCAAACCGTAAACCAAACCCTACTTGCTAAATCCCCTGATCCTTTAAGCAGCCGTGTGGGACCAGCGCCGAGGTGCGCGTGCGTCGGCACCTCCGATAGCATGTGTCTTAACCTGAGCGGCACTGGCCTTAACACCCCGGAAACTTCTACGGGTCGAAGGGTTTAGGGTTTAGGGTTGAGGGTTGAGGGTTGAGGTTTGAGGGTTGAGGGTTTGATTCGGGGTTTGGGGGTTCAGAGTTGGGGATTTCTGGATGATTTTGTCTTTGGGGTTCTGGGAGGTGGGTTTGGGGTTTTCAGGCTATAGGGGACGCAATAATCAGAATCCGGCTTTGGGGGTTCTTCTAGTATAATTGTAAAGGAACCATAAAAGACTGTTCGTAACTATTCCGACCCCTACATAAGGGGTGTCGTCCAAGAGCCCAAGATAGTTTAGGGTTTAGGGTTTTTAGGGTTTTTAGGGTTTTTAGGGTTTTTAGGGTTTTTAGGGTTTTTAGGGTTTAGGGTTTAGGGTTTAGGGAGCCAAACGCCCTATAAGGAGACCCTACGACGTTTGCTGGGAAGGCCCTAACTGCGCTCTGCTGAAATCAGGCAGAAACAAAGACCCGGGAGTAACCTAGGAATACGAAGGGTGCCCTTTTCGGTTTTAAGGGGATTAGAAGGGAACCACAATGGATAAATATACAGGCACAGATACTGCACAAAAGAGGACGACGTGATCTTAACCACGATTGACTGCACACTGGGACCCTGAATTTCCCCAATCCTGAATTTGGGTACTTCCCAAAATAGGGGTACCCCTTTTATATCCCAAATAGAATAGAATCCTTCTTAAAGGGACGCCCCAAAAAAGGGTACCCCCCATGTCCTTAATCCTCAATTTAGGGAAAACTCCTCCCCAAAGAGCTCAGCACCCCTGAATTCAGGAACAAATCACAAATCATGATAGGGATCCTCATGCGCTCAACCCGAGCCCTAAACCCTAAACCCTAAACCCTAAACCCGAAACCCTAAACCCTAAACCCTAAACCCTAAACCCTAACACTTCGGAGGTCTTCGGGGTCTCTGGGTCATCGTTCTGGCAAGGACACTGTAGCCCGAAGTTCGCCAACTCACGGCCTTGTCTGGTGCTTAGGGCGTTTAGGGTTTAGGGTTTAGGGTTTAGGGTTTAGGGCGTTTAGGGTTTAGGGTTTAAGGGGTTTTACGGTTTTTTTACATGTGTTTTACATGTTTGAGGTGTTAGGGCTTAGGGTGCATTCGGGTCTTTTAATGGGCAGGGATTCAGCGATTGGGGTTTCCCACCATTGCTAGTTTAAGGGTTCAGGGTTTAGGGTTTAGGCTTTAGGGTTTGACGACTTGGAAAGAAAGGTTTGCCGGTTCTCGCCTGTGAAGCAAGCGCATAGCACTGCAGGCACAAGTTTTCAAAACCTGGAGCTCCAGCCCCTGAACCCTGCAAGCCTTAAACGTTGACAGCCTAATCCATCAGTCCAATCTGGTCTGAAAGCTGACGCCTTTCCCCCTGAGAGAGGTTCCGTACAGAAGGGCCGGGCTTTAGTAAACTTTAGTATATGACAGGCGTAGCTTCAGTCAAGCACACACTGTACATATTTGGACTCACACTCAGCCATACCCGGCATCTCGCTGAGCCAGGGTGGCTGTGAAATAGCAAAACAGATCTCACTAAACCCATAAGGGATGATGTACCATCATCCGAAGGTCTTGCCGCACTTGCTCCCCAAACCCCGAACCATCCACAAGACCCTCGAACCCTGAGCCCTGAGCCCTAAGAAGCAAAAAACCCTGAGAACTAATGACTTAGCAGCTTTAAACTCTCGACATCCCAAGCCTCGAGCCCTATTCCTAGAGCACGAAAAGAAGTGGTTTACGGTTTAGGGTAGCCTCTACCTAGAAAAACATACATACCCTTAAGGCCCTGAACCAACAAGGGAAAACTCCACACAGCTCAGGAGCCCCTCAAAGTATAGAAGTTCATGTTACCCGAATAACCCTAAACCCTAATCGCAGGCCCTAAGCCCCAAGCCCAAAACGCCAAGCCCCAAGCCCCAAGCACCCCAGACCCGCAAACCCAAAAGCCCTAAACCCTAAACCCGAAAACCCTAAAGCCCAAACCCCCAAACCTCAAACCCGAAACCCGAAACCCGAAACCCTAAACCCTAAACCCTAAACCCTAAACCCTAAATCAACAACCGGGGCTCTGTGGAGCGCCCGGAGCTCCGCGGCGATCTCCCCGCGGAGCTGGGTCATGAGCAGGTGGGACTCTTCCTTGCGTATAGGGTTTAGGGTTTAGGGTTTAGGGTTTAGGGTTTAGGGTTTTGGGTTTGGGGTTTAATAGGGTTTTGGTTTTAGCGGGCCGAGTTTTGACTTAGGTTCGCACATGTCTTGTCCGTTTTAGGTTTTCTGTAATGCTGTGAATTGTTGCTTACATCGATGTAAAAAACAATTCACCGCATTACAGGGTCCCTAAGCCCTAAACCCTCAACACTCCCGCAGGGCCTTCTGGGGAGCTTTTTGGACTCCCCCTTTCCGGGGATTAGGGTTTAATGTTTAGGGTTTCGGGTTTAGGGTTTAATGTTTAGGGTTTCGGGTTTAGGGTTTAATGTTTAGGGTTTCGGGTGTAGGGTTAATGTTTAAGGTTTCGGGCTTAGGGTTCAATGTTTAGGGTTTCGGGTTTTGTGGGATTTTGAGGCCGATCTTTACACAGTGCCGACATGTTGAGCCAAAAGACTTTGCAAATCCAGATGCTACGCTGCCAAATTGATACGCTAAGTTATTTGAATATTTGGCCTCCAGGGATGTTTTGGATCAGTTTACTGAAGCTCGGGTTTTGGAGCATTTATTGATGGGACGGGGGGTTGCGGGTTGCGCCGTGCCATGTTGTTTTTTAGACAAACAACTGTGAACATTCAGAACGACATCACATGTGATTTCTATTTACTTTGTCTTAGGGGCTTGGGAGTTGCGAAATAGTGTTTAGGACATGAGACATTGGGAAATAGGAACTGAAGTCAGGGCTTCTCAAGGGCTGCGCTTGAGAGTTTGGAGTCTCTGGGCACGCTTCGAGAGGCGTGAGCAAAATCGCACCGGCGAATGGAATAGAATAATACATCTGTATGCATGTACATATATACATATAGACATTCATCTCGAAATTCGAGTTGCTTTTACCTCACCTTCCTGTGTAGAACCTTCCAAGACGTGCAACGTGCAGACGGTCAGGATGGGCCGTGCGTCGGCGTGGGCTACATGCATTGCCACTCTTTCGAATCAGCCTCCGTCATTTATTACTCGAAGACATGCTTGAGAAACCTCCTCGGGGCCCGACTGATCTCCCAATAAACCTCATTGCTCCACAGGCTAGCCCATGAACAAGCAACACCTGTCCTCCAAGACTTTGTGAAGGGCCCGCCGCACGTCCTGCGGGACTGAGTAAACTGGTTAGGGCATTAAGGCTTGGCTAGCCACGAAATGTTCAATTAATAAATGATTCTAATATTCAAAAAAATGTTATGCTTACTTTATTATGTCATTATCTTATGATCTTATTACACGCATACATTATTACATGAAAAAAAGCCTATACTCTTATCTCACTACCTTATGATCTCATTACGCGATCACACTCTCATAAACTTGCATTCTGGTATCAATATCAAATTTCATTCTCATGTTTGTATACTGCCATATGATGGTATCTTCTTATGACCATTCACTGAAGGTCCCACCACCACGTTATTCCGATGTCCTGCAGGCTGTCATCGAGCCCGGAGGCCATTGGCACGACAGGGCCTTCTTGCAAGGAAAGAAAAAAGCACTCAGGCACTTGGCATCGTTCCAAACAAGCGGGATCGGATGTGTGTTTAGGCTATGGGTGCAGAGGCCCACGCGAAGCGTCTGAGACATCGCGGTTTACCCGAACTGCGCAAAGCCTGCCATCTCACAGCACGTGCCGTGCATGTAAGGTCCTCCTGTTACTCTCACAGAGGCCGACACAAACAACGAGCGCTCTGATCAAGATGACTGCATTATTGTTGAAACTGATAGTCACTGCTACTGCTACTGCTACTGTTACTGCTACTGCTACGGCCAATGCTACTGCTACTGCCACTGCCACTGCTACTGCCACTCTTACTCCAACTCCAACTCCAACTCCTACTGCTACTCCTACTCCTGCTCCTACTAATTCTGCTGCTGCTGCTACTGCTACTGCTACTGCTACTGCAACTGCTACGACGACGACGACTACTACTACTGCTCCTGCTCCTGCTCCTGCTCCTGCTCCTGCTCCTATTCCTACCTACTCCTACTCCTACTCCTACTTCTCCTCCTCCTACTACTGCTCCTCCTACGTACTCCTACTCCTGTTCCTACTCCTACTCTTACTCCTACTTCTACTCCTACTCCTACTCCTGACGGCGACGACAACGACGACAACGACGACGACGAGGAGGGAGAATGAGGAGGAGGAGGAGGAGGAGGAGGAGGAGGAGGAGGACGACGACGACTGCTACTCCTGCTCCTCCTGCTGCTGCTGCTGCTGCTGCTGCTGCTGCTGCTGCTGCTGCTGCTGCTGCTGCCGCCAAAGCTGCTGCTGCTGCTGCTGCTGCTGCTGCTGCTAAAGCTGCTACTGCTACTACTACTGCTACCGGTGCTACTACTGCTACTACTGCTATTGCTTTCGGAAAGAACCAAAAACCCTTGTAATTCCAGTCATTCTTAGTCTTACCTCTAGACCTTCACTACCACTCTTACCACTGTCGGCTTGCTCTACGTTCTTGACAAGCCCCCGGGATCCTAAGGCCCTGACTCCATCCCAACCTGTTGCGGACACGCTTGCAGCCAAGAGGCTTGTCGTAAACAGCTCGAAGGGCAGCGCGCGACGTATGCGCTTCCAAGGGGATGTTGGGAGAGATGACTGCTGCGTGTTGTCCCTGCTTAGCTCAGCCATCGTGTCGGTTCTGTGCGAGATGTGTGTGTGTGGCCAGTTTTGGGGTGGGATTCTCCGTCGTCAATAGGCTGGCCTACAATATGGAGCAGATCATAGCTGCGCGCGGCGGGATGAACTGCAGTTGGGATGTTCCCCCCGTATACTAAGAGTCCTTAATGGGCTTATAGTACCCCCCTATTAGAATCCCTGTTAAGGACTCCTAGTATAAGGGGGACCATCCCAGGACTGCAGGTGCTATGGCAACTTTAGCAAAGACACGGCATCCGACCACCCATGCCTTCAGCTAAGAAACGCTGCAAGAACTGGAACCAGAACTGGGGTAGGTTTGGGGGCCTTGGGGGGGGGGGGGGGGGGCCCTATAAAAAATATTTTTAAAGGCTTTATCAGGATGATATAGGGGATTATAAGGGCAATAAGATTGAACCCTAAACCCTAAACCCTAAACCCTAAACCCTGAACCCCAAACCCTAAACCCTAAAACCCCAAAACCCCTGAGAAAGCTGACAGAACAGTCTTCAGTCCTGGGAGCCCGGAGACTCGTCCTCCAGCGTAAGATGCTGGGGAGGCTTTGTGGCATACTTAGGACACTCTATTATAGGGTTTAGGGTTTAGGGTTTAGGGTAGTTACCAAAACGAAGACCTTAGTTGCTCAGCTCATAAGCCTCCCAAGAAAGTGTACACTGTCAGTTCAAAAGGGGATTATCGCATCCCAAAAAGTGTGAAGTGTACTCATTCAGCTACTAAGGTATAGGATTTATTCGGGGCTTAGAAACCTCCAGGCTCATGGGGGCTTGCTCATGGAGTGTGCGGTTTTAATGTGATGCCGACATGCCTACTGTGCCAGGGCGTGCTGATTCTTCATATGATTACTGCAATTTCTATCATAAATATTCGAGACGATAACCATGAAGCCTTTGCATTCAGGGCACGCCCCCCCCCCGCCCTAAACCCTATAACTTTTATCCTAAGCCTATGCTGGGGTTCATGATTGAGAGGCTTTGGGGTTTAAGGGTTAAGGGTTTAGGGCTAGGGTTTAGGGCTAGGGCTTCGGGTGAGGTTTGAGGTGTCAATCGCCGGGAACTTGTGGTGCTTGGGGATCACGAGTTCCTTGTGGAAGTCGAAGGCCCAAAAGCGCTAAGTCGCTAACCATAAGACCCAAAACCCCGTAAAGACCGAAACAAAAGGGTTTAGGGTTTAGGGTTTAGAGCCTAAACGTCCCCCAGCATGTACCACTTTGCAGGTCCTCGCTACTCTCGCTGCCGCTCGCCACCTCCACAAGCAGGCGGCTACCTGCAAACAGCTTGGGCTAGGAGTCTTGTCGGTAGGGTTTAGGGTTTAGGGGTTTGGGGTTTAGGGTTTAGGGTTTAGGGTTTTAGGGATTGGGGCTCGGGGTATGGGCTTCAGGAGGTTCGGGCTGCTTCCTTGGAGGTTCAGGGTCAGGGGCGGCTGCAGGTAACAGGTCTGCGGTCTACAGTTCAGCGACGCCCCCAAGAGCCCGAAACCCAACACAGTGAAGAAATCCACGCTTGTCAGCCCTAAGCCCTAAACCCTACACCCCAAACCCTAAACCCTACTAAACCCTCCTAAACCCCAAACTTAGGATTTGGCCTCCGAGGTGTGAAGCCTTCGTGCGACCGTCTGAGTTTGAGCACCCTTGCTAGACCGCGTAGAAGCCTTTGAAGGCAGCTGAGAATTTAGATCTTGGGGGCCCCGAAAGGTACAAATGGTTCAGTTCGTTAAATGTAGGTGCCGTTAGTCGATATGAACGGGAGGACCTAGCCGTCAGTCGCAGGAATAGCGTCTCCTTCGCCCGGTCCAAAAGCTTCAGGAAGCGGCTGAAATTTTCACTGCTAGAGGCCTGAATTTGTCAATGAAAAGGCGCATGAGAACTGCAATTTGAACCCTCGGCCCCCTCCCCTATTTATTCGTCATCCAACATGTCTTGTGAGTCCAAGCCGCCACATATGAGGAGTGCCCCCGCTTCAGCTCATCAACTTTTTGGTTGACCTCCGCGTATACCGCGCTGAGCCTTGCCACGCACTGCTCCTCCATCGCCTTGGCAGCTTCCTGCAGCTCCACCTCCCGGGCCCACTGCGATCCCTCGAAAGTAGTGATCTCCTCCTGCAGAAGCTCCACCTCATATTCCAGCCGTTCACGTTCGGCCTTCTCTCGGCGCCAGCGACCACGCTCCGCGGGGGGGGGGGGGGGGTGCTGTTAAAAAATTGAGGCCCGGCCTTCATACAATGTTGAACGCATCCCCTCAACAGAAGTGAGGTAAAACAGCAACCACATTCGTTTTGTAGGTCATCTGAAAGGACGCCTTCAGCGCATAGCAAAGAACGTTCCCCAAAAGCCTATAGCCCCCACCTCCTGTTTCTCTAGACACCGAGCCAGGAAGCTTTGCAATAAACCCTACATCGAGCAACCTCGATAGCCTCGCACGTTTTGTGTTCTGCCTTAACTGGTGGGCAGGCTTCCCTGTTTCAGGGTGCGTAGGTTACTCTAAATTAAGCTTTATAAGCCAGCAGACTCTAGGTAGGCCCTGACTAGCCTCAAAACCTTCTCTAAACCCTAAACCCGAAAGCCTAAACCCTTAACCCTAAACCCTAAACCCTAAACCGCCCCCAACTCTGCCTCCAAACCGCGACATGCTTGAGAAGTTTGACTCGCTCTGGCCATCCTCCTCGAAGGCGCCCTGAAATCAGGGGTTGTTTTAAGTAGGGTTTAGGGTTTAGGGTTTAGGGTTTAGGGTTTAGGGTTTAGGGTTTAGGGTTTAGGGTTTAGGGTTTAGGGTTTAGGGTTTAGGGTTTAGGGTTAGGGTTTAGGGTGCGGAGCTGCAACTGGTATTGTAGAAAAGAGTTAGTGTTGAGAGTTGGAAGGGTTAATGAACCCGGATAACATGTTTGGCTCAAGATGGGCTTGAACAGAAAGCCACAAGTTCAAAAAGTAGTGCCTGGGTTCTTAGGGTTTGGTAAGGGTGTGGATTCCTTCCCTGGTTGTCCCCCCGTAGGTTATGAGCCCAAATTAGGTTCCCTGCGGTTAAGTGTTCTTTCAAGGTTTTTGGGATTAAGAAGCAATGCCTTCTCCCAAACGATGGCTCCAGCCTTCCTCGGATGGTGGACAGAATGGTGGAGCTGGAAACGGTGCAGCTGAGTCTCTGGGTGAAAGGACGGTGCTGGAAGAGGTGATGCCTGGCGCTGAAGAACATCTGGAAGAAGCCTTGGTTGCAGAATACTCCAATGTGGGTATAAATCCCAATGTGGATATGGTTAGCAATGCTGAAGCTTAAGGACGTGCTGTTTCTGTATCGCCAAAGCCTGGTGAAAAAAGGAGCTGGGACGCGACTGGTGGTATAGACCGTGAAATGGAGGTGACTGTTTTACGCGTGTTGCACAAACATGGGTACCAGCCGTCTACTTCGACTTCGGGCCGAATGATTGACCAAGGGTCTCAGACCAATCTGAGTGGAGAAGTGCTGCAAGCTGCCAGGAGGCCTCTGAACAAGATTAAAGGGGATCCCTCGGCGAGTTCCCTGGGTGGTGGAAGCGGTTACGAACAGAAGGGTGCGGACAGCTTTGAAGCCGCGCCAACTGCTGAATATGCCATGGGGGAAGAGGAGATCTTACAGATGGAGGCTGAAAGGTTGCGCCAGTTGTCAGAAGAAGAGGATGAGATGCGTCAAGTCTCTGAAAGGGATGGTTTTCGGAAAGATGAGCATCTGATCGAAGCGTGCGATGGGACAACGTGGGAATGGCACTTCCACGAAGATGGGAGACAGTATTACTACTGCCTGGATACGCAGGAAAGCAAGTGGACGCTGCCGGATGTAGGGGAAAAGGTGAAAAGCGACAACGTGGTTGGGTCTCCTTCGGGCAATGGGCTGGAAGTGGAGACTGAACTGGGTCCTTCATCGACTACACCGACATCTGAGTCTACGAAGGCAATCCAGGGTAGTGTAAATAGTGTAGGTGAAAAAGATTTTTCCTCTACTATCAGGGATAGCGGTCCTAGGGCTGGTGGTGACGCCCCGACCTCGGGTTCTCCTGATGAAGAGGGGATTTCTGGAAACCGAGCAGACATCGCTGAAGCTCAACATCTGGATCGGGAAGAGATGGAGGCGCTTTCTGAGGGTGTGGCAGCGGTGGAATCGGTGGGTCCAGAAGAAAAAATGCCCAATGTGGAGATCGGAATTGTGTCGGCTGCAGAAGAGCGAGTGGTGGATGTGGTGCCTGTCGTTCAGGAAGATGGCCCTGGAGATTTGGATGACGAAGGGAAAAAGTTGTGCATTACGACTGAGGAGGACTCTTCGTTTGGTGCCGAGAATTCTGCCATTCAAAGGGAAAAGGAAACTTCTGAAACTGCTGGAGACACGGGTGATCGGAAAGATGAGGCCTGGAGCGCCAATGAAGCGCGGGTCAACGCGCCAGATAGTACCTGGAGTGCAGAAAAAGCTCGGGTTGAGGCGCATATGGTGTCACGTTCCGCGGATGACTGCAACAATGGGGCGCAGGTCTCTGTAGCAGCTGACGATGGAGGTTCACAGGTGGACGCACTGGTGCAGCCTGAAGTTAGCAGCGAGGAACGAAATGGCGAAGGCTACACCGGAGCCAATGAGGCAGCTGTGGTCAGCAACAACGGTGATTCTCTTTTGGAAACCATGGAGCCAAAGGAGCCTGCGGTGGAAGAAAATGTGCCTACCGCGGATGACCAATCCAATAGCCCTGTAGTGGAAGAAAATTTGCCTGCTGCAGAAGGTTTGAAAAAGGACTCCAATGGTGGGTCCACTCCCAGGAAGGGAGAGGTGTTGCCATCTGAAAGCTCGCCGGAAGTCGACACCGAGCGAACTGTAACGGATGAGGCAAAGCCATTGGCTGGAAAAAAGGAAGATCCTGAGCCCTTGGAGCACAAGATGGATGATCTTGTGGGACTCACGTCGGAGCAGGACGAGCAGTGTGACCCAAAGGTGGAAATAAAGGATGTGTCAGGAGCCGATGATACGGAGATGGTTTCTGAAGGGCATGCAAAGAGAGTGCCTCGAGCGGGAGCTTTGGAATCACCTGGGGAACATTGCTATCAGGAGGGAGATGAGATCATTGGTCTAGTGCGCTGCATCAATGGGTATGGAGCCTTTTTGGACCATGGTGATATGAATGTATTGGTTCCTGCAGAAGGGAACAATGTACATCAGTTCAAATTTGGTGATACTGTCAATGGAACAGTGAAACGAGTGGAAGATGATGGTACCATAATCTTGGACACCTTTCTGGTTTTGGAAGAGGACGAGGAGGATTCCTCTTCAACGCTGCGCAAATGGAAGGACAGCGGCTGGGGTACATGGTGGACAGGCTCATGGCAGACTGGTCAATGGTACAAAGGTTCCGATGGTCAATGGGACTGGAAGTCGGAAGAACAGCAGTCTCGCGAGTGGTTTGCCGAGTCAAAAGCATCCTCTAAGGAACAAGAGGAGGCTGAGCAGAAACAGCTCTATGGAGAAAAGATCTATCAAAATCTCCTGGAAGATGAAACAATAGATAATGACTATGTGGGCAAAATCACGGGGATGTTGCTGAGTCGTCCAATGGACGTGATTGTGGAGTGTATCGCAGATCATGCATTCCTGAACATTGAGGCTCGGAGGGCATACAACATCTTGCTAAGTGATGGTTGGAAGCCTGAGGAGACAGAACGTGCAGGTTTGCCACTTTTTCCCGGAAGCAGTACCACAACGCGCTCTACGAACTGGCACGCAAGAAAAGGAGATTTAGTGGACCAGTCGTGGGTGAAATGGTGGCAATGTTGCTGAGCAAAGGGAAAGATGAGCTTTGGAACGAGCTGTGGTTGGATACCAAGCGATTTCTGCAAGAGCTTGATGGTGCAATCGAGGAGATGAGTAAGAGGGAAAACAGGCCAATGGAAGCCTACATGGATCCTGATCAGTACAAAAAGGCTCACACGACTCCGAAGACTGTGTCACCTGGATACAGCAAGCTGTGCAAGTTCTTCAATCAAGGGAGGTGTCGAAATGGAGATGGGTGTTCCTATGAACGTCGTCGTTACGGTGAAGGGTGGCCTGAAGGAGAGCCAACTGAGCCAAAGAACAGCCAAAAAGCTGGTGACGAGGATGGGGACATCGGTGGCCCTCCAACTGATGAAGGTACAGTGGATGAGGTGCAGCAGGAGCGGGAGGATTCGGCCTTCCGTGCCCAGTACAACTATGGCAAAGGGACATCAAAAGGTGAGCCTACGCTGGGTGAAACGAAGAAACGGCTGTGTCTGTATTACAATCAAGGTGGTTGTAAATATGGGACTGCGTGCAGGTATCTCCACGACGATGACATGGCATTGGAAGGGACTTGGGAGCCTGGCAAATCTTGGGACAATGCTTCCAGGAAGGCACTAAGGGACGCGGGGTTCCACCATTGCTGTTTCGACTACTATCTCAAAGGGAGATGTCGTGTGCGATTTGGCTGCAAGTATTCTCACGAAGAGATGTCTGAAGACCGGCTGACCCAATTGAAGCATCTGGTGAATGTGGCGAACCATGTGTCATTTCAAAGGGGAAGAGGATTGGAGATTCCCGACAGGAACGCTTTTCAACCACCGGTAAGTGGGGGAGCAGAATCTTCGTCCTCCTCAGCACCAAAAGCGCTGCAAATGACCAATGTGTCACAAAAAGATGGTGAAAAGGGTATTCTGGATGAAGAAGAGGCTGATGAACAAAAGAATTCGGTGGCTGAGTCCACTGGTACTCTGCTTCAAGATCCAGAGGAGCCAATTGAAAATTGGATGGCTCGCAATAACCACCTTTGGGTGTATACCCCTCATGTAAGTGAGGTGATGATTACTCTTGGTGTGAGCACCGTGTCGGACCTGCAGGAGTTCATCTTTGTGGAAGATCTGCTTGAAAAAGGGATCAACAAGGTGACAGCGTGCAAAATCCTACGATTGGTGGGAGGCGTCCGATATCGTCCGGAGGGACCAGAAAAAGCAGTCCCTTCCGATGCATCTGTACGGGTACAACAATCTTCTGGAAGCAAGGAAGCTGGAAGAGAGGCGGTGAGAACCCTCACTCAGATGCGTGAAGCTGAAGGCTCCGGTGCAAAAACGATGCCGAGAGGCTCCTATAGGGAGCTTTTTGATAAGGTCAAGTACCGTGACGCTTGGACGCTTGCGCAGAGGTCTCCACTGTGCGTACAGAAGCTGAAATTGGTGGGAGTTGGAATGCCACCGGTGAACCCACCAACAAAAAAATATCGGTCAATATCAAACCCTGTGAAAAGGGGAAGGCCCTTGCTGGACAAAAAACAGGTGCGACAGGTGCCACGCTCTCGTTCACAGCGACGAGCGCAACCGGCGGAAGTGGTGGAGAAACCAAAACCACTGGAACTGAAGCCTCGTGGTGGGTTGTCGTATCGGTTCAGCAGAGCGTGGGCAGATGTGGTGGACGATGATGATCAGGCGGAGGCTTTGGTTTCTTATGCCGATTCCTCAAGCGATTCAAGCGAGGAAGAGACCAATGCTGTGCAACGCATGAGGGAAATCCTTTTGCAAGAAAGGGATTCACAGAGAACTGCGATTCGTGGCAATGTTCCGATGGGTGGTTCTTCCGGCCCCAATGACGGGCAGAAAAAATCGGTTCACCTTGGCGAAGAACGCGACAAAGCGTCGCGGGGGGAGACCCGCCAAGAAGTGACTTCTCAAGTTTTTTCGCTACCACAACCTTCTCGTCGAACTGAACAGTCTCAAAAAAGAGCAAGGGATGGCTCAGTTATAGTTGGTTCGCTGGCGGTGGGCTCCACGGATGAGGTTTCACCTGGGCAAGGTGTTGCTGGACAGGTGAATGTATCTGAAGGCGCTCAAGTTCTTCCTGGGCAAGAAGTGGCTGGACAGGAGACGGCGCTGGAAGGAGCAGTGCAAATTCCTGGCGAGGAGACTGACCAAAACGAAGGAGAAGGTGGGAGCAATGAACTCCGTGGTGATGGTGCGAAGACATTGGATGTTCGTCCGGTGAAGAATGTTCCTCAGCAATTGCTGGTTAAAGGTCTTCTGACTCGGATTTATTGGAAGGTTGCTGTCGGCAAGTTGCCTGTGGGGCACAAGGACTATCAGAAGGGATCCAATAAAATGGATCGAAATTTGGTTATTAGCATGTCATCTGAAGGTGCAAGCGAACAGGATTTGAACCTGGCACTGGAAGATGATGCTGATCAGAGAATGGATGATGGTGCATTGGTGGTCATGGCATATGACCCTGGTACACTGATTGTCGGCGACAACTATGTGGGTTATGCGTCGTGGGTTGGCAGATCGTGCTCTCTGGTCGGCAATAGCGACTGCGGCACAGAGAATATGTGCTGAAATGGTTCAAGTGGATGAACTGAATGCCCAGTTGAACACTGGGAGACTCCTTTTTGAAAGGAGAGATCAAGGACACTACGGTGATTTGCATCATTCGTTCCATGAAGATCCGTGCTTGCCGGTGGTGGGAAATTATCCTCTTTCGGTGATGGGTGCGCTGCTTTCTCCTGGCCTGGAAAAGGAATTCAGAAATACTGAAAAGTTTGGAACTGCTATGGAGGCAATAGCCTATGATTGGAGTCGCAGTCCAGGCATGGAAGTTCATGTGGAACTTATGGCAAGGGTAGCCAATCTGGTCGCTCCATTCCTTAGACTAGGAGGCCAAGGGACAGTGGTGAATTCCGAATTTCTCTGGCAGCACGGGAGGGACCAAAAGATGGAGTTCCTTCAGGCGGCGACTTGCGCTGATCAATTGGAGGTTCTCTGGAGAAGAATGGACGACGATGCTGATGAGGAAGTGGATCCTACAGGAATGGTGCTGGAGATCCCCGATCAACAAGATGCAGTACTAGATCAAGGGAACAATGAATCCCTTATTCCCATTGAAGATGCTGGAGGTGAGACACTTGGTGACACTGGAAGGGATGGCAAAGCGCCGGAAGTCTCTCCGGAAGAGGAGACATCCAGTGGGTCGTCAAGACTGGCGGGCACAAGGATTTTCTTGTGGTCAGTGTACTCTCGCGTTGCTTCCAATTTCTCTACGCAGGACCGCACTACTGGGAAGATCTTTGACAGCACAAAGGGGTATCCTGGTGAAGGACCAAACAATGGTGACAATCCTTCCTCTAAGAGGAACTTACCCTGGATCTCTGAAGACTACCTCGACGAAGTGGTGTCAAAAAAGATGGAAAGGTCTTCAGATATGGATGGGTTGGATGGGTTTGTTCCGGGAAGAGAGGGATCGTTGGAAAAGGTAGAGGTGGAGAATGTTACTGCCTCTAAAATTCTTATGGCTCTTTGGAAAAAGGGATATAGAGCTGGGTATAGGAGGTTGTGTCGTTTGAACGTATCTGGATGCAAGGTTGGAGCAATGAAGCGTCCAATCAAAAGGGTGCAGAAGATCGGCACTAGGAAAGCCTTCATGAAGAAGTTCAATGTTTTTGGATCGTCTCAGCGTGGCTCAGGAGCTGGCGGAAAACCAATCATGAAGGTGGTAGGACCAAGGCCAGGTTTTCCAGCTGTACTCCAAGCATCAAATACTGATAGCACCTGGGGTGAAGGGAGCAGTTCTCAGGCACATGGCAATGTTCATGTAGAGCAGAATCGCCCTATGGACCGGTTCGAGGCGGAGCGCTTGGAGAAGAGGAAGAAAGGCTTCTGCTATTGGTTCAGTAAGGGAAAAGATCGCTGCAAATTTGGTGAAGACTGCAAATTCATCCATTCAGAAGATGATGTGGTGCTGCATTCGTATTGGTGCAAATACTATGTGGCGGGGAGACCCTGTTTCGCTGGAAAGACGTGTGCGTTCTCGCATGATGCAACTGGTGTGAGGTGCATTCAGTTTGCTCAGTCTGGGAAGTGTCGTTATGGTGACAGGTGTGTTTTTGCGCATGGTGATCCGCTGAATGAACAGAGGCCAAGGTCTCCGAGGACGCCCCCAAGGGATGGTCCAAGGAGAAGTTCTTGTGCAAAAGGTGGGGAAGAGGAGATCTCTCCTGAACAGTTCGAGGATGGTGAGGAGTATTCCATGACTTATGACGATGACACCAAAATGTCGGAACTGTTGATGGAAGCGATTTCATTTCTGTCGAATGGCAAAACAGATTTGGCTCGAGCAGAGGCGGACCCACTGTTCAAACTCCTGAAGTTCAAGGGAGACGCTGACCAGATGGATAGAGAATGGGTTTCGTGGACCACCGATATGTTGTCCGTGCTGGAACTTCACGAAGTAGTGAAGTCGTATGAGGTTTCGCTCGAGGAGGTGGAAGAATGGGTCAATGACCTGAGGATATGGTTCGAGCGAGCCAACGTGGAAGAAGAAAAAGATCCCAAAAGGGGCAAGAAGAGGTCCCTAGAAAGGGAGTCCAGCAAAGATATTCCTGCCGAAAAGGAGGTGGTTGAGACTTCTGAGACGGAGGTTGCCGTTGAGGAGGAGGCAAAAAAGGTTAAAAAGAAGAGGAAAACTGCAGTTATCGAAGATCCTTACACTCTCCTGGTTCCAAAGCCGAAGAAGATGCCGGCGACCATTGAGAAGAGTGGATCATCATCCAATGCGGCGGTTTCTGCAGGGGAAAAAGCCTCGAAAATGCGCACAAAGTCAAACGTCGGTGGAAAGGCGAAGAAGAAGGAGAAAAGTCAGAGTCCCAAAAAGGGAGAAGTGGTGGTGGTGAAAGGTCCTGAGGAAAAGGATCGTCCTCCTGATGTGGATGCGCAAGCGTCTACAGCTGTGAGTGCAGAGCTGGGTCAATCTTGCCAAGCGATTGAGGACGCAAAAAGAGAAGGATTGGTATCCTCAATTCAAAGGGGCGTACAGGATCCTGTTCTTGCAGTTTCGGACCTGGAGTATATTCTGCTGCAACTTCACCTCAAGATTGCCAACAATCGGAAAAAGAAGTGATTGGATGGTATGGATGAAGGGATGGTTTTTCTCTTTCTGGAGACAGGTGCGCTGGAACAGCCAATGTGCTGACAAATGTGGTGGTTACTATTAAGGGTATGGAAATCCCTGATAGTAGAAGTCAGTAGCTTTTCGCGTAGCGAAGACCACGGTTTGTGGTGAAGAAGGCCAAGGAGTCTTCAGTGATGAGAGGATCATGGTGAAAAAAGATTCTCTATGGTTAGTGGATTTAGCCAATGTGCTATAATTTCGTCCTGGTAGACGTAAAACCATATTGTGCATTTCAAGCAGCTGGCTGCTGCCCTAATGGCAGTTTTTGGCCAAAGATCTGCACCTCCAATGTGTCCTAGGAAATCCTAGGACAGGGGGAGTGCGGAGCTGCAACTGGTATTGTAGAAAAGAGTTAGTGTTGAGAGTTGGAAGGGTTAATGAACCCGGATAACATGTTTGGCTCAAGATGGGCTTGAACAGAAAGCCACAAGTTCAAAAAGTAGTGCCTGGGTTCTTAGGGTTTGGTAAGGGTGTGGATTCCTTCCCCCTTTCCTTCCCCCCCTGGGTTGCTCTTATCCGTGTTCTCGTTTGTTTCTTGGTTCGATCTGGGGAATATAGGTTCAGGGCGATTAGGGGAGTTGGTTTCCTTCCCTGGTTGTCCCCCCGTATAGGGTTTAGGGTCTAGGGCTAGCCTTTAGGGCAAACCCTAAACCTTATGCAAACCCTAAACCCTCAACCCCGGATAGAAGTACACCCAAAGAAGGCTGCAAGTATCCTTGCCCGACACATCACCCTACCTTGTAAAAAACGACCCAAGGAAGTTGGGCCTTGGTGGGGTCTTCGGCCCTTTTTGGGTCTCTAATGGCGTGAGATGCATCCCTAAACCCTAAACCCTAAACCCTAAACCCTAAACCCTAAACCCTAAACCCTAAACCCTAAACCCTAAACCCTAAACCCTAAACCCTAAACCCTAACCCTAAACCCTAAACCACCTGGCATGTAAGCTGCTAGCCAGTTTTGCAGCAGTGCCTGTGGTTGCCAAGTTGTCGCTACCATCCTTAGGGGAGCCCCAGCACTAATAACCCTCCAGGTCACGGTCATTCAAGATTGCCGGAAGATGTACGCCAGCGCTCAGGTTGAGGTTCGAGTTTGGGGTTGAGGTTCACAACTGCCTTCGAAGATCTATCCAGGTGCTGGCTTGCGAGTCTGAATTGGGACGTCAAGAGTGCTTCAAGAGCTGGTCCCCGGCAAGCACTCCCCACTCTATCTGACCGATGGAGAGAAGCGACTGCCTCGAAGTCCCAAAACTAAAAACCTAAGTGAAGTGGAGTCTAGGGTGTATGGCTTAAGGTTTGAGGTTTAGGGTTTCGGGTCTTTGTTCATGCCGAAACTTGAAACGAAGCAGGGTTTAGGATCTTACTTCATGCAGGAACACGAAGAAAAAGCCCTCGAATTTTGTGCTTATCCCACTCTAGGAACCCGTAGAAAGCAAGGCTTTGATATAAACAAAGAACTAGGCAATTATGTGAATGCATACATACATGTTCATATGCTGTATATAGGTACAAATACAAAAACACACCCACAACACATCTATCTGAATCTATCCTCTCTCCTCCCATCTGATCGACAGGGTCTCGGTGTTTCTGTCTGCTTTCCTGTCTAGAGATATGCATACATACAATACAATGTCCCTACACATGCACGAGGCTATTGGGCTTTTTCTGGTACCCTGGACCATAATTCCACGCGTGTAAACCCCCACATCCCCCAAATCCTGCAACACCTGAATCCCCCAATATCCTTGAACCCTACATCCCCTAACCCTTGACTCCTTAAACCCTAAACCTGAAATCCTTACACCCTAAACTCCCAAAATCTCCCATAAACCTACACCCTACACCCTATAAGCCCTCTAAGCCCTATAAACCCTATAAACCCTGTAAACCCTATAAACCCTATAAACCCCATATGAACCCTGTAAACCCTATAAACCCTAACCCTTGAACCTTTGGAGCCTGCAGCTTGAGGAGTTCCACAGCCAGGAGCTGTGTCTCTGCCTTGGCGACTCAAAGGGCCGGAAGGGGCTTCCGAAGCCTATACTACTTGGGTTTAGGGTTTAGGGCTTTAGGGTTTAGGGTTTCGTTTAGGGTTTAGGGTTTAGGGTTAGGGGTTTAGGGTTTGAGGTTGAGGCTTTGGGGTAGAGGGTTGGGGTATAGGAACCCCTTTCCTTAACACATAGCTGCCCATGAACCTTCGCGTACACCATCGTACACGCATAAACCCTAGTCACTTGGTAGCCCAGGAGCCATGTTATAGTAAGGGCACCCCTTTGTTGGGTTGGTTACTTTGCAAGGGAACTAGGACCAACAAAAAGGGAAAAGGGTACCACTGGCTTACCAAGGTTTCCAGAAGCCTCACCGGCTATTCCCGCACACCCCCTCCTCCACCTCCCCTCCCCTCCCCCACCTAAACCCTAAACCCTAAACCCTAAACCCTAAACCCTAACCCCCAACCCCCCGCCCCCAAAGTCATTGAGGGATGCTGGGGACAGGAAGTGATGGGTCACAGAGTCACCCAAATCAAGATGACACCGTTGAAGGTTTCGGGATTCAACCCGAATTGGAATCTAAGACCTGGAGCCCTGAGCCCTGAGCCCTGAACCCTCAGCCCTAAACCCTAACCCTAAACCCTAAACCCTAAACCCTAAACCCTACACCCTAAAGCCTAAAGCCTAAAGCCTAAAGCCTAAAGCCTAAAGCCTAAAGCCTAAAGCCTAAAGCCTAAACCCCAAACCCTAAACTAAACCCTAGCTAGGCTTTCTTGTCATGGCAGGCCGAGGGCAGCGCGGCGACCTGCCAATGACATCCGGTGCGCTTAGAGCACGCAGGACGATAGGTTTTGAGACGTCAGGGCTTAGGGACTTTAGGGTTTAGGGTTTAGGGACTTTGCGGTTTAGGGACTTTAGGGACTTTAGGGACTAGGGTTTAGGGCTGAGGGTTTAGGGAATCTAAGGGGCTTCAGCTTGGGATGTTCCCCCTTATACTAACAGTCCTTAGTGGGGATCATCATCGGGGGTACTATAGTCCCTATTAAGGACTGTTAGTATAAGGGGGGGAACATCCCAAGGCATAAGGTGGTTGAGGGAAATTTGAGGGTTTTTTAGCCTTAGCTTCTTGGAGCCTACATGCAAGCTATAGGGCTCCAGTACCCAGAGACTCCAAAACCCCTTAATTAAGGAATATACCTTAAATTATAATAGGAACCCTAGTATGATTTAAGGTATATTCCTTAATTAAGGGGTTTTGGAGTCTCTGGGTACTCTAATCTATCGCTGGCACAGAACAGTGAGGCCGCGCGTAAAGGAGGCGTCGATTGGGAGCCTCGGGTTTAGGGTTTAGGGTTTAGGGTTTAGGGTTTCTCAAAGCAGGCGCAGAAGTAGCTTCTGATTGGATGCTCTGCTTGGGGCACGGACGATTTCAGGTTTAAGTATAGTAGACCCAAAACCCTCCCTAAACCTTTCGACTCGGGGATGCCTAATCTGAAATTCCGTGATTCTCTTCGGTTCTTGCACCCTTTCGTGCAAGCAACGGCGACACTTTGCTCAACCCAACTGGCTTTGAGAATGTGTTCAATATTCCTTTGGGTCTTATATGAATCACAACAACAAAGAAATTCCCTAAACCCTAAACCCTAAACCCTAAACCCTAAACCCTAAATCCAAAGAAGGGCTACATGAACCACAAACCTTCAACCCCGAAGCGCGACCTGCTGGTGGAAGTCCTCGGCCTTCTCTCGAGAGCTGCGCTCTTCGGCGTGGGCCTGTATGTTTAGAGTTTAGGGTTTAGGGTTTAGGGTTTAGGGTTTAGGGTTTAGGGTTTAGGGTTTAGGGTTTGGGGTTTAGGGTTTAGGGTTTAGGGTTTAGACTCTTTAGTTTGTATGTATTGTCGTATAAACTACAAGGAGGGGGCCCCTAGTCATAAGTAGAGTTATAGGAGCCCTAAATTGGGTTATAAGGAGCCTATCTTAGGTTCTAAGTCCCTTAATTATAGTTAGTATAGTAAAGGGGCCCCTCCTTGTTATTCTGCTTTGTTAGATGATTACGCATTTTGAATGACGATGTTATTACACATTGTTCTAAAGTCAAGAGGATCATCTTGCTGACCATGTTATTACATATATGTTGCTGTGTTGCTGGGAAAATTGTCGGGTCATGTTACCATATGTACTTAGATTGCTGTACTGTTGTCTTATTGCATTCTGCAACAAACCGTATTACTTTACTAGCTCACTATAAAATTAGGTTAGTGTATTGTGATATTCCTATATCATATTGGGATGTGAATTTGCTAGTGTTGATGCTATACAATTTGCATTTATGTACCGATGAGGGTCCAAGTTTGAGGCTTAGAGCTTCTTGGGTTGCATGGTTGAGGATGAAGGGTTTCGGATTGACCCAAAGTGAGCGCACTAGCACTAGACCCGAAATTTCTGTCAGTAAGCAAACGTCCGTCAACCTCCAGGCAAGCAACAAACCCCCCTAAGCCCCAAGACCCGAAGAAACCTATATCTGGTGATGCTCTTGGGCTCTTGAAATCTAGCCGTGGTTCAGGGTGTAAGTAGGGGTTTGAAGCTTTCTTTGCTGCGGGACATGCAAAGTCTGCGTGTTTCGGTTAGCCTAGTACCCTGAATCCCAAATCCTGATCTGGGCGTCAATGTTTCATTCGCATTTGTCCCCTAAAATCCACCACCCTAAGCCGGATGAGATTGCGCCGTGGACCCTCAACCCTTCGGAGGGCCTTGTGCCCCAACCTCCAATTCGGGATTTTTTCAGATAGGGGTGCCCCCTAAGGAATATACCCCAAAATACGATGACCCTTGGGTACCCGATTGAAAACCTAGACCAAGGAGTAACCTCAAGGGCACCGTTTTTGGTTTAAAGGGGCTTATAGCGGAACCTAAACCCTAAAAAAAAGGGAATAAGGGCCTACTCTGGGCCCTAGACTTAGGCAAGGCCTGGCAGGAGATTTACGGACATGATGTCTTGAGCCACTACCCGCAGCCAAGGCCGAGACCGGGACTCCTGACACCACCTCTCAAAAAGCCGTACTACGACACCCAACCTAACCCCACCTAACCCCACCTACCCACCCACACCCACCCACACCCTTAAATCCAAAAAGACAAAGCCTCTAGCGCAACATAAGCTTCCAAACCTCCTCGACATTCCATGCCTTCCACATTCCGCATTGCACCCAAAACCCAAAACCCAAAACCCAAAAGCCTAAATCCTAAATCCTAAACCCTCAGCCCTAAATCCTGAATCCTAAACCCTAAACCCGAAATCCTAAACCCTAAACCCTAAACCCTAAATCCTAAATCCTAAACCCTAAACCCTAAACCCGAAATCCGAAATCCGAAATCCGAAATCGGAAATCCTAAACCCTAAATCCTAAACCCTAAACCCTAAATCCTAAACCCTAAAAAAAAACCGGCTCCACCTCCTCCAGCTGCCGATAGGCAGAATTCAGGCGACGCTTGTCCTCGACAACTGCTGCCTCACGGGGAGGCGAAAAAGGTGGGGGTTTAGGGTTTAGGGTTTAAGGTTTAGGGTTTAGGGTTTAGGGTTTAGGGTTTAGGGTCTAGGGTTAGGGATTGAGGTACCCTATGTCCCCCGAAATATACCCTTTGAGGGATTATATAGGGTACCTCATTCCCTCATTCCCTACTAAAAAATGTGCGAAAGTTGGGGGGTCGAAGAGGTAGGTAGTTCTCTACTTGGTACATATGATAATAAAGGTTTAGGGTCCAGGGTTGGGGATTTAAGGTTTAGGGTTTCTTTTATAAGGGAACCTTGAACCAAAAAAAGGGCAAAGGGCGCCACCGGGCTAGCAAGTCTAAATTGGGGTCCCGTTCGGGGGGTCCTTGTGTGCTAAGGTGCCGTAGGATATACGGACCCAAAAAGGGAAGCCTAATTAAGAGAACCACCCCACGTAAGAAGTTCAAGGCAGGGCTTCGGGTTTAGGGTTTTAGAGGTTTAGCGTCTTAGGGAGTACGGGGCTTTTTGGGGTTTAGGGTTTCAGGGTTTAGGGTTTTAGCGTTTAGGGGCTAAGGGGGTTTAGGGGCCGAGGGTTTAGGAATTTATGGCTTGAGGTTTTTGGATTTAGGTGGATCCTGGGCAGGTATAGCTGAGCAGAACAGATTCAGCTACAACTTGTAACAACTTGATTTGGTGTACGCATGTAACCCGACACATACAGTTGGTAGCCCAGTAACCATATTATAGTAAGGGCACCCGTTTTGGGGCTTCTTACTTTATGAGGGAACCTTGAACCAAACAAAAAAGGGCAAAAGGGTACCACTGGGCTGCCAACCCTAAACCCTGAACCCTGAACCCTAAGCCCTAAACCCTAAGCCCTAAGCCCTAAACCCTAAACCCCATCACAAGCTCCGGATCTCCAGAAATATTTGCAGCCATCTGCAATCTAAATCAGATCTGCAAAATGAAACAAAAAGCATTCTAAGGTTCTAGGGTTAGTTTAGGGGTTTATACGGTTAGCTTAGGGTTTTATGAGTTTTTGGTAGGGCTTCGGGCCACAAATCCCCCTTAACCCCCCCCCCCCCCCACCCACCCCCCAAAAAAAAACAAAAGAAAGAAACAAAAAACACATGAAAAAACCCTCAACCCTCAACCCTAACCCCAAACCCAACCCCCCCCCCCCCCCCCCCCCCCCGCCCCATAAAAAAAAATATATATATATATACATATATATATATATATAACAATACTAATGATAATAAATGAATAACACCATGAAAAGCACCAGAACTGGCCTCCTGCTCCTCAAAGGCTGCCTTACTTCGCTGCTCCGAGTGCATGAGCTCGCGAAGGCGGTCTTCGTTCCTCGGCTGTTCGTGTTTCTAGGGGGTTTAGGGTTTAGGGGGTTAGGGTTTAGGGCGTGGGGTTTAGGGTTTAGGGGTTTAGGGCGTAGGGTTTAGGGTGAAGGGTTAGGGTTTAGGGTGCAGGGCGTGGGTTTTGGGTTTAGCGGGTTTAGTGGTTTGGGGTTGATGGGGAAGGGCTTCGTGTTTCTAGAGGTTCAGGAAGATTAGGGTGTAGGGCGTAGAGCTTAGGGTCTAGGGTTTAGTGGGCTTTGGGGTGTAGGATGTAGGGTTTGGTCGGTTTAGGCCTCCTACCCACATGAATCAACATCTGAAACTCCGATGTGCTTGGAGCCGCCGCGGGCGGCGGCGGTGGCGAGAGCGCGGCAGCGATGGCATCCAATCCAAAGAAGACGGACTCTTCGTACACACCGCGGGCGGCGAGGCCGGGGTCGATGACGAGCGTGCCGTGCCTCAGAAAATTGAGAATCACGCCAAAGTAGCGGCCGTCCCGGTCGATGAGCACCGCGCCTTCAGTGTCGCGGTGCAGCGAGAACTGCGAGCCAGGCGCAAACATCGTGGCGAGCACGGTTCCAGGCAACGATGTGAGAGTCGACCGCGTCGTCGAAAATCGCACTCCACATGCACTCCACCGACGTTGAGCGCCACCCATTCGTCGACGGGAGGCTTGGCAGCCGCCATGAATACAGTCTTGGTGCAGAGAAGTAGCTGAGACCCTATAAACCCTAAGCCAACTCACCCCGTCGAGCCTTTTGGGCCATGAACCCGAAATCTGCAAAACAACACAGCCGAAATTTTCGTCGCTGGTCTGGGGCTCGGAGTTTTGACGGATTTGGGACACCCCAACACTCCAGACCTTCTACTGCTTCCCCCCTCAACCTTGAAGCCCTAAACCTAAACCCTAAACCCTAACCCTCAACCCTAAACCCTAAACCCTGAACCAGTAAGCCCGAAAGCCCGAAAGCCCTAAATCCCTAAATCCCTAAGTCCAAACGGCTGGTGGGAGGAGCGGCGTTCCGCCTGGCAAGCCCGTTGGCCGCATTCCCACTTTTGTGCGGGCTTCTGGGTCTGAAGTTTATAGGCGTTATAAGGTTTAGGGTTTAGGGTTTAGGGTTTAGGGATTAATTAGGGTTTGGGGTTTAGGGTTAGGGTTGTGCGGGCTTCTGGGTCTGAAGTTTGTAGGCGTTATAGGGTTTACATGGGTTTACAGGGTGTATTACATGGACTATTATTACAGGGTTAGCAGGGTGTATTGCATGGTTTACAGGGTTCATTACAGGCTTTCCAAGTTTTACAGGCTTTACAGGTTTTACAGGGATTACAGGCTGTTTACAGGGTTGATTTCAGGGTTTATTATATGGTTTATTGCAAGGTCTATACAAGGTTTACAGTCTGTACAGGGTTTACAGGGACTGCAGGGATTTAGAGTTTCGGGGTCCAGGCTATGAGCAGCCCGCTTGCACCAGATGGCCGAAACCTAGGGGTTTGGGAGTTATCCTGAACATGCAATTTTGGAGTCCAGGAGGGCAAGGGACCTATATTCTACAATCCCTCAAAAGCCCTAGACACCCTAAACCCTGAACCCTAAACCCGAAAGCCCCCATTTGCAGGGTTGATTCTGCGGTTTCCGGGGGCCTGACAGCCCATCCTGAAAATCAACCCGGGACTTGCGGCTTGCATACTTACATATGCAAACATGTGTGTATATATCTTTATGTGTATGACACAAGTCATCAATAATATGTAAATGGGTATATATATATATATATGGGTGTATATATATATATACAAACTCATTAGAGGTTTGAAGCGGGGCCGTTTTGAAACCGGGCCGTTTACTAGAGGCGTCCAACGGCAGGTTCGATGACGCCGTGCGGCTAGCCATGCGCAAATCTCCGCTCAAACCGCGGTTTCAGGGTTTAGGGTTTAAATTCAAACAGGAGTAGCATTCCCCTACGAAGTCCTGGAAACTGTAGGGGCCCTAACCCCTAACTGTTCGAAATAGGTCGGTTTCGACAACACCCGGCAGCCTTAAACACAAAACAGCCCTACCAAGAGTAACCCGCCATTCCTAACAAAAGGAAATGGACCCAAGAGTTCAGATTCCTGTCGCTTTTCAAGGGTAATAAGCTGCTCTAGGCAAACCCTGACGCTGTCCTTGAGCTCCTGCTGGACCTCCTCCAAATTCTGTAGCCGCTCCTGATGCGCAATCTAGAGGGTTTAGGGTTCAGGGTTCAGTTTAGGGTTTAGGGTTTAGGGTTTAGGGTTTAGGGTTTAGGGTTTAGGGTTTAGGGTTTAGGGTTTAGGGTTTAGGGTTTAGGGTTTAGGGTTTAGGGTTTAGGGTTTAGGGTTTAGGGTGTACGAGCCATCAGCCCTTACTCAAGGAATACACCATTGGGATCCTAATGTGATTTAAGGTATCCTTCATGAAGGGGCATAGTGATAGGCGTGTATGATATTTGCCTACGCAAAGGAACCCGAAGAGAGCTTATGGTCCATGTCTTAATTGGAATATAGTTGAATTAGGGTACATACATGATCTTGTGGGTTTCATTCAGTCCTCAAGGTGTATAACCCTAAACCCTAAGCCCTAAACTTAAACCCTAAACCCTAAACCCTAAACCCTAAACCCTAAACCCTGAACCCTTCAAGTCCCCTTTTATGGAATCGCTCCTGCTCCAAGGCACGAGAAGCTTGCAGCTCCTGCCCGGCAGGAAGCGCTTGGAATTTCGCGGGTTTAGGGTTTAGGGTTTAGGGTTTAGGGTTTAGGGGGGCGCGTTGGAAAATCGGGGCAGGAGTAGTCGTCGTGTGACATTCGGTTTAGGGTTCAGGGTTCAGGGTTCAGGGTTTAGGGTGTTTTTCTACGTTGCAGACACTCTCTTCCCCACCCCGACCTTGAATCAGCAACAGAGTGACATGCCGGCGAAGAGCTTGAGAATGTACTGACCACACAAAAAGCACTGGTCGTATGCATGCGACTAGGCGACCTGCGCACCGATAAGCACTGTCATGAAGCATCAGAAAGGTGGGCAGCTAAACGACTTGTGTATGCCAAGCTCGCCTCACAAGAAGTAGAAAGTAGCAGCAAGTAACCAGGAGCAGCAGGCAGATCCGAAGAACCGAAAGGTCAGTGCATACCGCCTAACCGGACATATGAGGGTTTACGAAAAAAGGGGACCCCTCAAATAGACCCCCAAAGAGTAGAATCTTTTGATAATAAGGACCCCAAAAAGGTACCCATATTTTCGGAAACCCCCATATGACGGCCTGCTGGTTGAGCTTCACTTCATCCAGCTCTTCTGTGACCTGGCAATAGCCGCCAAGCCGCCACTTTGTTGAGGGTTTAGGGCTTCTAGGGTTTAGGGTTTAGGGTTTAGGGTTTAGGGTTTAGGGTTTAGGGTTTAGGGTTTAGGGTTTAGGGTTTAGGGTTTAGGGTTCGGGTTTAGGGTTTAGGGTTTAGGGTTTCGGGTTTCGGGTTTAGGGTTTTGGGGGAACTGAGGGCAGCATGCAGTAGAGTTTCAAGACTCCCGCTGTGGGGCTCAGGACGTAGGGCTAAGAGCTTGTTCCGGTGGAGTTTAGGTGGAACACAGGGTATAGCCTTGAAGGTTGAACAATTCCAGGGTACTTGGAGGTGCATGGGTAGTTTTAAGTAGGATGATTATTATGGAACCTATGCTTCTAACCCCATTCAGGGTACTTATAACCTTACTTATAGCTACCCATGAACCTCCAAGTAGATAATAGATGCAACTCAGCGCATGTCATCCGCCTTTGGGAAGAGGACTCGGGTGAGGCAGTGCCCGTAGCCAAGACGAAGCGTCTGGACCCTAAATTTCAACCCTCATCCGCAAAACCCTACATTCTCTAAACCCTAAACCCTACAGTGTGGGCCAGGGCCCGTGGAATTGAACCGCCTGTTCCTCCCGTGCTCCTGCAAGCCGGAGCCCTAGCTAGAGTAGCCTGTATGCCCTTGAGAACCGCTAGCAAAGGGAGAAACATGCACAACAAGTCTTAAGGTACTGTTTTCCCAGCTCTGAGAGCATATGTCTGGGGGTATGTAGGTTACTCTTGGCACCCTACACCCTACACCCTACACCCTACACCCTAAACCCTAAACCCTAAACCCTAAACCCTAAACCCTAAACCCTAAACCCTAAACCCTAACCCTAATGTTGGACTGGTTTTAGTAGATGGGACCACTATTATGCGATTTTCCGCTCGGCCTATACAGGACCCCCCATTGTTTAGGGGGGGTCACAATTATGCGATGTTGTCCCAGCTGGGGTTGAAGGGCGGGGGGCCGGGGAGCCAAAAACTAAAAACAAGTTTTGAATAAGAAACTCCGGATTTTTTGGTGTCCAGCCTTATTTAAATTCCTTGTAAAATTTCATTACGAAACAGGCCCCCAAACAATTTTCCAAGGGAGTAGCCCACGAGCTGCCCTGATTCGCTTTAGCAAGTTGTTTCGGTGGTCCGCATTAATGCGGAGCCCCGGCGACCGTGGAGCTACAAAGCCTGGAAAGCTTAGACCCTCAAGCTTCAAGGCTTCCCCTCAACCCTCGACCCCTAGCCGCCCTACCCCCAGCCCCCGTCCCAGCCCCGTCCCAGATTATTAAGGATCCCCGAAAACCCCAAAATTGGGGGGGGGGGGGGGGGGGGGGGGGGGGACCCCTACGCACTAAAGCGAGTCCAACATTAAACCCTAAACCCTAAACCCAGGGGGGAAGCGGCCCTGCGGTCATGATCTTCGGTGGTCTCGTCCGCCAAGGCCGCATCCTCAAGATGAGGTCACTTCAGGGTATCCCGTAGCCCTGAAGATCCAAGTTTAGGGTTTAGGGTTTAGGGTTTAGGGTTTGGGGTGTGGGGTTTGGGTTTGGATCCGCGCACCTATATAGTATATGCTTGGACATTCAAGGGGTAGTACCTGTAGGGCACCAGTATGTACTATATAGGTACATGGGTCCTTAGGGCAGGGGATCCCGAAGCTACTGTTTGCCTAGGAACCACCCCAAAACATGTAAGATATATTCTTGCTGTTTAAGGGTGACATGGGGATTACTATCTTGATTTTAGGGTTCTTTGGCAAATAGTAGTAAGAGCCCCCACAGACAGAGGAAGAACAAACCAGATCTATATATATATATAGTATAGATAGACATATAATGTATATATGAATATTTATGTATGTATGTATGTATGTATGTATGTATGTATGTATAGATAAAGATAAATAAATAAATATATATATATATATACATATATATATATACATACATGAGGGTTTAGAGGTTTGGCTTATTTAGGGTATATATGGACAGTTCTCTAAAGTGTGATAAATGTTATGCAGGTACATGGACCCTGGGAGGATAGTTTTACAGTAGGCTCGCAGTGCGGGGCCGGGCTTGTCAAAGCAGCATGCCATTATGAAAGGGGCGCCAAAAAGGGGGGGGGGAAGCCGCAGAAAGAAGTAGATGAGCTTTGGCATGCTATGACTGTCCGATGATACTGATACACGGATAATGCAGATCGTCTCCCCTTAAACCCTAAACCCTAAACCCTAAACCCTCAACCCTCAACCCTAAACCCAACTGCTCAGTGGGCCTCCGTGGCGCACCGGAGGCGTTGCAGTGCGAAGCGCAGCTCCTGGCAAAAGCACTTCCGTCTGCAGCTTGGAGGTTGAGAGGGGCCCAGAGACTCCAAAACCCTTCAATTAAGGAATATACCTTAAATTATAATAGGGACCCTAGTATGATTTAAGGTATATTCCTTATTTCAGGAATATACCTTAAATTATCATAGGAACCCTAGTATGATTTAAGGTATATTCCTTAATTAAGGAAAATACCTTAAATTATAATTGGAACCCTAGTATGATTTAAGGTACATTCCTTAATTAAGGTTTTGGAGTCTCTGGGGGGTTCCTTCCTTCCTTTCGGACCAACGTTAGGGGATCCGACGTATGGGCCCTTAATTTGGGTTCCCTGTTATATAATTCTTATATACACTATACATGGAAATAAAAAACAATAGTAATAATCATTATTATAGTAATAAAGATAAGAGTAGTACTAATAATCATAATAAAAACTAAGGGCCCGAACTTCGGACTTCGGATCTCTTTAAACCCCTTTAAACAAGAGGGACCACACTAAGCGCCCGTGGTTCCAACCTTAAACAAATCAACCACCAACCATACCTTAGTAGGATTAATGTAGCAACGGGTCTCTGATCCCCATTTGAATCTGAAATCGGTTTTCAAGGTTAGAAGAACCCTTCCACCCGGTCAAAAATGGACAAGACCGCCGACTCCTGTACCTTAAAACCCTCTAACCTGACAACTTGGCATGTTGCCCGTTATACTAACAGTCCTTCATAAGGGATCACAGCACCCCTTACTATAATCCTTATTAAGGATTGTTAGTTTTAAGGGGCAACATCCCAACTCAAAGCCTCGCAAACCTAAACCGCGCCAGCCCAATTCCCTCCAAGCCTGTTCAACCTCAAACCGCACAAAACAATCTTATGTAGACCCATAACCTCACGAAAAAAAACCTAAACCCCAAACCCTAAACTCTTAAACCCCCAACCCTAAGCCCTAAACCTTAGAAACCCTCTACCCTACACCCTGAAACTTATAAACGCTACACGGCCTCGGAGGCAGCGAGCAGCAAGGCCTAAGAACCGGACTCAGCTGAGTGCTTTCGAGGCTGCGAGCATTCGGAGGCTCAGGGTTTTTTTCCTACTACCCTGCTCTATGCTACCCCCCTAGCTTCCCCCCCCCCCGATAATTAAGGCTATTTAGGGGATAGTTAAGCTTAATTAAGGTTATTCAAGGGGGGAACCTAGGAGGGGCGGAACCCATAAGGTTTCGGGTTGAGCATTTAGGGAGTAGGAACTTCTAAATTCTATTCGGGTTTGAGTCTCAGGGTTTAAGGCTAACGGTTGTTGAGGAAAATGAGTTAAGCTATTCTAATAAGGTTGTACCCTAAACTCCTAAACCCTAAACCCTCAACCCTAGATGAAAACTCTGATGTATTCCGTTGGGCAATAAATATACTACCAGTCCTACTAAAAGAACTATGGGTACATGGTTCCCAACCATGAATGAAGATCCAAAACCCGTAGGGCTTTGGGGATGTTGGGGTCTCAACTGGGGCTTTTGAAGCAGCTGGGCCACGTAGCGCTGCTTGCGTAGCTGCTTCTCCTGGTCCATGGGTCAAGAGCCCTAAACCCTAAACCTTAAATCTTAAACCCTAAACGCGATTGAGGTTGGGGAGTTTTGGGTTTCTTTCGAAACCTGAAACCATCCGGCAAGACTCCTTCGCGGGCCGACATACCTGAAAACCTCGAGTATTGACCACATCAGTCTGCCCAGTACTAAGGTTAAGAGTCAACAACAATCCAGAGTTTACGGCTTGGAGAGATTTGATTAGGGCAGAGGACAATGGCACCCTGCTGAACAGTTGCAGCCAGGGCTTTCTCCGACCCTCCAGCCCTCCGTCCTCCTATCTCTACAGATTCAAAGGGTCAAAGTGCCGGAGACTACGGGTATGAAAATGGGCCGCGCTACACAGCTAGGCACAGCCCCTTAGTTTCCGGGTAGGTATTTGGAGGAAATCGGTCACGTCCTAAATCCCCTAGCACGGATCTTAGGGTTGCTACATGGTCCCCTATTATGGAGCCTGCAATGGGGCCGCTTATGTACGCCTTCTATTAGCCTTCTACCCTATACAGCCCAAGCACCCATAATTCCGAACCCTTTGAAGAAGGCAAGGGACCATATTAAGGGACCATGTAAGTACCCTTAAAACAGAAATCGGGAATGTGCTACCCTTTTGGATCCCCTCGAGGCTTAGAAGGGTTGTGTTAAAGCCTGCACCCCTCTCAAATTAAAGGCTAGGAAACGCTGAGCCCCTGAGCACTGTAAACCCTGCGAAACCTGTAAACACTGTAAGCCCTGCATACCCTAAACCCTGTACCCTAAACCCCAAACCCCAAACCCTAAACCCTAAACCCTAAACCCTGAACCCCAAACCCCAAACCGCAAACCCCAAACCCCAAACCCCAAACCCTAAACCCAACCCTTGACCGCGGCCTTGCGAACTGCCCAGCGTTGGGCCTCCAGCGCCTCGGTGGAATGTCGCCGCTGCTCCTGTCAAGTGTTCTAAGCTGTGTTGGGTCTGGGGTTTACGTTTAGGGTTTAGGGTAACGCATTTAAGGGTTAGGGGTTTAAGCTACCCCTCTAAACCCCTAAACCCGAAAACCCTAAAAACCCCAACCAAACCTGTAAGCCGCAAACACATTAAACTCAAAAACCCATTGAGCCCCTAAACCCAAAAACTTTGAACCCCTAACCCCTAAATCCTTTCACCTTGAGGATTTTTTGGGGTTTGCGAAAATAAGGGACCCCACCAAATACTAGGATTCCCTTATTATACAGGACCGCAACAAGGCAGCCCCCTAATATCGTAAACATTCATTTTTTGGGGGGGCCACCGATTTCTGTTCGCCAGTCCTGCAGCTGCACGCGGAGTGCCTGAGGCAACGATCATCGAATGTCGGGGCCTATTTAGTTGGAGTGCTTCGGGCTTAGGATTCAGTCTTCGGGTTTATAGGAAAAGGGGTTTAGGATTTAGCGTTTAGGGTTTAGGATTTAGGGCTTTTAGGGTTTAGGACTTAGGTTTCTACCATGGCAAGGGGGGTACCAAGGGGGTTAGCACTGCCTCTGGGCACTTGAGGCTCTCACGGCCCGCGCGCATCTTACATGTCTCCTGCGTTCAGGGTTCACCAGTTATCCCTGGAGTGCCTTCCCAAGAATTTTAGTGGAATGCCCGCCGAATCCTGCAAAGTATGCCTGGAGTGCCCTCACCCAAAAAAATCAGGCAGAGAATCCCGCCCGCACAGAGAGTCCTACAACAAATCTCACAAGAGTGACCACCCCAAAAAATCTTGCAGAGAATTCCGCAGGGTATCCCTGGAGTCTCAGAGAATCCTGCCGAGAATCCCGCAAGCAATTTTGGAGTGCTCACGAGAGAGGCGTTTATGCGGCGTAAACGCCCGCAGAGAATCCCGATTCTCTGGGGGGCCCTCAGGGATTCTCAAGGTCTGTGGGTAGGCACTCCACGTAAGGGGGGTCAAGCCTTGAGAAGAAACTCCTGAAGATCACTGGATCTCGATAAGCCTTATAGAATAAAAACACCGCGGGGGTGATATCCTGAGTTCACCCCCCCATGGTGCTTTTCCTATATCTCCTGGCCCTGGCATGGGCCCAACCCTCTGAAAAACACCGCGGCCTCTCGTAGACAGGTGACCACCCCCGCGGTGTTTTAGGTTAAGGGGGTGGTGATGGTTTAGGGTTTAGGGTTTAGGGTTTAGGGTTTAGGGTTTAGGGTTTAGGGTTTAGGGTTTAGGGTTTAGGGTTTAGGGTTTAGGGTTTAGGGTTTAGGGACTCAGCGACACGGCGACACAGAGTCTGAGCTGCCAGCGTGCTGCTCCGACTGAAAGCCTGGATTGGCAAGCTTCTGCTGCCCAAGGCCATGGTTGCGTGGGGCTTGGGGCCTATAGGGCTTACAGCAAGGCGTCTGGCCAGAAGCATTCCAAGCAGGGTTTAGGGTTTAGGGTTTAGGGTTTAGGGTTTAGGGTTTAGGGTTTAGGGTTTAGGGTTTAGGGCTAGATACCAATTTTTAAGGGGCTTGATGCACTTCCGATCTTCAAGCGGGAGACGGACTGCTCGTGCACAAGACTGCCTTGAGGGATGTGAACTCTCTCTGTCTCGCTCTTTTGCTTTCTCTTTGTCTTGGTGGGGGGGGGGGGGTTACCTAGATGCAAGTTGATCGGCTCCTTATTTTGTGTACTCTTCTGAACGGAGCCGAATGATTCCGCCACTTCTCACTTTGGGGCTTGGGGGTCTGGCTTGACTGGGTAGGCTCGTTTAATTAGGGGAGTACGTTTTTGCTAATTTGTTAGTTTGTTAGTTCATGTGCTTCTTGTGTCTTTTACAGGGGGGGGGATGGGGTGAGGATTTAGGTTTCAGGGTTCTTGCATTCAGAACGTTGCTAGCATCGTTTGTCGACGAGATGCTTGTCCTCTGTGCCACACAGGCACATTGCACTCAGTCGCCCACACACACAACCACTAACCCTAAACCCCAAACCCCAAACCCCAAACCCTAAACCCTAACCCTAAACCCTAAACCCCAAACCCTAAACCCTAAACTCTAAACCCTAAACCACTTCTAACACCAGCAGACGCCTACCTTCGCTCTCTCTGGCCCCCCCCGCGGCGCCTTGGAGTTCCTCAGAGTGCAGGCGCTTGACGGCCAGCCTCGAGCACAGGATGCAGAGAAGCGGTTTAGGGTTTAGGGTTTAGGGTTTAGGGTTTAGGGTTCAGGGTTTAGGGTTTAGGGTTTAGGGTTTAGGGCTAGCGTAACCGAGAAGGGGGGTTTACGATAGTGAAGGGCCCTAATATAAACCCCCCAAATAGGAGGTTCCCCTTATAATTAGGACCCCGATAAGGTACCGCTAATCTCGTAAAAAGCCCAAAGCACGCTCACAATGAAGGCAACTATCCATACATTCAGGATAAGTTTTGCCAAGGTACAAGTTGAAACAGAGCTTACCAGGATGGCTTCAGGACTCGGGAAGTATACGGCAGGATTCGAGGCTTTGGACTAAAGGAAGTATACGGCTTGCATGTACAGGTAGGACGGTACCATGCAACTTCTTTTTGGAGGCCAAAAACGGGGCATCGTGAACCGGCCTGAGGCCCTAGTGGCCCTAGTGGCCCTAAACCCTAAACCCTAAACTCTAAACCCTAAACCCTAAACCCAAACCCTAAACCCTAAACCCTAAACCCTAAACCCTAAACCCTAAACCAGAACCCCAACCCCGAGCACCACCGAGGCATTCACTCCACGTTCTCCTGCAGCTCGTCGGCGTGCTCCTTAGGAGGCCGGCAAGCTCCCCGTTTAGGGTTTAGGGTTTAGGGTTTAGGGTTTAGGCTTTAGGGTTAGGGGATTGGGTGTGGCGCGTGGTTGAAGGATGAATGACTCGACTTGAGTTCGAAAACAAGGCTGAAGTACGACAGAGGGAGCATCCTAGAAGCCTAAGCCACTTGGGGGTTCTGAAGTCTCCGACTTGTGGCCGAGGTGCATAGCATGCCCTTGAGATGAGTGCTTCATTCCTTCATAATCCTCATATTCTACACTAGACCCAAGAGTAACCTAGGAGAAAAAACAAGGGCATCCTTTTTGGTTTAAACGGGCTTCCTAAGGGAACCCAAGCCCTAGAAAAAGGGAATAAGGCTCTATACTCTGGGGTCCTAGCCCCAGGCTCTTATGTAACCCTAAACCCTAAACCCTAAACCCTAAACCCTAAACCCTAAACCCTAAACCCTAAACCCTAAACCCTAAACCCTAAACCCTAAACCCTAAAAAAGGAATAAGGGCCGAGACGGTGAGACTGGGAAGGAGTCGCCAACTGAGGGATGGTCTCTGTTGGCACGCTCATGAGCGGCCTCTTCGCGAAGCTGACTCAACTCCTGGCCCAGATGGACCGACTTACAATGGACAAAGACCCTAGGGTTTGGGGTTTAGGGTTTAGGATTTAGGGTTTAGGGTTTAGGATTTAAGGTTAAAGGTATAGCCAAGACATCGCTTGCTCTCGCTTTCAACCCACGAAAAGCCTGAAGCAACAGCACCCAAACTACCAAACCCTCGACTTTGAGCTCCCTTATTGGGTGTCCTAACTAATTATTTTTACACTATATGTGAAAAGATATGTATATCCATGACTATATGACAATGCAACATGTATATAGATTCATTTAGGGTTTAGGGTTTAGGGTTTAGGGTTTAGGCTTTAGGGTTTAGGGTTTAGGGTTTAGGGTTCCAGGTAATGCCCCTCTGTAGGTTGGCAGTCCAGCTTATCTGTGGGACTCTTGTGGGATTCTCTGGGAGGCGGGCACTTCAAGGATGCACTTAGGGTTTAGGGTTTAGGGTTTAGGGTTTAGGGTTTAGGGTTTAGGGTTTAGGGTAACCCTCCCCTACCCAAAAGCTCCTATGTAGTTCCTTTTTGGAAACTACTAAACCCCAAACCCGAAACCGCAGCGGGACTCTCCAGGGGGTGGTCACTCCAAGGGATAACAGGCGGAACTCTTTAGGGGATGCTCGGTGCGCGCTACAGGAGACTCGCTGAGACTCTGTGACCTTGTCTACTAGTTTGCTCGAACATATAGAAAAAAGATAATCCCTATACTACCCTTCCAAGGAAGTTTTTTTTTTTTGGGGGGGGGGGGGGGGGTTCTTAAGCAATCCGCAGTTCTCTGTGGGTGGGTATTCCACCAAACCAGGCGAGCCGGGCGGGAGGCGAGAGGAGGAGGAGAATGGTTGAATCAGAACCTACTAACCCAACACCGACGGTTGGGAAGAAACCTTTGGAGCACATTCACAGTGCCTCTTTAGTACTGTGATTATGACTATGGTTGTGGTTTGCTATTCTTGCTGTTAAACACGGTCCTGGTGATGATGATGATGATGATGATGATGGTGGTGGTGGTGATGATGGTGAAAATGATGATGATGATGATGATGATGATGATGATACTCATAATAAGAATAATAGTCGTAATAATAGTTGAAGCCTTGGACGACAAGTAGGGGACTTGAACTTGGAGGACACCCCCCCTTCGCCCGCCACAGTGCCTCCTTCAGCTCATCGGTGGCCATCTGGATAGCGGCGATGCCTCAGCTGGGGTAGGCTTGGGGGCCTTAGGGTTTAGGGTTTAGGGTTTAGGGTTGCCCTATAAACATTCATTGTTTATGGCTCTATAAATAAGGATTACATGGGGAATTAGGGGCAATGGAAACTACAAGTGATGTTCAAAGCTACCCCTGTTAGGGGGTTTAGGGTTTAGGGTTTAGCAGGCTTCGAGACACCCGAAGCCATGAGACCCCAGCTACTGCTATTCAACCCGACCAACCTACCTAGTGTAAGCTGATATGGAGTTTGGGAATAGGGGTGTTTAAGGTTCAGGGCTACCTAGCTCACGGAACCTGGTATCGGTATAGGGTTTAGGGCTCAAGGTTAAGGGTTCCCCATAGCCAGCGTAACCTGTATGAGGTTTGGGGTTGAGGGTCATGAGATGGAGCTTTCCGAACTTCTTTTAAGTAAAACTCAAAATACCCTAAACCCATACCCCTTGACCTATAAAAGGAGAGAAAATAAGGAAGGATTTTACCCCCCTTAGTTTCCTTTTAAGGGTCTGCCCAAGGGGCACGTTGAAGATTTCTTAGAACATGAGGGGAAACATACTGAACCATACAGTGAACCTCAGGAAGTTGGAACATGGCTTGAGGATGAGTAGAGCGGGGATGTCCTTTAGTATACCTTTTGGGCCATGGGGATAAGGACCCTAAACCCTAAACCCTAAACCCTAAACCCTGAACCCTAAACCCTGGAGTTTACGGTAAGCCAGTGGCATCCTTTTAGCTCCATGACACTTCATGGAATCCCATGCCCTGAACTCTCCAAAAGCCCCCCCCAAAAAGACCCCAACATCTACATACTTGTGGGCTCTTATACGACCCTTGTTGCGATTCTGAAGGAGCCTAACAAAAAGGTAGGTTTCTGAGTTCTTTAGGAAACCCTACACCCCCACAACTTGGGATGTTCCCCCCTTTTACTCACAATCCTTAAAAGGGATTATGATAGGGGTACTATAATCCCTACAAAGGACTGTTAGTATAGGGGGGAACATCCCAACCCACAGCTGACACTTCCAAAAAAGTGCCCCCTAAACCCTAAACCCTAAACCCTAAACCCTAAACCCTAAACCCTAAACCCTAAACCCTAAACCCTAAACCCTAAACCCTAAACCCTAAACCCTAAACCCTAAACCCTAAACCCTAAACCCTAAACCCTAACCTAAACCCTAAACCCTAAACCCTAAACCCTAAACCCTAAACCCTAAACCCTAAACCCTAAACCCTAAACCCTAAACCCTAAACCCTAAACCCTGCCGGCCAGAAGCTATCCTCTTCGACACCCTTCGGCCGGGTCCTGCCCTGCTCCCGGTAGGCGTCCTGGAAAGGAGGCTTCCGGTTCCCATCAGAAACACAAAGGAAAAAGTTGAGGGTCAAGGGTTTAGGGCTTAGGTTTTATAGGGGGCCAGAGAGACCAACACCCCTTAAAATTAAAAAACAGAACTACACCTCTAAACTCTAGTAGGGTACAACTATGGCAGCAGGGGAACCCTAAACCCTAAACCCGAAACCCTAAACCCTAAACCCTAGTTTTGTTGAAAGGCATCAGGACTTCGAGGAGGCGACGTAAGAGTTGACTTCTTGATTGGGATTCCAGGGCCTTGAAGATGAGCTCGAACTTCATGTGGGTTGAAGGTTAGGGTTCAGAGTTCAGGGTTCAGGCTTTAGGGTTTGGGTTTAGGGTTTGGGCTTTTTAGAAGCCCCAAAAGCAGGTTAACCAAGAGTTAGTCTCCTGTGCTGTTTTTAAAACCCCTAAGGTCAGGCTAAAGAAGACGTAGTTTCCTGTGCCTGTTCATAAGTACCCAGGAGCCTACAAGTACCATGACCACCATTCCCTCCTCCCCCACAGCGCTGGTGACATGGGGTTTACGAAAATAGGGGACCTCTTATAGATCGACCCCCAATAGTAGGATCCCCTTATATTAAGGACCCATATTCAAATCGAATTGATACTTTGTGTATTTATTCTACCGACAAAACACCTATGTGTTTGTTGCAGACTTAGTTGAACCCAAGTCAGACTCCGACACAGAATCCCCCTAAACCCTAAATCCAAAATCCTAAACCCTAAGCCCTAAACCCTAAACCCTAAACCTAAACCCTAAACCCCCCAACCCCCCCCCCCCCCCCCTCGCACAGACCTGCAGCCGCACGTGCTTTTGCCGAACGGACATGAGCCGCTTCCTGGGCGAGGCTTTCGGTTAGGCCAAGGGACATTAAGGGCTGTTTTGGGAGGTAGGGTTTAGGGTTTAGGGTTTAGGGTTTAGGGTTTAGGGTTTAGGGTTTAGGGTTTAGGGTTTAGGGTTTAGGGTTTAGGGTTTAGGGTTTAGGATTGAGTGTTTAGGGTTTAGGGTTTAGGGCTTAGGGCTTGGGGCTTAAGATTTAGGTTTAGGGTTTAGGGTTTGGGGTTTTAGGGGTGGAACTGGCCCGCCCCGTGCACTCTGCGGCTTTAGGATTTTTGGGGCTTTAGGGCTATAGGGGGGTTCAGGGTTTAGGCCTTAGGGTTTTAAGTGATTTTGGGTTTTAGGGTTTAGGGGTTTATGCAAACCCTGTACAACTTCACTGATCGGTTTGCCTTTAGGGCGTATTGCTGGGAAATCACGAGGATAAGTGACTTTGTCCATTGGTATGTATGATATGGGATTGGGGGGCGTTTAGGCTTTAGGGTTCAGGGCTTAGGGCTTAGGGTTTAGGGTTTAGGGTTTGCGGTTTGGGGGTTTGGGGCGGGGGGGGGGGGGGGGGCGAGGCACAAGAGCCGCTGCATAGTTGGGAGGGAGTGTAGGGTCTAAGAATGAGAGCTGCTGGAGGGAGCGGTAGAGAGGCTTCGAATGTCTCAGTGTAGCATCTATGAATAGTCAAGAAGCCCGCGTTGCCTCGGACCAAGCAAGAATGGTACACTTCAAGCAAGTTGGTCAGGAGAGGTGGTCAACATTGAGCTGAGAGACGGCGCTTGCATTCGTCAAGGGCCGCGTAAAACGCGGCTGCTCGGCGCTTCGACCGGCGGGCATCGGACCCAAGGCTCTCCATGGGGCTTAGGGCCTAGGGTTGAGGGCTTTGGGTTTAGGGCTTAGGGTTTAAGAGCCTAAACCCTAAACCAGGGTTTACCCCTAAACCTATGCTGTATCCCACAGGGTACCTCCCTGGACGTCCAGGGGCAGGGGGTTTAGGAGGTAAAGGGCTTAGACTTTACGGTCCCACACTCCTCTCACAAAAAAAGTAACCCTGAATGAATCAAACTCATCAAGGTGGAGCCAGTAAACCTTAAACCCTAAAACCCCAAACCCAAAACCCAAAACCCTAAACCCTGAACCCTAAACCCTGAAGCTCGGCATCCTGAATCTCCAGCAGGGCCCAATACATTTAAACCCCCGAGGCTCTCGAGACCCTACCCTGCAAGCGTAAACGGGAAGCAAACTAAAGCGAAACCCTAAACCCCAAACCCTCAACCCTCTAAACCGCAAACCAGTTGATTTCATTTCAAGGCTCCAGCTTAGTTCGCATTTGTTTAGATTTTTTGTTGGGGGGGGTGGGGGGGTGGGGGCTGAGGATTTAGACTTGAGGTCTTGCACCGAATAAATGACCGAGCACCGACATCAGCTTCTGCCCTAAACCCTAAACCCGAAGCCCTAAACCCTAAACCCCCTAAAACCGAAGCCCTAAACCCTAAACCCTAAATCCAAGACGGCTGAGCGACTCAAGGCCCAAAGCACTGCGGAGCTGCTCGGAGGCTGCTTCAGACTGTCCTGGAGCCCCGGTTCGGGATTTTGGGATTTTGGGGTTTAGGGTATCGGGTTTAGGGTTTAGGGTAGTAGGTACTAGGGGGTAATAGGGGGTAGTAAGGGGTAATACAGGGTAATAGGGATTCTTTGGGGGAGGTTGGGGATTTTTTGGGGGGTTTTGGGGGATTCGGGTTTAGGGATTTGGCGAGGTTTGGGGGTTTAGGGATTTGGCGGAGTTTGGGGGTTTCGGGTTTAGGGGTTTGGGGCGGGTTTAAGGGGGGTTTAAGGGTTTCGGGTCTAGGGGTTTGGGGGGGTTAAAGGGGGGTTAGCGGTTTTCCGCTTCAGGGAGGTTTGGCGGGTTTAGAGGTTCGGGGGTTCAGGAGCTTCGGGGCTTTTGGGGACTTAGGGGTTTCGGGTTCTGCCTTTTGGGGGCTTAAGGCTTAAGGGTTTCCGGGCCCGGGGCTGGAGGGCTTGAGGATGTACAGTATTAAAAGTTTAGGGTTTAGGGTTTAGGGGAGTTTGGGGGGGGTTTGGGGGGTTCGGGTTTGGGGTTCAGGGTTCGAAAGGTCTCGCGCTTCGGGAATTTTACAACCGGGTATCGGCCGCTATCGCCGATTCTGTGCTGATAGGAGCCGCAAGCTCTACTTTGAGGATCACGCATAGTTACAATAGGCTTGCAGCTCGACCCAAGAGTATCCAAGAATAACCTAGGAATGAACAGGGTGCCCTTTTTTGGGTTTAGAGGGGTCTACAAGGGAACCGAAACCCTAAAAAGGAAATGCATGGCTCCCCCTTCATCGACATCGTAGTAGAGTGCTGTTGAGCGAAGCAGTATAAGATCCTTAGGTTGGATCGAAATATATGGGGACTGTGAGGGGTGAAGCCAAGACCTCATGGGGAATCTCGAAGTTCACAATTCCTCCAATCATAAACCCTAAACCCTAAACCCTAAACCATGTGCCTCGACAGTGTGCTTCGAGCTGCTTCACCTCCTCTCGAAGTTTCCTCAGACCAAGTTCCTATGGAGTGGTGGGGGTCCGTACATGGGTAGTCCTCGGGATTAGGGCCCCTTTTTGGGGGTTTAGGGTTTAGGGTTCAGGGTTTAGGGTTTAGGGTTTAGGGTTTAGGGTGTAGTTCTCTGGATTTTGGTCCCTTTTTGGGTCCTACATAAAGCACCCTTCAAAGAAGGAGCCCCACAAGCGACTCGAAATTAGAGAACTACGCACCCCAGAGACCCCAAAACCCCTTAATTAAGGAATATACCTTAAATCATACTAGGGTTCCCATTATAAGTTAAGGTATATTCCTTAATTAAGGGGTTTTGGAGTCTCTGGGACATGCATCTTCAACACCCAGAATGACGTAGATTGAACGTGTTTGTAAAAGATGTCCGTACAGATTGAGCCAGCCATTGCTTCGACTCAATACATTCTGCTCAAGCTGGAAATCCCTGAGTCCTAAGCCCGAAACATCCATGCCAGAGACTAAAACCTAAACCCCCTTAAACCCCAGAACCTCTGTCTTTAAATCAGGGTCCCATTTTTTGTCTCCTATATGATACGGCACCCTCAAAAGAAGGACGCCAAACTTGGTAGCCCAGGAACCATATTACAGCAGGGGCACCCTTTTTGGGTTGGTTGCATAAGGGAACCTTGAAGCAAAAGAAGTGAAAAAAAGGGTACCGCTGGGCCGCCAAGCAAAAACCATTTCTTGCTTAAGAACCCCTCAAAGCATAGAACATAAACATAATCACTATATGACCCCTTATAAGGAAGAATATAATTCTTCGGGGGGGGGGGGGGGGGGGGGGGGTGTTCTTGCGCAACTCGTAAAAAAGGGACTCTAATGTAGAGAGAAACCATCCTGGTGCCTTCTCGCCTCCCACAGCGGAGCTGAGGCAAGCACGAGTTTTCGGAGAGGAGCGCTTCAGACCTGTCGGGTTTCGGGTTTAGGGTTCAAGGTTTCGGGAAGCAAACCCTAAACCCTAAACCCTAAACCTTAAACCCTAAACCCTAAACCCTTTCCAGTCTTGGGGGGTTTACCTTGGGTTTATGGGCTTTCGGGCTTCCGGCTTTCATGTCAGAGTCCCACGGCCTTCGGAAGGCTTGGATTATGCTTGGAGGTTCATGGTACTTATTGACCAGTTATAACTGTAGTTATAGCTGTACCATATTGGGCCACTTGCGGGGGCTTATAAGTGGGTTAGAAATCCAGATATAATTGGTGAAGAAGTACCATGACCCTCCAAGTAGGGTTTTTACTGGAGGGGAGGGTTCATGGGGGGTCAGTACCTCGAAAACCTTAGGGAAGCTTAGGGCCTTAGGGAGCAGTGGGGAGCATGCAGGCAGTGAAGACTCACCACCTCTCGTCTTCACTTCAGGCAGCTACGCGCATCCCTTTCGGAATGTGAAACACGTAGTTGACGTACATGTGGCTTCGGGTTTAATTCGGGTTCAGGGGGTTGCTCAAATTCCTGAATCCCGAACCTGCCAATTAAATCCCCTATGCTCTTTTCAACCCCCATAGCAGCCGAACCCCAAAACCTGTAAACCCGGACTCCACCCTACATGAAGGTTCATGGATGGTTCCCCTAACGGTTCATGTGCCTGTAAAGTATATAGCCCTAAACCCCCTAAACCTCAACGCCCTAAACCATCAAAGCCTACATCAACCCTATTAGCCCTCTTATCCTTACTACGCCCTCAACCCTAAACCCTAGACCCTAAGCCCCTAAGCCCTAAACCTGAACCCTAAACCCTAAACCCTAAACCCTAAACCCTAAACCCTGAACCCTGAACCCTAAACCCTAAACCCTAAACCCTAAACCCTAAACCCTAAGCCCTAAACCCTAAACCCTAAACCCTAAACCCTAAACCCTAAACCCTAAACCCTAAACCCTAAACCCTAAACCCCAAACCCTAAACCCCGGCCTGCCGGCATCGCCCAGGCGGACGGCCTCCGCACGGCGCGCCGCGCCCTCCGCGTGGATCAAGCGGCCCTCGGCCTCTTGAAGTTCCTGAGTGACCGCTGGGAGGATCCGAAAAGGTTTAGGGTTTAGGGTTCCGTATGCAGCGACATGTAAGTCTTCCCGCAGCAAGCGCTAAGTCCCTCCCATCCTGAGTTCTACCTCAAACTTGGGCAGGAAAGCTTCACACCTGGAGGCTTCCGAAATTAGGGGTCCTTTTTCGAAGGGAATCCTACTATTTGGGGGGGGGGGGGGGGGTCCTAAACCCTGAACCCTAAACCCCCACTTGGGAGGGCCAGGGAACAGCACTCAACTGCTCCACATCGCCTCGCATGCGCTGGACGGATGCCTCCAGCTTCATGGTCCTGGGTTGTTTTTTGGGGTTAGGGTTTAGGGTTTAGGTTTTAGGGTTAGGGTGATCCCCCTTTATTCCTGAAATTATATAGAATAGAAGAAAGAGACCCCCAAAAAGGGTGGTTGATGCTTCAGTTTTCTCTCCAAGGGTAGTTTCATGGGCCCTTAATATGGTCCCTGACCTCCATTAAAGGGTTCTGATGTATGGGCCCTCAGTTAGTATAAGATATATATATATACTCAAGGTAGTTAGATTTTTGACAGGACCCAGACCCCTGGGAGAATCCAAAAAGTAGAGCCCCCAAATAGTACCCCATACTGCTATAGTGGGTCATTCCTAGAAACCCTGAAGGGAATCTACTGTTTCGGATCCTCCCAGGGGTCTGGGGAGTGGGAGGGCTGTTAACAAGGGTCCATGATGACTTCTTGTGTGGAAGGGGGCTATAAAAACCTTGCCCTAAACCCTAAACCCTAAACACAAAAACCATTAGCCCACCCCAAGATTCCATGTGCCTATGCACCATATCTTTGTAGCCCAGTAACCATACTTTAACAAGAGCACCCTTTTTGGGTTTGGTTACATTTTTAAGGGAACCTTGAGCCAACAAAAGGGTTAGTAGGGGCACCACTGGGCCACCAAGATATGCTTGTGCCTGACAAAGGTTCCTTTCTAATCCTTACGCCCTGAACCCTAAACCCTAAACCCTAAACCCTAACCCTAAACCCTTAACCCTAAACCCTAAACCCTAAACCCTAAACCCTAAACCCTAAACTCAAGCGGCATGGTCGAGCTGCCCAGCAAAGCCGAAGCTTTGGCTCACAGGGCTTTAGGGTTTAGGCCCTTGAGAGCCCACATGCGCAAGGGACTCCCCCAAAGGCATGTAAGGGTTCCTGATAGGGGTTTAGGGTTTAGGGTTTAGGGTTTAGGCTTGAGGGTTTAGGGTTTAGGGTCTAGGATTTGGGGCTTAGGGCATCTGAATTTTGAAGAACCCCCTAGCCCTAAGCCCCAAATCCTGGACCCTCGAGCCCGCAAGCCCTATCCGTAAGCTCCAAAGCCGTATGTAAAGCCTGTAGGGTTTGGGGTTTAGGGTTCTCTGGATATAGGGTCTATGTAGAGCAAGGCCAACTCCTAAAATGCATCGAGCGCGAAAGTCAAGGTTGAGTCCAAGAAGCTTCGCTTCAAAGGCAACTTGGTTGACCTGACGAGGGCTCGGGTTTTCTACACTCCCCTTAGAACCTTAAAAAATATGTTTAATACCCTCTTGGGTTTATATAAACAGAATACAGTAAAACCACTGCATAAGAAACCACTGTTTAAGAAACTGAGCCCCTAGACCCGCGAATATTGGTCGATTTGCGGTTGCCTTCTAGCTAAGAAACTTAGGGTACCCTAGTGTTTTGGGGTCAGTTTCTAAAAAAATCCTGCCCGCAACACCCCCCGGGTCTGACCCCCCCGCGCCTGCGGCCCGACCCTACCCCAAAAACGCGCGGGAGTCACATTCTAGAGGTTTTCAGCCCTGAAAAGCTCTAAAACGTGACTCCCCCGCGCCTGCGGCCTGACCCTACCCCAAAAACGCGCGGGAGTCACATTCTAGAGGTTTTCAGCCCTGAAACGCTCTAAAACGTGACTCCCCCGCGCCTGCGGCCTGACCCTACCCCAAAAACGCGCGGGAGTCACATTCTAGAGGTTTTCAGCCCTGAAAAGCTCTAAAACGTGACTCCCCCGCGCCTGCGGCCTGACCCTACCCCAAAAAACGCGCGGGAGTCACATTCTAGAGGTTTTCAGCCCTGAAAAGCTCTAAAACGTGACTCCCCCGCGCCTGCGGCCTGACCCTACCCCAAAAACGTGCGGGAGTCACATTCTAGAGGTTTTCAGCCCTGAAAAGCTCTAAAACGTTAAAACGTGACTCCCCCGCGCCTGCGGCCTGACCCTACCCCAAAAACGCGCGGGAGTCACATTCTAGAGGTTTTCAGCCCTGAAAAGCTCTAAAACGTGACTCCCCCGCGCCTGCGGCCTGACCCTACCCCAAAACGCGCGGGAGTCACATTCTAGAGGTTTTCAGCCCTGAAAAGCTCTAAAACGTGACTCCCCCGCGCCTGCGGCCTGACCCTACCCCAAAAACGCGCGGGAGTCACATTCTAGAGGTTTTCAGCCCTGAAAAGCTCTAAAACGTGACTCCCCCGCGCCTGCGGCCTGACCCTACCCCAAAAACGCGCGGGAGTCACATTCTAGAGGTTTTCAGTCCTGAAAAGCTCTAAAACGTGACTCCCCCGCGCCTGCGGCCTGACCCTACCCCAAAAACGCGCGGGAGTCACATTCTAGAGGTTTTCAGCCCTGAAAAGCTCTAAAACGTGACTCCCCCACGCCTGCGGCCTGACCCTACCCCAAAAACGCGCGGGAGTCACATTCTAGAGGTTTACAGCCCTGAAAAGCTCTAAAACGTGACTCCCCCGCGCCTGCGGCCTGACCCTACCCCAAAAACGCGCGGGAGTCACATTCTAGAGGTTTTCAGCCCTGAAAAGCTCTAAAACGTGACTCCCCCGCGCCTGTGGCCTGACCCTACCCCAAAAACGCGCGGGAGTCACATTCTAGAGGTTTTCAGCCCTGAAAAGCTCTAAAACGTGACTCCCCCGCGCCTGCGGCCTGACCCTACCCCAAAAACGCGCGGGAGTCACATTCTAGAGGTTTTCAGCCCTGAAAAGCTCTAAAACGTGACTCCCCCGCGCCTGCGGCCTGACCCTACCCCACAAACGCGCGGGAGTCACATTCTAGAGGTTTTCAGCCCTGAAAAGCTCTAAAACGTGACTCCCCCGCGCCTGCGGCCTGACCCTACCCCAAAAACGCGCGGGAGTCACATTCTAGAGGTTTTCAGCCCTGAAAAGCTCTAAAACGTGACTCCCCCGCGCCTGCGGCCTGACCCTACCCCAAAAACGCGCGGGAGTCACATTCTAGAGGTTTTCAGTCCTGAAAAGCTCTAAAACGTGACTCCCCCGCGCCTGCGGCCTGACCCTACCCCAAAAACGCGCGGGAGTCACATTCTAGAGGTTTTCAGCCCTGAAAAGCTCTAAAACGTGACTCCCCCACGCCTGCGGCCTGACCCTACCCCAAAAACGCGCGGGAGTCACATTCTAGAGGTTTACAGCCCTGAAAAGCTCTAAAACGTGACTCCCCCGCGCCTGCGGCCTGACCCTACCCCAAAAACGCGCGGGAGTCACATTCTAGAGGTTTTCAGCCCTGAAAAGCTCTAAAACGTGACTCCCCCGCGCCTGTGGCCTGACCCTACCCCAAAAACGCGCGGGAGTCACATTCTAGAGGTTTTCAGCCCTGAAAAGCTCTAAAACGTGACTCCCCCGCGCCCTACCCCAAAAACGCGCGGGAGTCACATTCTAGAGGTTTTCAGCCCTGAAAAGCTTTAAAACGTGACTCCCCCGCGCCTGCGGCCTGACCCTACCCCAAAAACGCGCGGGAGTCACATTCTAGAGGTTTTCAGCCCTGAAAAGCTCTAAAACGTGACTCCCCCGCGCCTGCGGCCTGACCCTACCCCAAAAACGCGCGGGAGTCACATTCTAGAGGTTTTCAGCCCTGAAAAGCTCTAAAACGTGACTCCCCCGCGCCTGCGGCCTGACCCTACCCCAAAAACGCGCGGGAGTCACATTCTAGAGGTTTTCAGCCCTGAAAAGCTCTAAAACGTGACTCCCCCGCGCCTGCGGCCTGACCCTACCCCAAAAACGCGCGGGAGTCACATTCGGGAACCCTTCCCACCGCCGTTCCTGGAACATGGGTTTGGTCTAGTGGTATAGCGTACTCCCTTAAGAAATTAGTTTAGAAACCAAGCCTACCCTAGGCTCAAACCCCCCCGGGTACATGGGTAATGGAAACTAAGAAACTTAGGGTACCCTATCGCCGGAAAACCGTTTTCTTATACAGCGTTTTTACTGTAAAAAAAACCCAAAGGACATACAGTTTTAGGGTTTCAGGCCTGGGCTGCCAGAGTCGGTGTGTTTCAATAGTGTTGCACTCCTGTGTGGGGGTTCTAAAGGTCGCGTAAAGGGACGAAGCGTTGAGACGAGAGTCCCTCGAAAGTGAGTCCTCACGAAAAAACCAGCAAACTCACCTAAAGGTCATTTGATGTACTTCCCAAAATGTGGGTTTTCGACAATAGGGGGTACCCTGGTACCTTGTTTGGGGGGGGGGGGGGGGGGGGTCCACTTTAAAAGGATACCCTAAACCCTAAACCCTAAACCCTAAACCCTACACCCTACACCCTAAACCCTAACCCAAAACCCTAAACCCTAAAGCCCTAACTAATTCGGGTAAAAAGAAGTACCCCCTATTTTGGGAAACAGCCCCAATTGCAGGTTCCCGAAGCTCATGGGTTGTTATGTTGGGGTAGCCAGATTTCACTTTTAGGGTCAGGGTTTAGGGTTTAGGGTTTAGGGTTCAGGGTTCTAACCGTTAGAAACCGTTCTAACCCCACCTACAGCTACCCAAAGTCCAAGACCTAACTCTAAACCCGAATCAAGCCAACCCTAAACAGAAAGAAGTAAAAACCAAACCCCGAGCGAGCCCTGAACCCTAAAGGTAAACTTGGCGTTTGTGGGTATATGGTTCAGGTTTCATGGGTTCGGGGGCCCAATTTTTCAGGGGCTTCCGTTTTTGACTTTGCAGGTTTGGGGTTCCGCGCTTGGGTGTTTGGAGCTGCGACGCTTGGGTGTTTGGAGCTGCGACTCACCCGGCTAAGCCAAATGCAGCCCCAATATGTGTGAGGTCGATCGTGCCCCCCCCCCCCCCGAAAAAAAACACACACACACACACACACACACACCCATACCCGCATCAAACCCTAAAGCCCCTAAACCCTTAAGCTCTATCTCGTCTTGGGGTTTAGGCTTCAGGGTTTAGGGTTTAAAGGCTTATAGGTTGGGATGTTCCCAGTACCCCTTATTAATAAGCCAGCCCATTCAGGACAGTTCGATGAAGGGGGAATATCCCAACTCCCTGCTTTGGAGTAGACCCTGGGAAAAATATGTTTTTAGGTATAAGTAGATCCAATAGGAACCCAGAACCAAAAAAAGTATTAAAGTATAGTACTCCAGAACCCAGATAGGGTTGCAGGCTGATCAGGCTGCCGAGCATCTTTGTAGCCCTGGTTCTCGGCAAGCAGTGCATCATTCTGCTGCCTCAGCGGGCCGTTGAAGCCAGCACAAACGCCCTAAACCCTAAACCACCCTAAACCCTAACCCTAAACCCTAAGCCCTAAGCCCGAATCCCTAAACCCTCCCTAAGAACCCGAGAGACTCTAGACCCAAACCCCAAATCCGAAAGCCTGGCGCGGACAAGGGGCACATGGTTGGGGAGCATAGACGGATTGTAGGCGTTGAGTGATTAGCGTGTTTAGGGTTTAGGTTTTGCGTTCTAGGGTTTTGGGTTTAGGTGCTAAACCTATTCAGCCCTGGAAGCCCTAAATTAAAACTCGTATCAGCCCTGTAACCCCCGGACATGAATCCACAAGCCCTGCAGAAGCAAAACTCAACGCTGAACTCTACAAGATAAGCACACTCTATTCAAAACCAATGAAACCACAACCTCAACCCTACAAACCCTATAAATCTAGACCCTCTGAGCCCCTCAAGCCCTTTTTGCAGCGAATCCTCTAAGCCATTAGAAAAGGGTCTTGGGGGGGGGGGGGGGTTCTCAGAGTACAATATAAACGGGACCCTAAGGGAATACTACTAGTAATTAACCCGAACCCTACGTTAAACAACCTGAGACTCTATTTCCCTACAGTTTAGTAGTAACTACCTGAAGTAGTAGGTATAACCACAAACTACTACTTGCTGAAGAACCCGAAAAATTGAAAAAACATGATCGTCCTCATGTTTCCCTTATACGGAAAAACCTTGGTTTTTTTTTGAGGGGGGGGTTCTTGAGCAATTCGTAGTAAAAAAGTAGGTAAACAGGGTCCCAGGACTACTCTGAGCCCGCAAGCCCTCAACCTCAGACTAGTACATTTACATAGGGACCCTACGGGAATTCTAGTAGTTATAGCCCTCAACCCTCAACTCTTAACCCTAAACCCTAAACCCCCAAGCCCTCAACCTCAGACGAACAAGCGCCGGAGGGCGAGAGCTCCCTGAGCTCGGCAGCTTGCGCTCGGAGATCCTCGTGCACCTGCCTCGGCGGACCTAAACCCTAAACCCTAAACCCTAAACCCAAAGCCCTAAACCCTAACCCTAAACCCGAAATGGAGCATCCCCAAGCTGCCAAGACGTCACCAAAAAACCCTTCACCCTCACAATCCTTGCAAACCTTACAAGCCTTAAACGCTTTTTGGGGTTTGTTCAATGTTCAGGGCTTGTGGGGGTTTATAGGTTTCCAGTTTGTGCTTTGTTTTTGTTTTTGTTTGGGGTGGGGGGGGGGGGGGGGTTCAAGGTTCAGGGTTGAGAGAGTTTGCAGGGTTTAATAGGGTTTATAACCCTATAGGGTTTACAGGGTTTGTAGGGCGTTTAGGGTTTGGAGGTGTTATAGGGTTTTTCAAGGTGTTTACGGGGTTTTATCGGGTTTTGTAGGGTTTAGAGGGTTTAGAGGGTTTAGGATGCATATAGGGTTGTAGGGTTGAGAGGGTGTCCAGGGTTTATAGTGTTTATGGGGTTTGTAGGGTTTATAGAACTTGTAAACACTGGAGAGCTTAAAAACCCCAAAGCCCCATTTTGTTGGGGCTTGGGGCTTCGGGTTCATAAGGTTGAGCTTGGATGGGGCTTGTAGGGATATCTATGTAGATGTACTTATTTATGTATATGGCTTCCGAGGGTTTATGGATTCTATAGGTTTAGGGCCCGAGTTCAAAAATCTAGATCTGACTGTCTCAGACTTCTCACACGGGGCCTGCGCACTTGCGCCCTAGCACTTGAAGCCCCAAACCCTGGAAGTCTGAACCCTGTAGGGCTTGGGGTTTGTGAGTGTTGGCTCAACCCTAAACCCTAAACCCTAAACCCTAAACCCTAAACCCTGAAGCCCCTCAAGCCCCTCAAGCCCCTCAAGCCCAAGCCGCGCATCCCATCCGTTTCCGACCACCGGCTCTACGCGAGGCTCCTGACGAGGCGTACCCCCCCAAGAATACACAAACTGCCCACTCGAAGGTTTAGGGTTTGGGGTTTAGGGTTTAGGGTTTAGGGTTCAGGGTTCAGGGTTTAGGGTTTGTGCATGCTGCCGGCGGTCCTTGGGACAGTTTCGAATTCAACCGGTAGACTACAACTACATTCCTAGGCAATTGACCGTCACCGATTCTGTCCGTGGGACGTGACGCTGCAAATGCCGAGGCTCCGGGCACTCGAGCTGACTTTGCATGGCAGCCCTGCTTCCCAGAAATAAACGATCGACCAACGCATATCTTGCGCTTCATCTTCTCTTGCAACATCTGCTGCGCCGGGCAGTGGTTCTAGGGTTCAGGGTGTTTGTGAAGCCCGTTGCACTCTTAGACAAAAGAACCATTGGGGAGCTACCATAAACCCTGAACTCCTAAACCCTAAGCCCTCCCGATGGACCTCCGGAACAGGTGGGATCACCCGCTCGGGCATCTGGATCGGTGGGCCTTGGTGGGTTAAGGGCTTAGGGTTCGGCATTTTGGGTTCACAGAGCTTCTGGGGTTTTGCTTGAGGACCCTTTTAACCCTTTTCACCTACAAACCCTCATCCCTAGACTCCTCCCGCCCCCCCCCCAACCAAAGGGTTTATTTGGGCAGCCTCTGGTACTGGTCTCATGGATGATTTCATCTTCCAAGGCCTTAGGGTTTCACTGAAGTCAATCCTTGAGACTTAAAACCCTACCTCCCAAGAATATCGGTTTCCTACTTCAAATATGTGTTGCGACCGGATCTGCCGGCGATAAGACTTGACATGACTTTCAATGCCCCGGCAGCAAGATACTTGCATAACACTTTCTGCAATCCATGCAGCGTGCTTCTGCCTGCGGTTGTTGCAATGCTATAGCCTCAATCCCTGGAAAGCCTTGCCAGCGACATGGCAACGCAGCAAGTTTCACTCAAACATGTTGTGCGCCCGTTCATGCGATCTGCGGCACGCTATGCCGAAATCTCCTAGCGATCTTGCTGCCAACCCTTTGACCCCCTCCCCTCGCCAATACACCCAACTCAACTGACCCAGGTCTATCGTTTAGGGCAGCGGCTTTGGGGTGGCTACCCTAACAGCCTAGAAGTAGTTCCTTGCTGGCATTGTCATGCTTCTTGTCATCGGGGACTTGACGTACTGCCCTGAACTGTAAACCCCCTAAACCCTAAACCCCAAACCCTGAACCCTAAATCCTTGGGTGGGTGTGCTTTGCCTTCTGCCTCCCCCGTCCTGAAACCCTAAGACCTGGGTACCCGGCCGTAGGCACACTCCTCCCGCAGCTCCTGGAGACGTTCCTGCGGACGCCCGAAGCGCTAACCCCAAATCCTAAATCCTAAACCGTTTAATTACAAACCCTCAGCCCGGCTTTGTGGTTGAGGGCTTCGGGTTTTGGGTCTCTGGAAGGTCTTGAAGATTTTAGGGTTTAGGGTTTGAGATGACCATACAAAGTATGTGTTCTCGGGTGGTTTGGCCCTCAAGGCTTGGGGGGGGGGGGGGGGGCTTTCTGGCCCCAAAACCCATAAATCCTTATCCCCATATCTGGCTTCTTTAGTCACAGAGCCACGGACCCTGCGGAGCCCAAAGCCTTAAGCCTTAAGTAGAGTAATCCAGGCAGGGATGTGGACCCAAACGATAAAGGCACTTTCCCGTGTTGGAGGTCCATTAGCTACTCTTGGTAGAACGATTGCTTTCCAAAACCATGAACCCGAAACCCTATGATTACTCCTAAACCTCAACTCCCAAACCCCTAACCCCTAAACCCCTAAACCTCTGCACCCCCAAACCCTAAATCCTAACTCTCAACCCCAAACCCTAAACCCCGAACCCTAAACCGTAAACACCCCACTTAAAAACCCCACCTGAACCTTAAAACCCAAGGATTCGATCCTCTGCTGCGACCAGCCTTCGCTGGGCCTCCATGTAGCTTTCCTGCCGAAGTGTGGGGTTTAGGGTTTAGGGTTTAGGGTTTAGGGTTTAGGGTTTAGGGTTTAGGGTTTAGGGTTTAGGGTTTAGGGTTTAGGGTTTAGGGTTTAGGGTGTGGGGGGGGAATTCATTGCCAAGAGGCTTTTGGGCTTTGGGGGGGGCTTTAGGGGCTTTAGGGGTCTTTAGGGGGCTTTAGGGGGCTTTAGGGGCTTTAGGGGGTTTAGGGTTTAGGGTTTAGGGGGCTTTAGGGGATTTAGTGCTCAATGCTGTTGGTAGTTGCAATTTGGCATAATCAATATGTGGTGGGTTATGATGTCTCGTTGTGGATTGTTATCATCCTACTTGGGAACCCCGAAGCCCTAGATCTGGTGGGTTGAGGCAGGGAGGTTCAGGATCATGACCAACTAAGTATGAGGTTGCCCAAACCCACACTGCGTGCAATCATCATAATATCAAAAATGAGGCAACAAGAACCTACATGCCTATGATTCCAATCATGTAGGCCATTCTTACGAGTAAATATGGGGCCTAGGAGCATGTCAGCAGGGGGAGTCGTTCCAAGTGAAAACCATGCCATCACCCATCTCCTCCAGCTTGCCATGCGCGGCGAGTAAACAGGACTGGACCTCGCTGTGGATCTGCGGCTTCGGGCTTAGTGTCCCAATACCCTATAGAGTGATGCTTGTGTACTGCACAGCTGACCTGCATACACTCTTCAAGGAACGACATCGGTCACAACCTGGTACTGGCGAACAACAGGAGACTAGTAAAGTTCAACGCAAAACTCCGCACGAAACCCGGGGTGATGCACATGTTAAGCGTCGGAGGAGCCCCAGAGAGATTCCTACAACTCTTGTCGAGGGTGTGGAGTTATACTCGACACACTCCTAAACCCACTGCGCGCCCCCTAAACCCTACACCCTAAACCCTAAACCCCACAAGTCTCTGCAATGCATCTCAGATGCCGCGTTCTCGCGTGCCGCCGACGTCTGGCCCCAAGGTTTAGGTGCTTGGGCGCATGGGATGCCTATTTTCTTACTGTTGGTCAGGTAGGGCATGAGGGAATGAGGTACCCTATATCTTTTTCTATGTACCGATTAATTAAGGGAGTATATAGGGTGCCTCATTCCCTCATTCCTTACTCACCAACAGCAAGCTTTGGGAGTTTCCAGAAGCACTTCCAGGGCCTCTTCATCCCCAGATAAAGCAGTGTCACCCTTCAAAGGACTCCCAAGTAAGGACCTTGCAACTTCAAACCCTAAACCTTAATCAGCCTAAACCCTAAGTTGAAGAGCCGAACGAGGTAGGCTTGGGAGTAGCAGTGAGTTAGGAAATTGAGCTTGCCATTAGGTGCCTCACAACTCCCCCTGTAAAAGCCGCTAAGGCATTACACATATTGGGATGTTCCCCCTATACTACCTGTCCTTAACCATAGGGATTCTAGTACCCTCCATTATAATCCCTGCGAAGGACTGTTAGTATAAGGGGGAGCATCCCAAATTCTGGAGGGGAAGTCATTCCTCTTAAGGGACGCCGAAGTAAGGCAGTGCTTAGGGGCGAGAACCGCAAGACATCGGAAACCCCGAGGCAAAAACCCCATTGAATGTTTCCTAAAAACACGTTAACTCCACCTTCTAGGAACCCACAAAAGACACCACTGTGATCGGAAACCTCCAGTTAGTGCCTAAACCCTACTTTAAACCCTAAACCCTAAACCCTAAACCCTAAACCCTAAACCCTAAACCCTAAACTCATTTATGAGAGGAAGATTTCACAGAGTCTGCAGACCCGGGTGCCTGGAACTGCCGAAGCAACGGGCCGACCCTGGGCTTGCCAAAAGACCGGAAAGTATGGGCTTAAGCTGCTTGCAAGGGTTTCGGGTTTAGGGCTTAGGGCTTAAGGGTTATAGGGGTTTAGGGTTGAGGGTTTGAGGGTTTGAGGGTTTGAGGGTTTGAGGGTTTGAGGGTTTGAGGGTTTGAGGGTTTAGGGGGTTTAGTGAAGCCCTGGTGTTTTTAGGTCTTGAGGCTTGGGGTTCAGGACTGAAGGTGAAGGTTAGGGCTCGAGGGCTTGCAGGCTTTCGGGGTCTGGGGTCGAGGGGTCTAGTGCTAAGTATAATAAGGGCACCCTTTTTAGGGGGGTAGGGAACCCAGGGCCCCAAAGAAGGGCAAGGGGGACTACGGGGCTACCAAGCTCAGGGGGTTTTAGGGGGATTTCGAGTTCAAGGGGTTCAGGGGGCGTGTTGTTTCAGGGCCCCTCCCCTCTTTTGAGCCTTAGGGCACCAGGGAGAGCGGCGTCGGGGTTAGGGGGCTTCAAAGGGCTTTGGGTTTAGGGTTTATAAGGTTTAGGGTTTAGGGTTTCTTAGGGTTGCGGACACCCTCAGACTTTGACCTCGCCCCTGCGAAGCACACGAACCCCTCACGTCGGCAATGGCAAGAGGCAAAACCACTGATAGAAATAGTGGTGCTGATCGTAAATTAGCTGAAGGAGAAGGAGTAAGAAACACCAGGTCATCACAGTCATCGAAATATCTGAGCAAACCGTAAGCCCTGAACGCTACTAGCCGAGCAGCTCTGGCCTTTCCTGGACTCCGGCATGGGAGGGCAGCTGGGGAAGGCCTTCGCTCTGGATTTTGTGCAGATCTCTCAGGAGTTCTCCCACCTTGGCTTCCCACTGGCAGGCCCGGTCCTCTTGAACCTTCTGCTGGGCCTTCCAGTGCTCGCGCTCTGCCTGAGCCTCGCGCACCTGCGCCTCGGCATCGGCCAGCCGCCTCTGGCAGGCCAGACACTGATCCTCCAGGTGGGACTTCTCCGAGGCCAGCTGCAGCTGCTCTGCCCGGCATCGGCCCAGCTGCTCCTGCACGTGCGCAGACGTGGCGTGCAGCTGCCGCAGCTTGGACTCCAGCTCGGCGGCGCGTGCCTCGGCCACGGCCGTGCGCTTGCCGCACGCGGCGTCCTTGGCCTCCAACACCTTCACGCGCGCCGCGGTGCTCTCGGCCTGGCGCTCGTGGTGCTGAGCTTCACTCTCCCGCAGCGCCAGCTGGGAGCGCAGCTGGCTCAGGGAGGCCTCCAGCTCCACGAGCCGCGCCGCCGCCGCCTCCTCCTTGGAAGCATGGGCACCCAAAGCCTTGTCCTTGCTTCTCCAATGACCAAGGATAAAAAAAGGTTAAACTTTAGTATTCCTACAAAATAAGGAGGCCCAAACTGTTTAAAGTTCAACTCTTGGCCCAAGTAAGTGTCTTGTATTCTGGCCATGACTTGAGTCGTCTGCTCCATCTCCATCACTTGATGCTCGGCAGATCGCAGTTTGACCTGCTGCTCCTCCCTCTGAGCTTTTGACTGGCACATCTCCTCGTTCAGCCTACACACCTGCCTTAGCAGCCCAGGAAACATATGACAATAAGGGTACTCCTTCTTTGGGGTTATAGTTACTTTTTCCGAGTATAATAAGGGTACCCTTCTTTGGGTTATAGTTACTTCTCATAAGGGAGCCCGGAACCCAATAAAAGGGTAAAGGGTACCACTGGGCTACCTACCCCTAAACCCTAAACCCTAAGCCTTATAAGCCCTAAACCCTAAACCCTAAACCCTAAACCCTAAACCCAAACCCTAAACCCTAAACCCTAAACCCTTGCAAAAGGGTAAAAGGGTACCACTGGGCTACCAGGCAGCTCTTCCAGACCAAGGATGGCACGCTCCTGGTACTCGCGCTTCAGGGTCCAGTGCCGCCGCTGTTCGGTGGCCATCTGAAGCCTTGTGGCCCACTAGAACCATCGTTATAATAAGACCTGTCTTATGGGTTTTATACCCAAAACCCTAAACCCTAAGCCCCAAACCCTAAACTTCCCTAAACCCTAAACCCTAAACCCTAAACCCTAAACCCTAAACCCTAAACCCTAAACCCTTGCACCAAAAAAAGGGAAAAGGGTACCACTGGGCTGCCAAGAAGCTGTGCGGAGGACTCTGAGAGGCCTTGCTCCAAGCCTCGACAGCTTTGCCGAGACTCCTCGAGGTCTTTGCCTAGGATGGCCACCCTAAACCCTAAACCCTAAACCCTAAACCCTAAACCCTAAACCCTAAACCCTAAACCCTAAACCCTAAACCCTAAACCCTAAACCCTATAACCCTAAACCCTAAACCTAAACCCTAAACCCTAAACCCAAGAAGGGAAAGTATAAAATATACCAAGGGCCTACTTAGTTGCGCACAGCGAGGAGTTGCTCCTGCTGTGCGCGGTTCTCGTTTCGGGCTGCGCGCAGCTCTGCGACCTCGGACCTCTTCTGCTGGAGCAGGCTTTGTGCTTCCGCAACGCTCTGCTGAGCATCTTTCCGGGCCTTCTCCAGCTCAGCTTCTAGCTCCGTCCGCTCGCGTGAAGCTTGGTCAGCTCTGATCTGCAGCTCTGACAGGCGCATTTCGGAGCTTGTCAGACCCGACTCCTTCCGGTCATGTGCCTGCTGAAGCGAGCCGAGCTCGTCTGACACCCTGCCAACTTGCTCTTGAAGCCTGCGTATACTTTGCTCCGCACGCTCCTTGCCGGATTGGCAGACTTGCAACTGGCCTTGGCTTTCTTGCAATTGCATTTCAGCAGATCGACATCGAGTCTTCACGTTTGCGAGCTCCTCTTGCAGCTTCTCGTGGACGCGTTGAGAATCCTCGAGGTCTTTGTGCAGAACGACAAGTTGCTCCTGCTGCGCGCGGCTCTCATTTCGGGTTGCGCGCAGCTCTGCGACCTCGGACCTCTTTTGCTGGAGGAGGCTTTGTGCTTCCGCAACGCTTTGTTGCGTCTCTTTGCGGGCCTTCTCCAGCTCAGCTTCTAGCTCCGTCCGCTCACGTGCAAGTCGGTCAGCTTTCATCTGCAGCTCTGACAAGCGCATTTCAGAATTTGTCAAACCCGACTCCTTCCGGTCGTGTGCCTGCTGAAGAGAGCCGAGCTCCTCGGACACCTTGCCAACTTGCTCTTGAAGCCTTCGTATACTTTGCTCCGCACGCTCCTTACCCGATTGGCAGACTTGCAGCTCACCCTGGCTGTCTTGCAGCTGCAACTCAGCGGACCGACATCGAGTCTTCACGGTTGTGAGCTCCTCCTGCAGCTTCTCGTGGGCTATCTTCCACGATTCGGCATCCCCCTGATGTTGGTTTGCCACGGCCTGGGACTGCGCCAGGGCATCTTGCACCTCGCCCAACATGCTCAGGAGCTTCGTGGAGCGCTCTGAAGAAGCTGCATCCTTCTCTTCATGGTCTCGGTCGGCACAGGCACACCGGTCAGAATCGGAACACGTTAAGCCGCTATGCTGACAGGCCTCGAACCCGGAACTTCCTAGATGACACTGCCAAGAACCTTCAGACAACTGGAGAGAAGAATTCTTCCAAGCAGCCACGAAGAAGGCCCTGATTTTGCTTCAGCATGGCCTCACTCGAAGGTTTTAGTGTTCAGGGTTTTAAGGTCGGGCGGGAGGGGCGTCACGCTTTATCAGTTGGTTCAACCATGGAAACTCCCATCACAAACCGCCCATAGCCCCTATTCTTGCTGGCTGAGCGTTCCTGGGTTTTCAGGGGTGAGTACTAGCCAAAACAGGTTGAGGAGCACCTTCTCGGATTCCAATACAAACCCTAACTACCCCTACATCCAACAAGCCTAAGGCAATTTAGGGATAATTAAGCCTAATTGAGGTTATTTGAGGGGGGGAACCCATATAAGGGGTTCGTGGAGGGGGGTTTAGGGTTTAGGGTTTAGGTTTTAGGGTTTAGGGGGGTACTAGGGAAACCCATGACTTCAATGGCCCGTCTCTTGACAGTGATAGCCGCGGCACAGCGCCCTTCGCCAGGGCATCTGCCAAAGCGGCCTCTCAAAGGCCACACCGATTCGGGTTTAGGGTTTAGGGTTTATAGGGTTTATTTAGGGTTTAGGGTTTAGGGCTCAGGGCTTAGGGCTTAGGGCTTAGGGCTTAGAGCTTAGGGCTTAGGGCTTAGGACGTAAACGGTGTTCCTATACCGTAGTAGCGTTCAGGCCCAGATGTATGCTGTAGAGGTACATGGACCCTTGTATATAGCAGCCAAATTAGGAGCAAGCTCAGGCTCTCGGGCTCATAGGGGTTTAGGGTTTAGGGTTTAGGGTTGAGGGTTTAGGGCCCTAAACCCTAAAACCCAAAACCCTAAACCCCATCAGGGTGTTGGAGTTGACTCTGCACTTCCACTTATTTATTTAAGGAGTGATAAGGGACCTGAGTAACCCACATGGTGAGTCATTGCAGCTACAGCCTTGTGACCACATCAACCCTTACATGCGGATCATATCCCTATGCTACTCTAATCCCTCTTACAAGGAATTTGGACAATTGACCCTTTAGGGGTTCACTTGGTCCCTCGACCATAAACCCTAAACCCTAAACCCTAAAGCCTAGAACCGTTTAGGGTCCCTTGGTCCCAAAGTTCAACCAGGCTGGGGTAGGGTTGGGTGCCCTTTCAAAAATTGACTTTTATGGCTTTAGAAGGAGTACATAGAGAACTAAGGGTAATTGTTAATTACAAATGATGTTCAAACCCTAAACCCTAAACCCTAACCCTAAACCCTAAACCCTAAACCTTGAAGGGTTGGGTTTGTCAGATTTATGGAGAGGACCTCCGCTCGGTCGCCACGCTGCGCTGCTTGGCCCAACTCCGCAGTCAGCTCCTGGAACCCCCGATACCTACTTAAAGGATCATCCATGTCGGGTTTAGGGTTTAGGGTTTGGGGTTTAGGGCTAGGGGGTGTAGGGTCTACTTCAAGGATCAGGGGACTTCGTAAGTAGGGCTTTAATCCGGGCAACTATAGTTGCAATTACTTATAACCCCAAGTAGGGTACTTATCGCTATACCTCCGAAGTCCCTTGATCCTTCAAGTAGAGTCTAGAGCAACCTATCTACCCCCAAAAGTTACTTCACCCATCCCGACCCTAAAACTAACCGATGTCATCCTGCTGTTTTTGTACAGGTTAAGTTAGGGATACTTTGCCGACGGCTTCTGTCGCGGGACTCTCCATGGGCTTGAGTCACGGATATTCAGCGAGACTCTCTGTGGGCTTGTCTGGGGGTGGGCACTCCAGGGGACCCCCTAAACCTTAAACCCTCAACCCTATACCCTAAACGGAACGGTTGACCCAAAGTGCCACAGTTCTTGGTGCATTTTCCTTATTTCCTCAGGATATGAACATAGGATGCTCGGAAAAGCCCTCAGCCCAACCCTCAGGCTCAAGCGCCGTTCCTGCGAGTGTGCTCTGCTTTACTTCTCAAGATCTACCTGATCGAGCCCAGGCTCCTCGCGATACCCGGGAGTACTGTAAGGGTAGTTACATGGTCCATATCCCGTAAAAAAGGGGCCCTTAAAAGGGGACCCCTTACATGCCCTGCAAAACCCAAGGGCCCATCCCACCGAACCCTTCAAAGAAGGTAAGGGACCATATTAAGGACCATGTAACTACCGTTAGAATTGCACCACCAGGTACATCCTATCAGCACTTCTGCCTTTTATAAACAGTACGGGTTCCACTCTGACAAATTCAAAGCTGTCGACAAACGACCCCTAAAACCTGCTCAAACCTATTCCTAAGTAGAATCCTCTTAAACCCAGTAAGGGATAGCACAATACATCCCAAGGTCCTACCTAGCCACTCTGAACCCCAGGTTGCTTCGCAACACATCAACCAAGAAGATGGGCTTTTGAGGATCGAGTTCTAAAGCTGACGCCTGAAGCTCCAAGCTGTCGAAGGCTATGTCTGAGCATGTCTTAATCCCAAAACCCTAAACCCTGAACCCTAAACCCTAAACCCATCACCTAGCTCCCTTATGGCCGAGCTTCAGCTGCCCAAGCTCAGGGCGGGAGAGGGGGGTCTACACTTCTCAGGGGGTCCGCATGAGCACCTTTGCGGTGTTCCCTGCTGGGGCATGCAACCACCCATCACTCGGATACCTAAGCCCTAGATGCTGAGCCCCACATCCATCACGCCGGATGTCCGTAAGTGCTGATTCCCAATAACTCCTCATGCACTTGTCATTGGCCTAGTCTCCCCCAAGCCGTAAACCCTGGACCCCAAACGAACCCGAACCCCGAAACATCCTGGTCGACCCCAAAACACGAAACCTAAACTCCATCTGGGCATCTCCCAAAATAGGGGTACCCCTGTTTATACCCCCCGCATAGAGTAGAATTCCCTTATAAAGAGGCCCCACAACAAGGGTACCCCGATTTTCGGAAAACCCACCATGTCAGGCCCACCCCCAGGAACATCGCAGTACCAATTGCTTAAGAACCCACCAAAAACTACAAATGTTCTTCCTTAATTATAAGGGTAATATAGGGATCATCTGCTCATATGTTTGGGAGGTCCTAAACCCTAAACCCTAAACCCCAAACACCAAACCCTAAACCCAAAATAGTAGAGGGGCGTCCTGCTGGATCAGGCCAAACCTGTGCTGCTGGGTCGCCTCTTGTCGCGCCATCCCTGCCGCGGTTTCGGGTTTAGGGTTGGGAGGTTCCCCCTAAAAAACACAGTCCTTCATCAATAGGGATAATACTATTCCTGGTTATTATCCTTATTTCAGGACTGTTAGTACAAGGGGGAACATCCCAATGTGTAGGGTTTTATGTCAACGGTTCTGCGTTCGTAGGTTGTTGGGCTAGAGTTCTTAGGCAAAGCTGTCTGAAGCTATGGTTCCTTTGGGGTTACATGCCCTATACATGCTATCAACGAGACTGACGAAGTTGCAACAATTTAGATAGTTCTCTTGGTTCGAGGAACCACAGGCCTACGAAGCATACATAGATTATCCTCGATGCGAGAAATGGGCACATTTTTTGATGTACTTCGCTTTTTAGGTACATGGGTTACTCTAGGTATAGGAACCGATGGCAAGAGGTGTAGGAGGTGTCTGGCGTTAGTAGGGCTTGAGCAAAAGGGGCTTTAGGGTTTTGGTAAGCCTCGTATCCCCGCCAGAGGCCCTTTGCATCGTAAATGCCCTTTTTCCGGAATTCCCAACCCTCAAGCCTAAACTCCAAGAACCGTACAGGTTCAGGGTTTAGGGTACTATACAATAACGGGTTCTAAATGTTCATTGGGTGAGAATTACCGGATCCCCAAACCCAAAGTTCAGGGCTTCGGGTTTGGGGTGAAAACCTCAAACCTTGAATCTGCCTGCAAGCTGGTACTGCTGCTCCTGCGCCTCCTCTTGCAGTTCTAGCAGCTGCCTCAGCTGAAGCGATCCCCCCCCTTCAAAGTAGCTCGACGCATCATCGAGCGATTTTAGGGGTCGTATGGTTTAGGGTGTAGGGTGTAGGGTTTAGGGTTTAGGGTTTAGGGTTTAGGGTTTAGGGTTTAGGGTGTAGGGTTTAGGGTTTAGGGTTTAGGGTGCACAGCTCAAAGTAACATGGTGCTGAGGAATTTGGGCCCTGGCTACGCATCTAGCTACATGATACATGCAAATATATTAATACATAGATAAATGCAGATAAAATCATAACCGTATCTATATCTATTCCTATATCTATATCCATATCCCTATCCATATCTATATCTATATGTATTCCCAAGCCTTTCTAGACTTTGTCCGTAAGGGTGTGCCTGTCCCTGAGAGCTTGCAGAATTCAGTCTGTCGATCATATCCTCGATACGCAGCAGTGCTGAGACACAGTTTCGTGTTCACTTCGCTCCCTCGGGATAGCCTGCTTGAAAACATTTCTTGGGGCTCCACTCCCCGAAATATTCCTGGAATGACGGCGGCTATTCAGTTCATCAAGGATGGTGAAAGGTACTTGCCGAACGATGATGATAACAGCTGGATGTCTTGGATAGAGCTGGTGTGCTATTTTCTCGTTAATCATGGCTTTTGTGGTGGATTCTTGACTCCTGGAATGCCCATGTCCCGCCTCACTCGGAGAATGAAAACTTATATGTGCAAAGCCATGCATCCCTGCGGCGTGGCCTTGGCCTGCGTCCCTAAAACCAATATCCACCGATCCACAGAGAGAGCTCTTGGGCGGAGATGTTGCTGGCATTGTAGGGCGGAAGAAGGTCTCCTACCCTAATGCATTGTGGGCCCTCTTCCTTTCTGATCAGACCAGATTCGTCCTTAACGGTTCGAGGCAGGCTAATGCCCATTGGATCCCAAACTTTCACGCCCTTCTCCAGTAATTCCTTTTACGGCAGCTTGGTTGCATTGTACACAGCTTAATTGGATGGAACTCTGATGCTTGTGCGGCGGAGGAGTGAGTGTCTGAACAAATATGTATATCTATATCTATATCTAAATCTGTATATATATATATATATCGTATGTGATACATACATAAAAAAAAAACACGCTTACTTCATTGTTTATGCACATCATTCCCTAATTGCCCAGTAGGAACTTGGAAGGTTGAAGGTTGCAACGAAAACTCCCATAAACCCAGTAGGAACTTGGAAGTTTGAAGGTTACAACGAAAACTCCCATAAACCCTAAACCCTAAACCCTAAACCCTAAACCCTAAGCCCTAAGCCCTAAGCCCTAAACCCTAAACCCTAAACCCTAAACCCTAAACCCTAAACCCTAAACCCTAAACCCTAAACCTAAACACTAAACCCTAAACCCTAAACCTAAACCCTAAACCCTAAACCCTAACCCAAAAATCACATGCCGCCGCTTTGCTTGGAAAGCACGTCGCGCTGCTTCGTGCTCTGGGAGACGGCGCTCTGATGGAGAGCCTGGCTGGGTTTAGGGTTTAGGGTTTAGGGTTTAGGGTTTAGGGTTGCGGGTTTCGGGTTTAGGGGTTTAGGGGTTTAGGGGTTTAGGGGTTTAGGGGTTTAGGGGTTTAGGGGTTTAGGGGTTTAGGGGTTTAGGGGTTTAGGGGGTTAGGGGGTTAGGGGTTTAGGGGTTTAGGGGTTTAGGGGTTTAGGGGTTTAGGGGTTTAGGGGTTTAGGGGTTTAGGGGTTTAGGGGTTTAGGGGTTTAGGGTTTATCTCCTTAAGCCTTCCCAAAGGTCAGGTTCACAATGAAACCCCTTGACCAAGAGGACCCCCAAACAAAAACAACCCCCCCACCCCCTCTTCCTCGTCCGTGGCGTTCAGGCCCTCCTAAAGCTTAACCAAGAATTTCCCAGACATTCTACATGAAGTCCTACCCCAGTCCCCCCAAAAAGAGCAATGACTAAAGTACTTTCTCTTGTTTAGGGTATGTAGGTTACCCAAGGCAAATCTTAAAGGGCAAAGATTTAGGGTTCAGGGCTTCGGTGCCTAACTAGACACTAAACCCTACAAACCTTAGGGTTTAGGGTTTAGGGTTTAGGGTGTAGGGTTGAGGGCATCAGTCCAAGCTACGCTGGCCCGTTCGAGCTCCGCGTGCTCGGCCAACAGTGCCTGGCGCTCGCGCCTGGGTCGCCCAGAGAAGCCAAGACCCCTTATCTAAGAGGTGGAGAGAGGATTGAGAGGCGGGGGAGGGAGTAGGGTTTAGGGTTTAGGGTTTATAGGTACCTAGAATAACCAGGATATGGACACAACGACTAGGGCATGTTCGCTCTTATACGTTACGGGTGCATACAAACTCGAACCGAACCCCGATAAACCCTAGAGCCGAGAGCCTAGAGCCCGCACAAGAGGTCTTGACCTTCCGTGGGCTGAGAAGTTTAGGGTTTAGGGTTTAGGGTTTAGGGTTTAGGGTTAGGGTTTAGGGTTTAGGGTCACCCGATGGAACCTGCTGTACAACAGGCAGACCCGACTTAAGGCCCATAACTTGCAGTCAGGTCGATCCCCATGTATCCGGGGAAAGGGCTTGAAGCACCAAGGAGTCAGCACTACGGCAGCTTGGGTTTCAGAGTTTCAGGGATTCAGGGTTTAGGGTTTTAGGGTTTAGGGTTTAGGGTTTAGGGTTTAGGGTTTAGGGTTGTTCTCTAACACGCTACTGGGTTGCCGCAAAAGCAACTGAAAACAAGCGACCACATCTCGGAGCCAGACCCTGTAGCATATTTTTCTACTTCTCACTTGGCTGCACTTAGCCGGGTAGCGATAAATTTGAGTTTTAGCTGCCTTATTAAGAAACCCAGTAAGCCCAAAAAGGCTAAGGATCTAAACTTACAATAAAGCACCTTACAGCTCAGTTCTTACACCAGCAACACGGTCGGGTGTAGGGTTTAGGGTTAAGGTTTTGGGATTAGGGTTTTTCAAGTTTAGGGGGTCTTGCTACTCGTAATTTGGATAGGGCATGGGGGGGGGGGGGAGTATTATTGTGTTTTTATATGGGAGCCAAAGGCTTTAGGGCCTTTAGGGCCTGCACAATAGTATAATGACATCGTAACATACCCCAGAGCCTAGACCCTAAAACCCGAAACCCATAGTGGCAGAAGAAAAATGGAACACTTTATTTGCTAGAGTCATTGTCTAAGAGCGTAGTGGAAAAATATGAAGTAGGGTTGATATTTCTTGTATCTTCAAAAGGACACCCAAGGTATACACTCACCAATACTAAAAGGAACCTTAAAACCACACTCACCAAAAACCGTAATATAAAACCCTGCTTCATATGGGTCGGAATAGTTACAGATAGCATACCCTGCTGGTTCCTATAATAATCGCCCAATACCCCATTCAAATTACGAGTAGAAATGGCCCCTGTAATAGTTGAGGGAGTGCCCTAAACCCTAAACCCTAAACCCTGAACCCTAAACCCTAAAACCTAAACCCTAAACCCCTAACCCCTAAGCCCTAAACCTTTCCGAGCTGCCCCTGCACATCCTCGGCATCCCGCAAGGCCGCTCGAAGCTCGGCGCATTCCAGGGCCAACTGTCGGCCCTCGTTTTCCCTGAGGGGTTTAGGGCTTAGGGTTTAGGATTTAGGGTTTAGGATTTAGGATTAGGGTTTAGGATTTAGGGTTTAGGATTTACAGTTTAGAATTTAGGATTTAGGATTCAGGGTTTAGGGTTCTAGAAGTTCAGGAGTTCGGAGTTCTGGAAGACGAGAGGGGAGACCGGATCCTGACCGGGAGGTCTGCTTCCTGTAACACACCGTATTCAGCAACCTGTGCTTGCTAAATTGCTTCTTATCTATCATCCATGCAAGTAAACAAGTTGAAGTTCCTCTTTGTATCCCAGCAACCAAATTTTTTAATCAGGGCACCCTTTTTTGGTTGGTTACTTGAGAAGGGAACCCAGAACCCAAAAAAAGGGGTAAAGGGTATTTATTGGGCTGCCAAGTCCTTAGCAGCAGCCCAGCCGAATCGGTCCTCTGAACATCTACAAGGAGGGGCCCCCCTTACTATACTAACTGTAGTCAAGGGACTTATAACCTAATTTAGGATCCTTATAACCCAATTTAGGGATCTTATAACTCTACTTATGACTAGGGGGGGGGGGCCTCCTTGTAAGAAGGCTTGGCAACAGACAAGTACGGGAGCGGGCTGACTTCGGCGTTGCTTTGACGCAAGGCTGCGTCGCAGCTTGAATGCTGCATGCCTAAACCCTAAACCCCTAAACCCCTAAACCCTAAACCCTAAACCCTAAACCTTAAACCCTAAACCCTATAAACCCTAAACCCTAAACCCTAGCTCTTCACGAAAAGACTCTTGAGACTTGTTTCACTGTTGTGGAGGCCCACAGGCTCCTCATTTGGACTCAAAAACTTGCTTGGCGACTTGAGAACGCGGCTTAAACCGATGGTGCCAGCGAAGGCCCTCATGTTTGGGGTTGGGGGTTTAGGATTAGGGTTTAAGGTTTAGGGTTTAGGGTTTAGGATTAGGGTTTAGGGTTTAGGGCTTAAGCATTCCAGCAGGGCCTTCTTCCGTCCCCAAATCCTCACAATGTTGATCTCAGACAAACCCCTACACAGCCCCCAAGTTTAGGGTTTTAGGGCTACTCCCCCCCCTCTCTACTCCGCCCGCCCCCCCCCCCCCCAGGGTTCCGCCCTTAAATAACCTTAATTAAGCTTAATTATCCCTAACCGGGTTTCCGACATTCGGGGTGCCTTAGTGGGATCCTTCTTTTTGGGTGGATCCTACTATTTGGGGGGGGGGGGGGGGGGTCCATATTAGGGGGCCCCTTATTTTCGTGGAAGCCCAAGTGCTTCCAGAGTGCAGGCTCTCGATCTGTGCGCCGGTCTCCGCCCGAATGTCAGCCACTTCCTGCTGAAAATGCTGGAGCTCGCAGATGGTCGCCTGCCGTAGATTGGGTTGTGCCCCCTGGTACTTAACAGTCCTTAATAGCTAGGTTGCCCAGTAACCTAGGATTAAAAAGGGTGCCCTTTCTTGCTTAAAGGGGTTTATAGGGGAACCTAGAGCCCCCAAAAAGGGAATAAGGGCACTACTGGGCATCCCAGATAGGGATTATAGTACCCCCCTGTTATAATCTCTATTGAGGATTGTTAGTATAAGGGGGAACATCCCGAGGCATAGACATGGCTGCCGGGTTGGATCCTCTTTGCAAAACCTTAAACCCTAAACCCTAAACCCTAAACCCCTAAACCCTAAACCCTAAATCCCGTGGCAAAGATGAGTTCTCAACATGTTGGCCATCCTGGGTATGCACCCTACACGCGCACCCCATACATCGATCCGCATTCAACTGACTTGAGGCAGCAAAGCCTAACCTTATGTGCCCTAAGCCTACAGCCCCCTTGGGAATTGTTTTTTGCTTAAATAAAACCCAAGAAGATATTTAAAAAATAATTGTTGTTAAGGTTCTAAGGGGAGTATAGAAACCCTACATCCTCTCACGATGCAAACGTTAAGTTCAACAGGCTATCACAAGAACAAAGAAGCGACTGCGCAGAGGAAAACCGACCCAGCTGAAAGCATCCAGAAATGCTAAACCCTAAACCCTAAACCCTAAACCCTAGACCCTAAACCCTAAAACCGAGTATCATACAGGCCCGAATTACTCATATTGAGGGGACGTAGTGTACGTACCCCACGAAAAAAAGATCGCCCTAAATCCCAAACCCGAAGCCCTAAACCCGAAAGCCAAAACTTACCAGGTAACCTAAACCCCTAAACCCAAAACCCAAAACCCACACGGTAAAACTCTTTCGGATGGACACAGACCTGGTGGCGGAGGCAGCTGGCTCGGTGGTCTCTGCACTCACCCCGGACCTCCTGCGAAGTAGGCTTGAGGTTGCCACTATAGGGTGTGGGGCTTAGGGTTTAGGGCTTAGGGTTTAGGATTTGGGGCTTAGGGCTTGGGGCTTAGGGTGTTGGGTTAGGCTTAATCTTAATCCCCTTTGTAACACTTACATACACCTTCTATAGTCCCGTACATACCTAAGTAGCCCCTAAATACCCCGCAAAGAGCCCCTCAGGTCCCTAAGTAGGGTCCCTCCTTTGGTCCCTTGACGTGTGGGGTCACGGGTTTGCGGGGCTAACCTTTAACACACACATATATATATATATCGATATATATGCATATATATATATATATATCAGTGCACGATTTAGGGATTACAGTAGGGCCGGCTGTAGGGCTCTATAATATGCGGGGGGGGGGGGGGGGGGGGTGGATTTAGGGTTTAGGGTGTAAGGTTCGGGTCGAAACTATATGTTCAGGGGGTAGAACTACCAACACTTTCAGACCTTCAGCCCACACTTTGGGAAGCCCTGAATGCAATCTACCAGCTAGAACTACTCAAAGGGGGCATATCTAGCTTTCGTAAGAAGTATCATAAACTCCAGGTTTCAGGAATGAAAAGGCAAGAACACAAACGACTTTAGAGATCCTAACCAATATATAATGTGGACCTGTTTTGTAAAAAAAGGACAAGTTGGTCTAAGCAGGATCCAGCATCGGTCCTGGCGCTGAGGGGTGACCTATAAGACCTATAACAAGACAAGCCTCCCGGGCCTCGAAGGCACATCGGATCAATAGGGTTTAGGGTTTAGGGTTTAGGGTTTATGGTTTAGGGTTTAGGGACTTCGACTGTTTTTCGTTTTTTTTGGTTAGGGTGGCGGGGGGAAGCGGGAATTTGAACAGCTTCTCACATTGAGACTTCAAGGCTTGCCCGCTCCTCCAACAGGCGTGTCAGATGAGCGAGGTCGGCCTCCCGGCGATCGGCCACTGCCTCTGGCAAGTCCGGGTCGCAAGGGTATGACAAGAAGTTAGGCAACAGTGCGGCACATAGAGCCTTAATTCTAAACCCTAAACACTAAACCCTAAGCCCCAAACACCAAACCCCAACCCCTGAACCCTAAATCCTGCAGCTCTGAAGCTGCAAAAGCCATTGGGCAACCACAAGAACTGATCGGAACTAGGGCGCAGGAACATGTCAGCATATCTACACACTACATACAAACATTCACTTAAGAACAGACATTCAAGGGTTTAGGGTTTAGGGTTTGGGGTTTAGGGTTTAGGGTTTAGGGTTTGGGGTTTGGGGTTTGGGGTTAGGGAAACCTTGCGACTTACATCATAGAATCGCCCCAAGGAAACTCTACAATCCCTACCCCTAAAGGAAACTCTACAATCCCTACCCCTAAACCCTGAACCGTAAACCCTGAACCCTAATATCTAAAAGCAGATTTAGGGTTTAGTAGGGTTTAGGGTTTAGGGTTTACCCTTAAGAATAACCCGGTAGTAGGTTTGGGTCTTTTTGGGGGTTCTACTTGTTGGATCCTCTAAGAAGTCTGGTTTGCCCTCCACAAATTGGGATCGTGCCTCCATAGTGACTTCCTTCGCCTTCTGCGCGGCCGTCTCGCTCCTCAAGGCCAAATACCCTTAAGGATCCATGTACCTAAATAGGGTTTAGGGTTTAGGGTTTAGGGTTTAGGGTTCAGTATGTACTTAATTGGGCCTTAAATTAAAGGGGCTCCCACATATGAGCTTGAAAGCCCAACAAGTATCTATATAGGTACGTGGATCCATAGGAATAACCCCCCCCCCCCCCCCCCACCCCCCGGATCAAGGCATCCCAGGCCCTGCAAGGTCCAACACAAACAGAACCCCAAAAAGTACCCCTATACTACTCTTGGGTCATTCTTAGCAACCCTTAGGGGAGATCTACTTTGGGGATCCTGCGCAGCGGGCTTAAAAAGGGTGCACTTTTTTGCTTAAAGGGGTTTATAGAGGAACCTAAACCCCGCAAAAAGGGAATAAGGGTACTACTGGGCACCCTAGAACACTAGAAGTAGCCAAGATGCTTGCGTTTTGGTCAGCGTAAGGATCGTGGTTCAGGGCGCCCCTGAGAATGTAAACCTATATGGCCGGCAACAAAGGGCGACATGGACTCAAGAAGTATGGATCATCTTCCCTAGTTTGTGAAGGTAGAGAAGGTGTTACTCTTGGTAGTTCTAGTTCTTGTAACCCTAAACCCTAAACCCTAAACCCTAAACCCTAAACCCTAAACCCTAAACCCTAAACCCCTAGCCGAGGTTCTTCAAGGCATCTGCCTGCTGGCGATGCTGGAAGGCCTCATCCTCCAGCTCAGCACACGCCGTCCTTGGCTTTAGGGTGCAGGGCTTAGGGCTTATAGGGCTTAGGGCTTAGTGCTTAGGGTTTCGGGTTTAGGGTTTAGGGCTTAGGGTTTAGGGTTTAGGGTTTAGGGTTGGGCTTCGGGTTTAGGGTTCAGGGTTAAGTGTTTAGGGCTTCTGGTTTAGGGTTTGGGGTTTTGGGCTTCGGGTTTAGTGTTTAGGGCTTAGGGTGTAGCGTTTAAGGGCTCGAACTTGGGGATCCAGACAAGAGGACTTGAGAAAAGGGATTTGTAGCATGGGCTTGGGATGTTCCCCCTTATACTAACAGTCGTTCATAGGGATTGTAGTACCCCCTATTATAATCCCTACTCGGGACTGTTAGTATAAGGGGGGGGGGGGGAGCATCCCAAAGCATGGCTGTTAATACACTCAGCAATATTTGTAAGGAGCCCTATATACACTCCCCAGCTATATAAACCCGACTTTCGATTGGTTTCCCAGCTATTCGGCTTTTGTAAGGATTTGGATTTGGGAATTTCATGGCTTGTGGCCTGTAGGGCGTCTAATTTCTCTTGGTTTTGGGACCAGTGCTGCGCTTTCAGGCGTTCAGATGAGCCAGTCGTGTACCTCAGGTGGATCACGGAGACGCGCGCGCACACTCGCAAGGGTCCGTCGGCCTAGACAAAATTCCTAAACAGCCCTGCAAACCTGCTGGAAACCTCATGCAAACCGAGACCGCAAACCTTCCTGACCCTAAACCCTAAACCCTAGCCCCTAAAGCCTCGAACAAGGGGCGTGAGCTTTCGGCAAAGCTCCTCCTCCACCTGGTGTCTCGAGACCTTCAGGGGAGTACCGACAGCGGATGATGAAAAGCTCCTTTCAGGCTAAAGGGGCTTATACTAGGTTGGCCCTTTAATAAGACCTCTGAAATACATTCCTCCACATGATCCTCCTGAACCCACTTAGGGGAAATCTAGTATATAAACACATAATTAGTGAATTGAAAAAGCATATACATATACATATATTCATAATATCCCAAGGCACCCACCCTGTTGAAGAGTGTAAAAAAAGGTGGCCAGGCTGGGCTGGGCTCAGGGTTCCTGGTCTTGGGCCTTCGAAGCTCCGAGATGGGTTTAGGGTTTAGGATTTAGGGTTTAGGGTTTAGGTTTAGGGTGTTCTGACAGCTTCATGGACCAAGGGCGCAAACGCCGACTCCTGAAAGTGAAAAAGCAAGCGGGTTCTTAGTAGGGAATGAGGGAATGAGGTAACCTACATCCTCCCTTAAAGGCTAGGTTGCCCAGTAACCTAGGATTAAACAGGGTGCCCTTTTTTGCTTAAAGGGGTTTATAGGGGAACCCAGAGCCCCAAAAAAGGGAATAAGGGCACTACTGGGCATCCTAGAAGGGTACATATGGGGCCCTAGCTGAAGTTGAAAGTTTTCAGGGTTTATAACGTTTAGGGTTTTTGGGCGTGCCAATGTAAACCCCCTCAAAGCTTGAAGACACCGCGCGAGGCCCAGGGAGAAGGTATCAGTTTCAGGGCATCGGGTAGGTGCGTGCTTTAGGGTTTTCCGAAACCCACGCAACCTTTCACAAGAGGGTTTACGGACTAGGGTAGCTTCCCTCATCTAAAGGGTACACCGGTTGGGTACCTCGGGCAACCTTGAGCAACCCGATACAGACGTCTGAGCAGGGCCGGTAGTGCAAGTAACTTCAACCCTAAACCCTAAAGCGCAGACTTCCCCTTTCGTAGGCCTAAAGCGATCGTTCCTCGTTCTTAAGGGTCTAGAGGCTTCTCTGGTAAGAAGGCTTGGTAGCCCAGTAACCGTATTCTCGTAAGGACACCCCTGTATGCTTAATCCCTCTTCCCCTAGGAAGAAAACAGGATCCTTTTTGTTCATTTATAAGAAAGCCCATAACCCAAAAAGTAAAGAGGATCCCTAACACTGATCTAGTATGGGCTGGTTCCTGTATACGGGAACCTTGAACCAAAAAAAGAAGGAAAGGCTACCAGTAACCTACCAAGTCTGGGCTCTCTTGGATGTCCCCCTTTTCCTACACTCCCCTTAGAATCTTATGAAAACTAGTATCTTAAACCCTAATTAGATTAGGGTTTAAGATCTTAGTTTTGATAAGATTCTAAGGGGAGAATGAGAGCGACAAATTACCGTTCCTTAGGGTGTAGAGGCTTCTCCGGTGCGAAGGGCCAATTCCCCCGCCCTGCTTTGGAGAGTGCCAGCCTGTTGTTGGAGGTCCCGCGCCTCACGCGGGGTAATCCCTAAGCCCCTGAGCCCTAAAACCCTAAAACCCAAAAACCCAAAAACCCAAAAACCCCAAAACCCTAAACCCCTGAAGCTTAAGACCCCAAACCTTGATAGCCTACAATCCTCAACCAGGGTGTCAGGGCTCATAATTAGTGGGCTTAGGGTTTAGGGTTGGGGTTTAGGGCTGGGGTTTAGGTTTAGGGTTTAGGGTTCAGGGTTCAGGGTTTAGTATAGGGATTTTGGACTTGCGGTTTCACATCTTGGGTTGGGGACTTCGGACGTTTTGCTGACCTGAACTGTAGACCTACGTACCATAAAACTCTGGCACGCCCTTTTGACAGGGCTCGGCGTGCCCGTGTGAATCCAAACCCCACTTTGGACCCTGCAAAAAAGTATACTTTTTTAATTAAGGTAGAAGTAGCTATAATTAGAACCCAGAACCCAACAAACAGTATTAAAGTATAGTACTCCAAAACCCAGAAAAGCAACCCCACACCAGAAATCCATCAACATCCTTCTGAATCGTGAGCAAGGCCTCCGTCTCAATGCGCTCCAATTCCCCCCCCCCCCCCCCCCCCCAACAAAAAAGATAAAAACAAAAAATGCTGCTTCTACCGGTGGTGCCCGGGCCTACAGCGGTGTCTTCCAGCGAAACCTCTACCCTAAACCCCAGCCACAAACCCCAAAACCTTAAACCCGAAACCCCGAAGCCCCCCCCCCCCCCCCCCCCCCCCCCCCCCCCCCCCCCCAACAACGAAACCCTAAACCCCCAAACCCCCAAACCCCTAAACCCCTAACCCCTAAGCCCTAAACCCTAAACCCTAAACCCCCGACCCCCCAAATCCTGTAAAACTCCAAGCTTCCTGCCTGCGTGTCCAGCACATCCTCCAGCCGCCGGGCCTTCGAAGCTTCACCCGTTGCCGTGTAAATTCAGCGAGCGAAGGGTTTAGGGTTTAGGGTTTAGGGTTTAGGGTTTAGGGTTTAGGGTTTAGGGTTTAGGGTTTAGGGTTTAGGGTTTAGGGTTTAGGGTTTAGGGTTTAGAGTTTAGGGTGATTTAGGGTCCAGGTCCTAAAGGTCTTGGGGCATGAACCCGATACGGGGCATTTGACTTCGATCTCTGGCGCCTTCTTCATCAGGCGAACTGGGGAAGTCAAGATCGGGCTTTGGATTCAGGCTCCGGTGTGGAGATCTTTAGGGCGGTCGGGTGGTCTACTGTTCTTTCGATAAACCTAAACCCCTGAGACCTAAACCCTAACCCTAAACTGCAGCCTAAACCCTAAACGTGCCCAACGAAGCTCAGAGGGGAGCTACTTTCTAGAGTCTTCAGGTCAAGGGGATGAGCGCTCCAGGTTACTGTGACATTCTGGGTAGGGTTTTATGAATCTAAACCCTCAACCCGTTAGGGATTTAGGGTTTAGGGTTAGGGTTTTCTGCGATAAGGAGCCAGCCTTGGCGTTGGAAGTGGCCAGCCTCTGCGCGTGGTCCTGCAAATGCGATCATTGTTGGGGAGTTACTGTGGCTTGGGATCGACGGTTCGGGGGTTGCATTCAGATCTCACCTATGCAGATGAAGCTTTCACCAACCCCAAAAAAAGAAAATCCTGAGCTTGAAGGATCCTAACCTCCCCACCCCCCACCCCCCACCCTCGACCTCCGCACAGTAATCTCACTCAGTGCTTGTCCTTACCTGATGTCCCCAACAAGGAACGCGGACCCGACCTTTGCAGTATACCTCCCTTTCCTAACGGTATATAGTGTACTCTACAAAGAACCTTTAAAAAAAACCAGAGCCCCCTAACACCCCAAGCACTAGACAGCAATTGAGGTGTGTCCCGTTTGTCCACAGGGCACCGAGCAAACCCAACATCACTTACTTCAAGAAAATGCCCGAGTTCATATGGGCGGTTGTCAAAATCATGATCCCTCTTGGGGTACCCTATATATTAGGTGACCGTATTCTACTAGGGAACCAAAAAGGGACCATAATTTTGACAACCACCCATATCATTATAAGAGGTAGTCCTCAATTCAGAGGCATTGGGCTCTTCGGGGTGTGCAGTTAGACCCGAGAATCCCAGCGCGTCCCCTATCTGCCGTCAACACCCGCGGCTGTGCCATCACGTGCCAAGCACCTGAACCCTAAACCCTGTTTAGCTTGAAACTCTCCAAGAGTAAAACAAGAAAGCTTCTAATATCTTTCCTCGAAGCTCCCCGAAACTCCCCAAAACTTGCCCCGGATCTGAACCCTTAATAATTTCAATAAAACCTAAACCCTAAACCCTGCACCCCGAACCCTAAACCCTCAAGAGCCCGTAGCTGGAAATTATCCAAACGTAACAGAGCTCCTCAAGACTTTCCTCGAAACTCCCCGGAAACTCCCCATAACTCCTCGAAACTTTCCGCGGACCTGAACCCTTAATAATTTCAAGAAAACCTAAACCCTGCCCTAAACCCCCAACCCTAAACCCTAGACCCTAAACCCTAAACCCAAAACCGTAAACCCTAAACCCTAAACCCTAAACCATAAACCCCAAGCCCCCAACCCCAGACCCATCCCCTTCAACCCAGAGAGCTGCCACCAAGCCACCCTGCCCAAAATCAGGCAATTTGGGGTGTGCAGGTTTTGGGTGTCAGGCTTAGGGAAAGAGCGTAACTCTAACGTTATCTTAGACACATCTTTTTAGGTTTCATAAGCCCTCAACCCGAGAAAAAAACAAACAAGCTCTCAGAGTTGGCGCCTCCCAAGCGTCTTGCATTCCCGCCAGCCGCACTTCCAAACGCTCCACCAGTGCCTTCTGCGCGTTCCTTGGGCTCCAGCAATGCTTGGGGGGGGGGGGGATGTAGCTATTAGGGTTTAGGGTGTAGGGTTTAGGGTTTGGGGTTTGGGGTTTGTAGGATTTTAGGGTGTGTAGGTAGTGTGGGGTTTGAGTTTTCTTCAGGGCTTTGAGGTTCGATCAAGGCGTATAGGCTGATAAGTTTTAAGGCTTAGCGTTCTTGTGTTCAGGGGTTTGGGTGTTCCTAGACTAGAGAGACAGGGCTGGGCAAAGAAATCCGATCGATGCAAAACGCTGCACAAGCTGTCGATGCTAACCCTGATACGCCCTAAAACCCATTACACCATGTGCATGCCGAGCGTCAGGTCAGCTTCGGACGCGCTGGACATTTCAGCCTCAATACCCCTTTACCCTACACCCTGAACCATAAACTCTAAACCTCGGGATGTTCCTCCCCCCCCCATGCCCCATGCTAACAGTCCTGAACAGGGATTCTGGTACCTCCCCCGATTATGGTCCCTATTCAGGACTGTTATAGTATATGGCGGAACATACCAACCTAAACCACACACCCGGAACTTGCCCCAAAAAAACCCCACTGTCACTGGCTCCATTCCCTTTAAGGGTATAGACTTGCCGTAACCGCTATATGCTAAAAAAGGGAAGTACGCCTCATGATTAAGGTACCTCGCGTGCAAGGGTATATGGTCAGTTCTCGAAAATATGGCCCCTTTTTGGGCCTCTAACATGATTCGGGGCCGCCTTAGAATAGTAACCCAAAAGGGACCATGATTTTGAGAAGTTCCGTTGGGTCCTCTAGGTGGCAGCCAACCCCCACTTGGAGGTTCAGATATAAGTTCAGTTAGAACCCACGTATACGCCCCTTAAGCACCCTAAACCCTAAACCCTAAACCCTAAACCCTAAACCCTAAACCCTAAACCCTAAACCCTAACAGGGTCCTAATGGGTTATAGGTACAGTTATAGTTGGGTTACCATGAACCTCCAACCCCACACTCAGCTCCCAGCTGCCGCGTGGTCGCGGGCGGCGTCTGCGTTGCGGAGCTGAGCCTGCATCATCTCGAGCTCCAGACGCTTGGCCTTCAGGCATTCTGTAGGGTTTAGGGTTTAGGGTTTAGGGTTTAGGGTTTAGGGTTTAGGGTTTGGGGTTTAGGGTTTAGGGTTGGGAGTTTCCCCCTTATACGAACAGTTCTCAATGGGGAATATGTATAGTACCCCATCTTATACTCCCTATTAAGGAGTGTTAGTAAAAGGGGAACATCTCAAGTTTAGGGAAAAAATGGCATAGGGTTTAGAGCTTGCAGTATGCAGGAGGCAAAGGATGGGGGGACAATGGACATATGTGGGGGTTTACCAAAAAAAGGGACCCCAATAGAAATCCCCAAATCGCAGGATTCCCTGATAATGAGAACCCTTGTTCTGGTACTCGGAAACCCCCCCATGTGTCCGACAAGAGGCTTTCGCTGAGTCTCCCCCGAAGCCGCAAGCCTTCAACCTACTTACTATATCTTGGCAGGCTGGGATGCGTTGACATGGGAAGCTGTCTTGCTTCCCAATGAGTTCACTCTCAAACGCTGCTTGCTAACTCAGCACCTCAACACTTTAGTCACACCTGGGTGGCGCATATCCCCTTTTGAAGGAGGGCTCTCCATACACCCTAAACCCACCCCCACAAACAGGCCGAAACCAAAAGCTACCGTAAGTCCTGAACCCTAAAGCCCCAAACCCTAAACCCTAAAGCCTAAGCCCTAAACCCTAAACCCTGAACCCTAAACCCTAAACCCTAAACCCTAAAACCCTAAACCCTAAAGCCCAGATATGGCTGGGCCTGGAGCTCTGTGCGACAGGCTTCTAACCTGAGATACGTCTCTAGGGCTTCTGTTCGGGTTTAGTTAGGGCCTTCATTGTCCAGGGTTTAGGGTTTAGGGAGGTACCGATCTCTTTGCATATCCTTGGGCCCTTGGGCCCTGAAGCGACGATTTGGGAATCCCTTCTCAAAACCCGAGCGGATATCACATAAAGCACACCCTGTAGGCACTAACCCCCCCTCACACGTTGCTCATAAGGGACAAAACGAAAGGCTAGATCCTCGGATCCTGGCATGACCCGACAAGTTGTAAGGTACTGCTCTGCAGACTTTTCGGCGCCACATATGAAGCAGGGTTTATATCTCTTGTATCCCCAAAAGGACACCAAACATATACACTCACCAATATTAAAAAGGAGCCTTATATACACTCACCAAAAACAGTAATATAAACCCTACTTCACATGCCCCTAAGCCCTGGCAGCTATGTCACAGCCCAAATCCATGTCGGCTCCACGCCTTACACCACCAAGCCCTGAATTCTAAACCCTAAAGCCCTAAACTACTAAGGCCAGGCCCAACCACCCTAGAAGAGCCCCCCCCCCAAAAAAAAAAAAAAAACCTAAACCCTAAACCTAAACCCCACAACCCAAAACCCCAAACCCTCAACCTCACCCCCCACCCCAAAAAAAAACCTAAACCTAAACCCCACAACCCAAAACCCCAAACCCTCAACCCCACCCCCCACCCCCCCCGACCCAAACCCTAAACTCTAAAGCCCAGAATCCCGTAAAACGAGTCCCAGTAGCGCATTCCGGTCAGAGCCAGCTTGAGACAACTCCAGGTCCAATCCTCTTTGGAGTTTAGGGTTTAGGGTTTAGGGTTCAGGGTTTGGGGTTTAGGGTTTCGGGCTTAGGGTTTCGGGTTGCCCCCGCCTAGGGTTGAAGGGTTTCAGGGCTTAAGGGTTTGGGGGCTTTGAGGGTCTTGCTGGAGAAAAAAAATTGTGCAATCAGCCTACCATGCTCCGGACCTTGTAAACCCTAAGCCCTAAGCCATAAACCCTAAGCCCTAACCCCTAAACCCCAGCCCAAAACCCTAAACCCTAAACCCGAAACCCTACACCCTAAACCCCAATACCCCAACGAAACCATAGAGCCGTTGAGTCCACGACATCTGAACAGCTAGACCCAGGAGTAACCTAGGAATAAAAGGGTGCCCCTTTAGGTTTAAAGTGGCTCAAAGGAACCGAAACCCCAAAAAAAGGGAATAAGGGCCCACTCTGGGTCTTAGACAGTCAGAGGTTTCTAGGGTTTTAATTAAAGTTTATCCCAGTCACATATGTACGCTTCATAAAGGAAAAGGGTCCTAGTAACTTGGCATTGTCGATTGCAAGAGTTAACGCGTAATGGGTTACTCTATCGGCTGGGTTTGGGGGCAGGCCTGGAATCCCAAACCATATCCCTTAACCCTAGTCGGCGGGCAGTTTTCAGGGTCCCAGCGGCGACCAGAACAGCTTGGGGGGTCTTACATGTACTATAAAGGAACCACTGTAACCCTTAACAAAGGGTCCCAGCCGCGACCAGAACAGCTTGGGGTCTTACATGTACTAGAAAGTAACCCTTAGTAAACCTGAACCCCAATAACTTTGGCAAAGTGGCGCTGCAGGTGTCCGTGCAACTTCTCAGCTTGCTTCCTTGGGCAAATCCGCGTTTAGGGCAGCTTTGCGGGTGTCTCAGTTTTTCAAGCATGACGGACGCTGCTTTCCCTGCCCAGGAGAGCCTGAGGCCGTTACTTTCTTCCAGGCTACAGTAATCAACGCTGAAAAACCACCTCATGTCGCCTGAAAAGCTGACAGCAGGGCTACGTAAAGGCTTAAGACCCACAGTACCTGACTCTAAGCAACTCGGGTTTGGTTCAGGATTTTAGATGTAGAGATCGAGGGTAGTCCTCGACAGACGAACTTGGCCATGTGTCTCCGAGGAATGCATCTCGCTCCGGAGGCGGCGATTCTGCAGATCCTCTTGCATCACCTGTCAGGAACTAAACCCCAAACCCTAACCCTACCCCCTAACTCCTAAACCTAACCCTAAACCCTAAACCCTAAACCCTAACCCCAAACTCTAAACCCTAAACCGTACTTGCACTTGGAGGAATACCAACAGCTGCAGTAGCTATAGGTGCCCCATATAGCCCCTTACAGGGGTCATATAGGTGAGGTACCTCATTCCGCAGTCCCCTTCTAAGAATGAAGAGCTTTTGCTTTGGCATGATTGCTTACATACTCGCTTATCATGGGTGGGCGCACATTCTTCAAGGGGGAGCCTTAAGCGCACCCCAAACCCTTAACTCGAAACCCAAACCCCAAACCCCAAACCCCAAACCCCAAACCCCAAACCCCAAACCCCAAACCCCAAACCCCAAACCCGACTGGCCTGGTTCTCCAAGCTGACAGCCCTGGCCTGGGATACCTCGAGATTGTTCTGCAAAGCGTCCTGGGGTTTAGGGTTTAGGGTTTAGGGTTTGGGGTTTAGGGTTTAGGGTTTAGGGTTTAGGGTTTAGGGTTTAGGGTTTAGGGCAACCGAGTCGGAGTCAGGCTTTTGGAGGTTTCAGTCCCTGAAACCCTCACAAACCTAACTCGCAAGCCCTCAAAAACCTGACTCCCCCGCAAAAGGTCCCTTCCCCGGGACCCGACTTTGCGGGGAGTCAGGTTTTTGGCGGAATCAGGCTCTGAAACCCTCAAAAGCCTGACTCCCCCGCGAAAGGTCACCCCCACCCATACCGTGCGGGGCAGTCAGGTTTGAGGTTTCAGAAACCCTCAAAAACCCCTTTAACCTGACTCCCCGCAGGCGGTCCCCCCCCCCCAGCCCTTACTGGAAACTCCAAAACCCTTTTATTAAGGAATATACCTTAAATCATATTAGGGTTCCTATTATAATTTAAGGTATATTCCTTAATTAAGGGGTTTTGGAGGCTCTGGATACTGGAAACCCTCAAAAACCTGACTTGCCCGCGAAATGTGCGGAGGAGTCAGGGTTTTGGAGGCGGCCCCTGCTATTTATAAAGTACCCAAGAAGGGGGGCCACAGTCTTCGAGAAGTCACCATGCAGATGTATAACAGAAGGGCCTCATAGAGATCCTGTGATATGAATTGAGGCACCTTCCTTTTTTTAAGTGGTATTCGGCTTGGCCCTGGAATGTAGAAGATCCTATCCCTAAACCCTAAACCCTAAACCCTAAACCCTAAACCCTAAACCCGAAACCCTAAACCCTAAACCCTAAACCCTAGACCCTAAACCCAACAGGCGTGGAGGACCAACCTAGCGTCCCCAATTACGGGCCCCCCTGGCCCGCACCCCCCCCCCCCCCCCCACTTCCCTCGGCCCGTCTCGAATTTCCATGTCTCTGCAGCTCCTCACAGGCTCCGCTGGCCGTCAAACTGCATTTCTTCACATGACGCCACAAAGGCTGTAATCCTCAACGATTGAAGCCCATAAATGTGAGCATTATGTTTGCAAATGGGGGGGGGAGAGGAGGGGCTCCCCCCCCCAACCCCCCTGCTTCTCCCCCCCAACCCCCCCTCTCTTTTAGGGTTTAGGGTTCGGAATAAACACAACTTCATGCGAGGATCCCCATCAATGACTTATAAGGTCTATTCTACTCCTTAAAGTATCGGGTCTTGGGCTCTCTGGGGCTGGTCTGCCCCGTCCTTCTCAGTCTCGATGCCCTGCATTAGCATTTCCAGCTCGCTGAGCTTGGACCTGGTTTAGGGTTTAGGGTTTAGGGTTCAGGGTTCAGGGTTCAGGGTTCAGGGTTTAGGGTTTAGGGTTTAGGGTTTAGGGTTTAAGGTTTAAGGTTTAAGGCTTAGGTCGGGTCGTGGCGAGTCTTTAGCGAGTCCGGACGAGGGCCGGATGTATGTCGATACATGTGCCTTGGACTTCGATCGAGAGTACCCAAAATGACCCCTTGAACCCTGCACCCCTATTTAAAACTCTCAGAAGCCGGGCCAACCAACTCTTCGTCGGCACTAAAGCAACTCCTTGCAAACCATGCTAACCCTTTTCTCTAAACCCTAAACCCTAAACCCTAAACCCTAAACCCAAACCCTAAACCTTTTTCTAAGTGTTAAGGGGCATGGAGCACGGGGAGGAGGATGGCCTAGAGCGACAAGGACGACAAGCACCCCGCAGGAATCATCACAAGTCACCTTGAAACCTACCTACGGCTGAGAGTAGGGTTTAGGGTTTAGGGCTTAGAGTTTAGGGTTCAGGGTTCGGGGTTCGGGGTTTGGGGTCAGATCGGCCACTTTTAAATTTTAAGCAAAAACTTGTAAATCCTAGGACTTGTCAGCTAATCCGCTCATCCGCTAAAGGAAACAAATTGCGTTTTGATACGTTTTGGTTTAGGGTTTAGGGTTTAGGGTTTAGGGTTTAGGGTTTAGGGTTTAGGGTTTAGGGTTTAGGGTTTAGGGTTTAGGGTTTAGGGTTTAGCCCTTTCTTGCAGCCCAAAACCCCCAACAAACACAAAAGCCCTACACCCGAAACCCAAAACCCGAAACCCCCCCAAAAACCTTAACACCAAAAACCCTAGACCAAAACCCTAAACCCCAAAAACCCAAAACCCCAAACACCCTAAACCCCAAACCCCAAAAGCCCGAAGCCCGAAGCCCTGGAGCTAGGACCCGGGCCGATCCTGGACGTGCTGGAGCTGTCGCTCCAGCGCCTTGCGCCGGCATTTTGAAGTTTAGTTGGTGTAGGGTTTAGGGTTTAGGGTTTAGGGTTTAGGGTTTAGGGTTTAGGGTTTAGGGTTTAGGGTTTAGGGTTTAGGGTTTAGGGTTTAGGGTTTAGGGTTTAGGGTTTCGGGGTTAGGGTTTAGGGTGTAGGGTTTAGGGTTTAGGGCTTGGTGTTGTTAGGGCTTAGGGTTTAGGGTCTAGGGTTTCAGTATGGAGTTTTAGGGCTTTAGGGGTGTAATGGGTAGGTTTGGGGTTTGCGATTTAGGGTTTCTTGTGGCTTTATAGTTTCATAGGCTAGTAGGGGCTGCAGAATTTTGGTGCTGAGGGTCTCTGATTTGGGGATTCTTTCTAGGTCATAACCCTACCTTCTGGGTCCATTTCCCCTTTTTCAGAGCATCTAGGCTCTAGGTCCGGGGTATAGACAACAAATAGAGGTGTTGCTTCTCCTTTCTCGCAGGCTTTCTGAGGAGCTGGGGAGCGGAGGAGCACGGGGAACCTGCCTCTTCATCAAGGACGAGATCTGAGACTACAGAACATGGATCCTAATTACTTGAAGGTTCACGGGTAGTTAGAAGTAAGGTTATAAGTACCCTAAATAGGGTTATAAGTATAGCTACCAGAATCATAACCCTGCTGATGGCTACCCATGAACCTCGTATGAAATGAGATCTATGCCTACTTTAGGGGTGTTGGGCTCCCTGGGAAGGTCTGTCCGGGCCTCGTAGCGTCGAAGATCCTGGCAGAAAGGAGGAGGACTCTTGACCCCAAAGCCCCCCCTGAAAAACATAACAAAAAAAAACAACAACACCCCAAAGCGAAGGAGTCGGAAGTGTCATTCCCAACAGCACCTTGAATGAACGGCATGGTTTGGCGCAAGCCCTCAACCCTAAACCTTAAACCTACAAACCCTAAACCCTAAAGCCCTCAACCCCAAACCCCGAGCGCAACATCTCAGGCCGCCAGGAGAAGCCAAGGACATGAGTCCAAAGAGCTGCAGGCGCTAGGGTCTAGGGTTGAGGGTTTGGGGTTAGGGTCTAAAAGCACATGAAAAGAGGCTCATCCCGACCTTTCTGACGACAAGTGGCCTGGGAAGGCCTCCCCTGCGAGTCAAAGCTTGGAGACATAAAGACGACAACTCTTTACTAGGATCTGTTTACCCCCCCCTGCCCAAACACAAAAACAAATGCATGTATATGTACATGAAGTAGGGTTTATATTTCTTGTAACCCCAAAAGGACACCCAATATATATATATATATATATATACACTCACCAATATTCAAAAGGAACCTTATATACACTCACCAAAAACAGAAATATAAACCCTGCTTCACATGTACATGTACATACAGATGTGGGTTTCCGAAAATAGGGTACCATTGGGGTCCTTGTGCTAAGGAATCTTACTTTATGGGGACTATATTAGGGGTACCTTGTTTTCGGCTCCACCGCTACGTAAACGCGCGCGGAGGACGCCCTGGCCGCATCGGGATTTACAGTGTTTTCGGTGCTTTGCACACAGAAACCACACGCCTGTCGCGTTTTTCGCCACTCACCGGGCTTGCCCAGAGCATCCATGGCCGCACGATGATTACGTACATGTCACCACTGCGTGCGATTTCCCAGAACTTCCATGGCCGCACGATGATTACGTACATGTCGCCACTGCGTGCGATTGGCCCGAACATCCATGCCCGCACGATGATTACGTACATGTCACCACTGCGTGCGATTACCCAGAACATCCATGGCCGCACGATGATTACGTACATGTCAAAAACCTCGGTTCATGACCGCACTAACGTCGCCCAAACCTAGGCCCCAGCGCAGTTTAGTCAATTGTTCCTTGGATTTCGGTCCGATCTACTGTAGCCATGCAAATAAACTCAGACCTTCGAAATACTGCCCCTGCCACGTAATTTGCCCTTCCCAGCTGCGCAGGGTTCTCTTCGGCGCGCGTTTACGTAGTGGCGGAACGTTGTTTTCGCAAACCCCAAATGGTTTTGATTGTACCTTCAGGGGAGCATTATTCAATATTATGCGGTTCGTCGCGTCCGTCCTAATTTGACTGCACTGCTCTTCCAAGGCGCAAATACCCAGATACCCTGATACCTTAATTCCCTAATACCCGAATACCCTGATACCCTGGTACCCTGAACCACGAACGGAGTCGGTTCACTCGGACCACCCCACCCCCAAAAAACGTTAATCCCAGAAGCACCCCCCTCCCCCCTTCTTTTGGCCTTCAAAACGCCCCTGCGAGCAGCTCAAACCCCTCCCCCTGCCCCTCCCTGCCTTCTTCAGCATGTCCTGCGCCTTGCCCGCCTTCGCTTCATTGGCTGCTCCGATAGCCGCACCTGGCCCGACCCCTACGGGGCTCAGGGTTCACAAGCTTATACCTGGAATCTGAAAAACCCAAACCCCAACGCCCTAACCCGCCTCATGCCTGTAAACAAGCGATGTAGGGTTTGATAAGGGTATCCTTTTTTCCATGAAAAGCGATGTGTACCTTCATTGTCGGTATGTTTCCCTTGTAAGGTACGTAGTTTGCTTCAGGAATTTGAGTATCATACATCCTGAACCCTGAACCCTACAATCTATACGATTGAACGTTGAACAGCCGAGTAGAGGAGTCCCACACACGTGCACAGCGTTTTCAATGGTAGCCTTTGGGGCTGTAGGGCTTGAGGGTTTGAGGCTTGATTTCGGGCTGGAGGAAAGAAGATTCATCAGTGCACCCCGATTAAGCCCTACCCCTAAACCCTAAACCCCTAAACCCCTAAACCCCTAAACCCCTAAACCCCTAAACCCCTAAACCCCTAAACCCCTAAACCCCTAAACCCTAAGCCCAAAACCCCGAAACCCCTTTTAAGTAGGGCTTTGGCAGCGCATTGCGCACGTGCGAGAGCTTGAGACTCACGACTTGGGACCTCTTCGGGGCTTGTAGAAGGTCAGGGTTTGAGCCCTCTATGCGTGCCCCTAAACCCTGAGCCCTATAAGCCCTATAAACCCTATAAGCCCTATAAGCCCTATAAGCCCTATAAGCCCTATAAGCCCTATAAGCCCTATAAGCCCTATAAGCCCTATAAGCCCTATAAGCCCTATAAGCCCTAAGCCCTAAGCCCTAAGCCCTAAACCCTAAACCCTAAACCACGATTGGGAGAACTGGGGCCGGTAAAGCCGGAACTGGTGCCCAAGGAACGCTGGGTGAGGAAGGCCACTGCGTCTTGCAGCTGGGCTACCTGCCATGGAGCTTATAAACCCGAATAGGGTTGAATCAGGGTTTCGGGCTTCTTAGGTTGAGGCACAAGACTCGTTCAACAAGACTGCGCAGCCTGACTTGCTTTGAAAGAACCCGAATTAAGCGAAAATCGCATAGGCTCCTGGGATACTGTGTAGCCATGACATCGATTCCTTGCTTCTGGTGATAACCGAAACACAAGATGTAAGCGCTAGAAGCCTCAGCAGCATCCCAGTCAGAGAGCTCAAAACCCCTGACGCAAGGAGTATAAAACTAGATTTCATAACAAGGATCTCTGTATAGATTAACCCCCCCTACACCCTAATAAACCCCTAAACCCTAAACCCTAAACCCTGTATCCTGGATAAACCCTGTTTTGTTCAGGGGTATGGGGATCTCTCCCCAGCTGCCCTGGGGCCTTGCTTTCAGCTGCCGCGTACCTTCCAGTCGCTAACGGATCCGAGAGGGACGAAGCGGTTTAGGGTTTAGGGTTTAGGGTTTGGGGTTTAGGGTTTAGCGTAGGTGGACTCACAAGGTTTAGGGTCTAGGGTCTAGGGATTGGGGTTTCGGGAATTGGGGGTTTTGAGAGTTTGGGAATTGTAGGGGCGCTACAGAATCCCTCAAAGGGGGTTGTCAACGGTCCATGTAGCAACTGCTATTGTCGATGAAGACTCACAGGGTTTAGGGTTTAGGCTTGTTGATGGCATAGGGCTTCGGCTTATATAGGGTTCAGGGCTTATATGCGCCAGCATTTGCCGACCCCCGCCCTCCCCTTCTCCTCTACCCTCGATGTGGTTCATGGTGGGTTTAGGGTTAATTCGGGTTGAAGATTCAGGGCTTGGGTCCCTCTCTTGCCCCTGTGGTTCATGGCGGGTTTGTGGTTCGGAGTTGGGTTGAAGGTCAAGGTTCGGGATTCTGGTTGTCACCTCTTCCCCCCGTGATTCGAAAGGGGAGGGTTTGGGGGGGGGGGGGGGGGAGCCGAGAACGAGGAGCGCGGACGCATGTGCACCAGCGGTTAGGGTCTTCTTCTGGGTCCCCCAGTGCCTAGTGTTTCGGGCAGCCATGACAGTTCCAGCAGGTTTTAGGATGTATGGGAGGTAGATATGTATTTTGGTATAGTACTGGTAGGCTTCCGAGTTGTGACAACCCTTGCTTGACTGAAGTTGGGGGCCAGCACAGGGGACCTTCAGCGACTGACAGGGCTCTTGTGGCCAAAACGGCCAGGCAAGGGTAACAAAAGAGTTTCTCACTTGATGATCAAACGTGCTGCGCGGTTGTATGAACTAGAAACTGGAATCTATTCCAAGTCAACCACAACATTCCTCTGCATGACAAAGAACAGGTCCCTATGAAGCGCGACTCATGGGACAGCCGAATTTGCGGTTTGAGTGTCACCCCACCTGGCGAGCCACATCGATTGATCGATACATATCCGATGTCTTTTGAGGCCTTGCGCGAAACCCTGAACCCTACCTAAGACTCTCTTGTAGTTGTTCATAGTTTTCCTAGAAGCCCGGAGAGTATATTGCGCAAAACAGGAACAACATCAGAGTCTTCAGGAAAATCCTAAAACCCTCAACCCAGAATCTCTAAACCGAAAAAGCCCTATAGAGTCCCTAAACCCCTCAACCCCAAAATCCCTGAAACCCTAAACTCCTAATCCCCACATCGCTAATCCCTTCACCCTAAACCCCTAAACGCTAAAACCCTAAACACCTAAATCCCTAAAACCTTAACCCTAAATCCCTAAGCCCCTAAACCCTTATATGAACCCTAAACCCTATAATCCCTACATCCCTAAGCCCCTAAACGCCTCTAAGTCCCTCTGCAAGACCAGGGGCTGCTGTCGAAGCTCAATGTCCGCGCGCTCCGGGCCCATCTGATCTGCTGGCCCCTTCGCGAACTAGGGTTTAGGGTTTAGGGTTTAGGGTTTAGGGTTTAGGGTTTAGGGTTTAGGGCTCGCTGTTTGGGTGTGTAGGTCACGCAAGGAAAACCAAAGCCATGGAGGAATATACGTTCGCGGCAGAGGCGGCCAGGGTTTCGGGGATTTGGGTTTGCATGTTCATGCTTTGGTGTCTTGGGGCTTGGCATTGTGGGTGCGGGGAGCGGGGGTTACGCATTCAAACATTAGGGCTGAAGAATCTTTAAGCTTTCGGATGAAGCTCCAAAATTGGGAATCTCAGCTCAAGTGCAAGGCTCACGCCTCCACATTCTCGAGCTGTCTACACCCAAAACCGGTAGACGACATGTGCCTTGCCTCTACTATAGCACGCGCCGTTGCATTCAGGTTGCCCAAAATGGTCCATCATGTACAGAGCTGGCCATATGCCTGCCAAGCCGCATGCAACCCAGCGGGCAGCCGCGCCTATGACAGGGTTTATAGGGTTTAGGGTTTATAGGGTTTAGGGTTTAGGGAGTGCAGTGTGGCACTGTGCCAAGCATTGAGTGGAGGCTTCCGTCAAATCCCTACACCTTGTAGCAGTACATCTTCCGAGCCCTCTTGTGATCGGGATAGGGAATTGGGGAAGAAGGAAAACCTTGAGCCCTTCATAACTTCGTAAACACCAAAGTCTGAACCACCCAGAAAAATGACCGTCAAACCTAATCATCTGAAGCAAAAATTGCTAGAGCGTTGGGGTCGACCACCTTCAGAGACAGGGTTTAGGGCTGCAGGATTCAGGGTCCCCCTCAGAACCCCTTCGAGGGACTATGTAGCGCCCCGAGAATTCCCAAACTCTCAAAACCCCAAACTCCCAAATGCCCTAAACCCTACACTCTAAACGCTAAACCCTAAACCCTAAACCCTAGTTAAACCCTAAACCCTAAACTCCGCGGACGCCTTCAAGTCCGCGGACTCTTCGCGCAGCCGCCGGATGCCCTCCTCCAGAGACGACGCGTCCAGGAGCGCAAGCACCTGCCGCATATTGGGTTTAGGGTTTAGAGTTTAGGGTTTAGGGTTTAGGGTCTAGGGTTTAGGGTTTCGGGTTTAGGGTTTAGCACGATACACCTGAAGTAATGTTGGACCTGCTTTAATAAGTTACCCCCCCCCCCCCCCCTCAACAGTCGCGAGCCTGAATAAAGAAAGACCCCAAACAGTCGGGTGGGGGGGGGGGTCCGGAGCCTCCCTAAGCTACCCCGCGACCCTGGAAAGGTCGAGGCTTCAGGCTTCAAGTATCCCTTCTTCTCGAGAAAGCTTATGCCTTTCTGAAAACCGAAGGACTGAGCCCCGGGCCCCGGGAGACTTGCATTATAGCGGGCCCCCAAACAAAGGTATTAAAGTGTGTCCGGAGGCCTCCGTAAGGTACCCCCTTTCCGGATATGATTCGCCTATGGAATCATCTATTTAAGTAAGGAATTTATAAAGAAAAGGCGCCCTGAAAAAAGAAGATTGTCGGAGATCCTGGACAGGTCGAGGAGGGCTTCAAGTATCCCTCCTTCTCGAGAAAGCTTATGCCTTCCTGAAAACCGAAGGACTGAGCCCCTGGCCCCGGGAGACTTGCATTATAGCGGGCCCCCAAACAAAGGTATTAAAGTGTGTCCGGAGGCCTCCGTAAGGTACCCCCTTTCCGGATATGATTCGCCTATGGAATCATCTAGTTTTAAGTAAGGAATTTATAAAGAAAAGGCGCCCTGAAAAAAGAAGATTGTCGGAGATCCTGGACAGGTCGAGGCTTCAGGCTTCAAGTATCTCTCTTTCTCGAGAAGCTTATGCCTTCCTGACACCCTCAAAAAAACAGGCCCGGCCCGAAATCTTTTCATTATAGCGGACCCCCAAAACAAAGGGTCCAGATCCTGAATAGCCGGAAAACTTTTCATAATAGCGTCCCCCTAGAATATTGCGGGTGCAACATTAAGAGATGTCAGCCATTCTTTTCGCAATAAGGATCCCCTATAGAGATCTGAGGTATCTGGGTCAAGCTTTGGGTGCAGGATTCCGGGCTTAGGATTTTGGGGTTTAGGGTTTAGGATTTAGGGTTTGGGCTTCACGAGGCTTCAGGGGGTCAGGATTTCCGATTTCTTCTCTAAGCGAGGGTCCCTGTTGAGGCATCTTCGCAGA
>CAJNDS010002103.1:457305-539805 GCA_905221605.1 Symbiodinium natans
GGGAGGGGGGGAGGGGGGGGGGGGAGGGAGGGGAGGGGGGGAGGGGCGCAGAGCGCCGCGTCAAAAAAGGGTTTGAAATCTCGCAGCTGGGACCAGATACCCTCTTAGAGCTTAGGGTTCAAGGTTCAGGGCTCAGGGTTTGGGACCCTATACAAAAAACTCTTAGGGTTTAGGGTTCAGGGAGGGTCCATGTATGGTATACTTGGGCCCCAAAGCTGCTGTACAGGAAACTCCTTTAAGGCCCAAGTACCTACTATACAGGCACATAGACCCTTTGGGCTATTTGCTCGCTTCTTGTGCGGAAGCTAAGTTCTGTTCCCGTAGTAGGGATATACTCGATTATTAGCTATATAACCCTGCTATCGTAGCTTACTTTAGGTTCCTTCGCAAGAGCCTAGTTTTATGCACTGCCCATGAACGACTCAAGGGCCTTTCGACCCCAGGCAGGTGGGTTTTTTGAGGAATTCGGGGACAGCGTCTTAGTAGCCCAGTAACCATATCACAATAAGGGCGCCCGTTTTTTGGTTGGTTACTTTAGAAGGGAACCCAGAACCAAAAGAAGGGGTAAAGGGTACCACTGGGCTACCAAGGCGTTAATAGGAGGGCGGAGAGGCTTCTAGGGTTTGCACGGTTGAATTTGGGCTGAGGATTGAATTGGGGTGTAGGGTTTAAGGCTTGCAGGGTTTAGGGCGGGGTGTGCAAGACTTATGCCCTAAACCCTAAACCCTAAACCCTAAACCCTAAACCCTAAACCCTAAACCCTAAACCCTAAACCCTAAACCCTAAACCCTAAACCCTGCACACAGGGAGCCCTAAACCCTGAACCCTGCACCCGAAAGTCGTGTTGACCTGGCCATGGTGTTCAAAAGGCTATCACGATGAACCATTAAGGGGTTTAGGGTTTAGGGTTTAGGGTTTAGGGGCCCTGTCATCCCCACAGCCAACCCTATGAAGGTCTTCGGGGATTCTGGGGGCATGCCAAGGTTTTATGCCATGCCAAACACCTCACGCCTCCACCCCGATCCCGGCGCTACGTACCAGCAAACTTCCCAGAGACTCCAAAACCCCTTAATTAAGGAATATACCTTAAATCATATTAGGGTTCCTATGATAATTTAAGGTATATTCCTTAATTAAGGGGTTTTGGAGTCTCTGGGTTCCCAGCCCAAAACCCAAACTCGCAGGCTCACGTGCTGAGGTTTAGGCTGCAGGGTGCAAAAGCCTAAACAAAAGCTTTGATCATGAGAGCCTAAAAAAAGCACAACAGTTATAATAATAACAATACAAATAAAAATAAACAGAATAATAATAGTAATAATAATAATAATAGTAATATTAATATTAAGAGGAGCTCGTGCCAAGGGACGCGGTCGGCCGCCAGCTGATCATACTGCCACTTCAGCGACTTGAGTTCCCGCTTTGTCTGGAGAAGTGTCCTTGAGCGCTGGGTTCGAAAGCTCCGCATGTCTCCGGCTTTTTGAACCTTAAGGCCGGTTTCGGGTGCCCCAAAAATACTTGGGCCCGTGTTCTATACAAACCCAGATGACACAAGCATGTGGCTTTCAGGGTGTTCAGGAGGCGTGTGTCTGGGAGTGTGGTGTTTATTAGGGTTTGGGGTCTAGGGTTTAGGGGTTTACTCGCTGGTTCTTAGTAGGGAATGAGGGAATGAGGTACCCTATACAACCCCTTAAAGAGTATATATAGAGCCGTCATTCCCTCTAAGAACCAGGGAGTTTAGGGGCCCCTAAACCCTAAACCCCTAAACCCTAAACCCTAAACGAGGCGCTCCAAACCCAGCTTGTGGCGTTTCTGACGCGGCTGGCACAATGGTTGTCATCTCACTCTAATAAGGATCCATGTACCTATGTGGTATACACTTGGGCCATAAAAGGGGTTCCTTTTTTGTAGCTCTAGGGCCCAAGAAGATATACAGGTACTTGCATCCTTAGGGTTGTCTTTGGGTTTGCGAGTTAGGAGCTCAGGGTTCAGGGCCACCCTGTAGCAGCTTTTGTATCCCAAGATTCTGCTCCAGCTCCTCTTTGGTCTGCGCGTGGTCCTGTCAGAAACGAGGTTGGGGAAAGCTTAGGGTTTAGGGTTTAGGGTTTAGGGTTTAGGGCTTAGAGCTTAGGGTTTACTGTATAGGATTTAGGGTTTGGGGTCTAGCGTTCATAGGAGCGTAGGAGCACCACCTCGGCTGTTCGGTATCAGACGATGGAAGAAGGTGTAAGGCGAGAAAACAACAAGGGTAACAGGCACAATATAGGGGCCTGAGTAGGTTTAGGGTTTAGGGTTTAGGGTTTAGGGTTTGGGGTTTAGGGTTTAGGGTTTAGGGATTCTCTGGGGGTGGGTAATATAGGGGCCTGAAAATTAGAATAGGGTTTTGAGGTTAACCTAGTATAATTACAAAAAGAAAAGAAGGGATCATTACTAGTTTTCACGCCGACCTCTACATCATAGTGGAGGCAACAGTTATGACAGCGAGGCATTTGGCAAGGAACATGTTCCCTAAAGCCCAACCCCCCGTAAACGCTATGTCTCAGAATAAACCTGCACCTTGCTGATCAAAAAAGGGCCCCCTTAGCCCTAACAAACCCCTATCAAAACCCAAGCCCTAAATGGCCCTAACCCTAAGCCCGGAACCCAACCCCCTCCCCCAACAAAAGTCTAAACCCCAAACCCGACGACTCGAAACCGTCCACTCCCCCTGCCCCCCAAACCCTAAACCGCAAGCCCCGAAACTCCAAGCCCGAGACCTATAGCTCAGTGACATCCTAGGTTGCAACCCTAAACCCTAAACCCTAAACCCTATGCTGTAAAGCCTAAACCCTAGCCCTAAACCCTAAACCCTAAACCCTAAACCCTAAAGCCTAGGTTGCACGCGGCTCCTCGGCCGCAGCATCCTTGAGGGCCTGAGCTTGACGCCCCGCCTCCTGAGGCAGGGCTCTACACGGGCTTCAGGTCGTGGGGTTTAGGGTTTAGGGCTAGGGTTTAGGGTTTAGGGTTTAGGGTTTAGGGGTTTAGGGGTTTAGGGGTTTAGGGGTTTAGGGGTTTAGGGTCTATAGGGTTTAAGGGTTTAGGGGTTTAGGGTTTAGGGGTTTAGGGTTTCAGGGGTTTAGGGTTTTAGGGTCTATAGGGTTTAAGGGTTTAGGGGTTAAGGGTTAGGGGTTAAGGGTTTATGGGTTTAGGGTCTATAGGGTTTAAGGGTTTACGGGTTTTAAGTTCATGGTTTAGGGTTTAGGGGTTTAGGGTCCAGGCGTTGGGGGGGGGTTAGGGTTTAGGGGTTTAGGGTACCCTAAACCCCGCCACCCGTGTGGCGGCTTCAATTTGGGTTTAGGCTTTGTCGGGGATTCAGGACTTCGGGTTCAGGCTGTGGAGGGATTCAGGGTTTGGGGGGCTTAGGCTTTATAGACATTCAGGGGTTAGGGTTCAGGGCTGAGGGGATTGAAGCTTAGAAGCTTCGGGCTTTCAATCCCGGAGCGCACTAGGAAGCAACATTAAAACATGGATTTTTTTCCTTCACGGCTTGATGAGAATGGTCCTGACCACACAAAAGCAAACCGTCAAACAGTTTCAATACTCATCATGAGGCGATATAGGGTTTCTATTACCCGCATTCCCTACTAAGACCCCGTAGGTTTGAGGTCCTGGGATGATACTCAGCGTCAGACTGCTGCAAAGTAACCAAGCGCTAAAGGGAGGGGAACCATGAACAGTTAAAACCCTAAACCCTACAAGCTAAACCCTAAGCCCTAAACCCTAACCCCTAACCCCTAAACCCCTAAACCCCTAAACCCCTAAACCCCTGAACCCCTAAACCCCCCTAAACCCCTAAAACCCTGAACCCCTAAACCCCTAACCCCAAACTCCTACCCCTAAACCTAACCCCTGAACCCCTGAACCCCTAAACTCCTAAAACCCCTAAACCCTGAACCCTAAACCCTAACCCCGAAACCCTAAACCCTAAAACCCTAAACCCCTAAACCCTAAACCCCAAACCCCAAACTCTAAACCCTAGACCCTGCCTGCTGGCAGGCCAGGTCTCTCTCCAACTTCTTGCGGGTCGCCTCGGCATTTCGCCCCATGGAGTTGAACGACCCAGGACCCAGGGCCCCTCAACTCGGAGCATAACCCTATGAGGGTTTAGGGTTTAGGGTTTAGGGTTTAGGGTTTGGGTTTAGGGTTTAGGGTTTAGGGTTTAGGGTTTAGGGTTTAGGGTTTAGGGTTTAGGGTTTGGGGTTTGGGGTTTAGGGTTTAGGAAGAGTTTAGGGATGTACTTCCGTCGTGTATACTTGGGCCAGAAGAGAGCTTCCTGCCTAATAGCTTTGGGGTTCAAGCGTATACTTCTTGGGGACATGGACCCTGAGGGATGTAAACCTCAAGGATCCGGTTTCTGCTTGGTAGGGCTTAATTAGTAGACTTGTACTCAGTACAAGTTGGGAGAACTAAAGCTGAATAACCTTCACCCGTTTAAACCATCATCGGGATCCTATATCTCTAAACGCTGCGCGGAAGTACCGATTGCTGTCGCGTTTTATCTCTGCAAATATCACAGGCGCACAGGCATGCTAGCAAGCGCACACCCTAAACCCTAAACCCTAAACCCTAAACCCTAAACCCTTAAACCCTAAACCCTGAACCCTAAACCCTGAACCCTAAACCTCGTTGGAACAAGGCCTCCAGAGCCACCAGCTGCTTTGACGTGGAGGTCAATTCTGCCTGGCGCGATGGTTGGCAGCGCAGTCTCACGCGCTCTTCGAGGTTGCCCAGTAACCTAGGATTAACAAGGGTGCCCCTTTTTGCGTAAAGGGGTTTAAAGGGGAACCTAGAGCCCCCAAAAAGGGAATAAGGGCACTACTGGGCATCCTAGTCTTATGAGCAGCTCCTTGAATGACCTCGGTTTCGTGGAGTGGGGCGGAGGAGAGGGAAACAAAAACCTGGCGTTCGGTGCGTTTGGGCTCTCTTCGGTTTAGGGTTTAGGTTCAGGGTTTAGGTTTAGGGTTGGGTTTCATGGCTTCGGGCTTAGGGTTTATGTTTAGGATCTCGGGTTCGTAGGGCTTAGGGTACCTTCATGTTTTCCTTTCTTAGGGGTTAGGCTCCCTTAAACCCAGGACTTCGCGGTGCAAAAGTCCCAGATTGTACTTGCAGGTTCAGGGCACTTATAACCCAACTATAAGTGCAGCTATACCCCACTTACAAGCGTTATACACTTATAAGCCCCTGGGTTATAGTTGGGTTACTAAGTACCATGAACCTCCATGTACCTCCGCCCTAGGCCATGAGCAAAGAAGACCTAAACCCTAAACCCTACACCCTAAACCCTAAACCCTAGTGCCGCGCCTCAGCAGCCTCGGCACCATGTTCCAGAAACCGGCACCTTCACTATTCAATGTGACAGGGATCCGACTTCTCTGGGTAGTTATTGAAGGTATAGGGTCCCTTTGTAGATCCCTTATAGAACTACACCGCCCACTCTTATGAGGAAGGGACCCGAACTTAGAGAACGACCCATGTGGTGGGCTTATGCTGGGTTTCAGGAGGGCCTAGACGTGATGACTAATTATCCTTCTTTTGTTGCGGGTGCAGCAGAGGCTACCTGCCCTTTCCCGCTTCGGCTATACGGCTATACATATCTGAACAAGTTCTGCCGTTCATGTGACAGGACCCTCACGTAACCTTCCCAGGCCTCTGTTCTAGGCGACGCATTGTGGCTGTCTCCGTCGAGAGTTGCAGCTCGTGTGCATCCTGACTAGGGAAGCCATGCAACGAGCACGCCATGAACCCTGCATGAATTCTACACCCAACATACCTGGGCTGCCCAGTAACCAAGGCTTAAAAAGGGTGCCCTTTTTGCTTAAAGGGGTTTATAAGGGAACCTAAACACCCCAAAAAGGGAATAAGGGCACTACTGGGCATCCTAGATACATTTCTACAAAGTCCCACCACCCACTAAAGCCGTGCAGCGACCCCATGAACCCTGAGGCCCAAAGCCCGAAAGGCCTGGCCCAACACTACTTGGCTGTTACCTTCTTACCCTGTACAAAACCCTAAACCTCCATAAATCTTTATCTCACCAAACCCTCAAAATCTTAGACTCTAAGCCCCTCGAAAAGTCGCTAAGCAATCTTCAAGCCTTCCATAACCCTGAAAACCTAAACCCTAAAGCCTTCTATACGCCAAAAACCATAACCCAAAACCCAAAACCCCCAAAAAATGCAAGACAAAAACTGCAAAAAACAACAACACAAAACTGCAAAAAAAAACAAAAAATGCAAAAGGCCTCGGCGTGACGCAGCTCCGCCTGGGCCGCGCGCGCGGCGCGCTCCGTCTCCGCGAGGTCCCCTCGGAGGCGCCGAAGCCTGGCTTCTGCTGGGGGCACTCGTTTGTTGAAACGCTTAAGGTTTAGGGTTTAGGGTGTTTAGGGTGTTTAGGGGTTTTGTAGGTTGAGATTTAAGGTTTGAAGTTTAGGGTTAAGGGTGTTTAGGGGTTTTGTATTAAGTTTTGTAGGTTTATGGTTGATTTAAACGATTAAGGTTTAGGGTTTAGGGTTGAGTGTTTATAGGGTTTGCAGGGCTTAGGGTTTATAGGGTTACAGGGTTTTGGGTTTCCAAGCTGCCAAGCTCAAACTTCAACACCCTGAAAGCCACATTTCATCGGGGTTTAGGACTTTGGGGTTCGGGCTCTGGCCAGGGCCCTTTCCTAAAGCCTTTCAAAAGCCTTTGAGGCTTCTGTTGTGGCTCTGTGTGCGTTTTGTGCAGCTACACCTACATCTTGAAGTAACCCTAAACCCTAAACCCTAAACCCTAAACCCTAAACCCTACACCCCTTTAGCACTTGGTGAACCACTGTCCCTTCTTTAAGGGCATCTTGTCGGTTTGTCTCGGTGAGCCCTATAAACCGTCAGCTCTCAACTTTAGGCTAAAAACCCTACAAGGAGGGGCCCCCTTACTATACTAACTATACTTGAGGGGCTTATAACCTAATTTAGGATCCTTAGAACTTAATTTAGGGTCCTTATAACTCTACTTATAGCTAGGGGGGCCCCTCCTTGTATGACCCTCTCTGCACGCGAAAGAGTGATGTAGGCTCTGGTTGGAACCGGCCCCAGCTCCCTGAAGCCCTTTGCAGATCCTGCAAAGCCTGAAACTACCATTTGCGCAAGAACCCCCCCCCCCCAACCCCCAAAAAAATGAAGAATATTCTTCCTTATAAGGGCACTCTAAGGACTATCTTTTGTTTGTTGATCTTTCGGGGTTCTTCAGCAAATAGTAATAAGCTAGAGGAGCATTGAGGTACGCCTAGAAGCTTGAGGGAGCTCAAAGTTCAGGGCCTAAGGGGAGAATGTGGACCCAGGAGTAACCTAGAAATAAACAGGGTGCCCTTTTTTGGCTTATTAAGGGGATTAGAAGGGAACCCCAACCCAAAAAAAAAAAAAAAAATACTTCGAACATCCCCACCCTCTCTGGTAGAGACTGGGGCTGGGCACTCCGGGGACACTCTGGGCTTGGGCACTCCAGAATCTGGTTTGGCACTCCAAAGACACTCTGGGCTGGCACTCCTGGTTGGGCACTCCAGGGAGAATCTGGGGTTGGGCACTCCGGGAGAGTGTGGGGTTGGGCACTCCAGGGAGACTCTGGGGCTGGGCACTCGGGCACACTCTGGGGTTGGGAAATTTAGGGAGACTCTGGGGCTGGGCAAGTCGGCACACTCTGGGTTGGGCACTCCAGGGAGACTTGCACTTTGGGGTTGGGCACTCCAGGGATGAGCAAGGAGTAGACCGGGCGAGGGCGAGGAGAAGAGTTCCGGGCGAGGAGAAGAGTTGAGTTTAAAATCTAACAACCCCACACCGAGGGTGGGGAATAAGGGGCTACTCCGGGTCCTAGGAATATGGTTTTCCTGCCGGGAAGCTCTGCTTCGTGCTGCCTGGTGAGCAGTAGACCGCGCAGGTCCTCGGCAGCAGAGACGGCGTTGCTACTTAGAGGTTCATGTGTGGTATAAGGAAGGCTATAAGTACCCGAAATAGGGTTACAAGTACAGTTACCATACTTATAACCCTAGCTATAACAACCCATGAACCTCCAAGTACTGGCTACTTTGCCTGCGGGCTTACGGCTCCTTGTTGCTGCGAAGACAAAAGGTGCAAGCCATTCACTATGTGAGGTTTTTCCCTTTGTAGGGCCATTTTGGAGTTAACCCTGAACCCTAAATCCCATGCACCCTACAGAGCCTACGCAAACCCTATGGGCCGACTAGGGGCCCGCATTTCTGCAACAACCCCCCCCCCCCCCCCCAATGCCTTCTGAACCCTAAACCTAAACCCTAAACCCTAAATCCTAAACCCTAGACCCTAAACCCTAAACCCTCAACCCTCAACCCTAAACCCGCTCTTGGCGCGCCTGGCTGTCCTGGCGCACTTGCAGGATCTCGGTGCCGAGTGCTCGCAGGTCATCTCCTCGCCCGAAGCACGCTGTATCATCTTGAGTTTTAGGCTCACTGTTGGTCAGCAGAGAATGAGGGAATTCGGGTCCTATATATATATATATATATACATAATATATATATATATATATATATACCCTTTAAGGGGTTATATAGGGTTGGTTCCCAGGGAATGAGGGAATTAGAGCTTTATGTATACCCTTTAAGGGATTACATAGGGTACCCCATTCCCCCGTGCCCTGCTAGCCAACAGCAAGTAGGTGCGTTCGTGGGCCTTCTCCTTCTTGGTAGCCCAGTGATAAAGTAAGGGCCCCCTTGTTGCGGTTGGTCACTTGATAAGGGAACCTAAAACCAAAAAACGGGGGCAAAAGGGCACCCCCCTGGGCCTTAAGGGCTTCTACGATGAGTGACTGATAGAGACTTTTGGATAATAATAAAACAGCAGCCTGGTTCGGCAAGTGCAAAAACTGAGCTGTGTGTTAAACCCTTTGAAAACGGTTTATGAATAGGTTCCCTTATAAGGAAAGAGCGGAAATTAAAAACTATCCCCAAGCACAAACCAGAAAAACCCTGCCCACTTCACTTCACTGACCTGACCTGTGCACGCGTAGTCTGGCAACGACTTGCGCCTTCGAGGTGGTCCACCCCAACATGGGACCACCTCGAAGGCGCACACCCCCCCTCCCAGCTGGACAGCGGAGGGTTTAGGGTTTAGGGTTTAGGGTTTAGGGTGACTGTCTCCAAAATTTCATTATTGGGTACGTATCCCTGTTCAGGGTAGAACTAAATTTCGGTTACTCCGAGGTAGGGTTCAGTTGCTTCTGATCACGAGTCATTTCTTTTTGCATCAATGATGCAAGCCCTAAAGCCCTTAAATCCTATAGCGCACGGCATCTTCATGTCCGAATCAGCGCTGTGTGCTATACACCTAAGAAAGGAGCCTACCTTTTCCTGTCTGTTGTTAGACTCTTAAGATTTGAGTCTACATCTGCGTGCGAACCCTGAGAATCCAACCACCCTCTTCTCCCTCCTGCCAGGCGCCGCCGGGGAGAAAGAGTTCCTTCAGAAGCTCCCACTCCCTGCAGACCCGCCCCTGGGCAAACGGGAGGGGGATTGAGGGTTTTGGATTTAGGGGTCCATAGGTTCCTCAAGTTTCCAAGGCAAGACACACATAATCTGTTATCTTGGGGGGGGGTGGGGGAGTGGGGGGGTGGGGGGTGGGGGGGGGTCATGGGGTTTGTGAGGGGACCCCATGCGCCAATCTCAGACGCTTGGGATGTTTGAAGGGGATCTTTTAACCCCTATGCCCGAAACCGCTAAACCCCTAAACCCCAACACCTAACTCAGTGCTTTGATCCGGTGAGCTTGTGCGCCTCTAGCGCTTGAAGACTCTCTCGCCACCCTCTCCTTTTCTAGACCCGGGAGTAACCTGGGAATAAACAGGCCCTTTTTGGTTTAAAGGGAGTATAAGGGAACCCCAACCCTAAAAAAGGAAAGAAGCCTAATTAAACCCTTAACCCTAACCCCTACGTAACCCTAAACCCTGAACCCTGAACCCTAAACCCTAACAAAAAGAAAAAGAACTGCCTACTCTCGGCCACTCCCGGTCCTAGTTTTGCAGAGGGGGCACTGGGGGGATGAACTTTGAGGCAGCTGGGGGCATCCCCGGCTCGCAGCAAGAAGGTCGGGTTAAGGGCTTCCGGTGGGGTTTAGGGTTTAGGGTTTAGGTTTAGGGTTTAGGGTTTAGGGTTTAGGGTTTAGGGGCTTAGGGGCTTAGGGGCTTAGGGGCTTAGGGGTTTAGGGGCTTAGGGGCTTAGGGGTTTAGGGGTTTAGGGGTTTAGGGGTTTAAGGGTTTAGGGTTTAGGGGTTGCACCCAGGAAGCCTCTGTAAACCCCTCAAACCCTGAACCCTGAAACCGCCTCTGAGCGCGGGGCGCGCGACTTGCAGCTGCTGCTGGAGAAGATCCATGTCTCGCTGCAGCTCATCCCTCTGAGAGTTCGCCACTCTCCTGGGTTTAGGTCGTAGGGCCATTTTAGGGGGTTTAGGGTTTAGGGTTTAGGGTTTAGGGTTTAGGGTTTAGGGTTTAGGGTTTAGGGTTTAGGGTTTAGGGTTTAGGGTTTAGGGTTTAGGGCTACCTCTCAAGGCCGGGAGATTCTGAGCCAAGGGCATCTTTTTTTCAAGATGAAGTGCCCTCTCTGCTATCTTGCTCATCGGAACTGCGAAGTTCGGATATCACAAACTGTCCACCGCGAAACCTGGGTTTAGGGTTTAGGGTCTAAGCCAGAACGCCCGGCAGTTCCCAAAACAACCGATGTGATGCTGCAGCCGCACCTCTGTGTCTTCTAAGCCCTTGGGTTCTGAAAAGGCTTTGTACCCTTGGAGAAGGGAGATGTGCACTGTGGCTTATTCTTTTCGGCTTCATGTGCCTCTTGAAGAGTATGCACCCGAAACCTACGTAGAAATTGTAGGCTTCAGGGGTGTATTCGGGCATCGCTTCTCTCGCACATTCTCAAAAGGACCTCTAAGTGTGACCTATACACCTCTGCTTATTTGGTTCTACACCCTAATCCCTAAACCCTAAACCCTAAACCTCCCAAGTCCAGCCGCTCGCCGCGCTCTGCGTCCTCCCGAAGGCCATGCTCGTGGCGCAAAGTCGCCTCAAGGTCCTTCGCTTCTGGGCTGTCTTTAGGCGTGAGGTGAGGTTTAGGGTTTAGGGTTTAGGGTTTAGGGTTTAGGGCTTAGGGCTTAGGGCTTAGGGCTTAGGGCTTAGGGCTTAGGGCTTAGGGCTTAGGGCTTAGGGCTTAGGGCTTAGGGCTTAGGGCTTAGGGCTTAGGGCTTAGGGTTCAAGGTTAAGGGTTTAGGGGTTTGAGACGGTTTATGAGGTTGAGGGGTTTGAGGGGGCTTATGAGGTTGAGGGTTTAGGGTTAAAGTAGGGTCCCTTTTGGGTCCCTCTTCTAAGGGTGCTGTGCCATATAGACCCCCCAAACAGGGACTTTAATTTAGAGAACTATAAGTGCTTTTAAGGCTTGCAAGTTGGATGTTCCCCCGTATCCCAGAAGTTTGTTTAGGGTTGAGGGTTTAGGGTTCAAGGTTTAGGGTTTAGGGTTTAGGGTTTAGGGAAAACTGTATACTAACAGTCCTTAAATAGGGATTGCAGTACCCCGAGTATAATCCCTACTAAGGACTCTTAGTATAAGGGGGAACATCCCAACTTATGAAGTTTAAAGGGCTTCGTAGGGTTTACAGTTTTCCGTAAACCCTAAACCCTAAACCCTAAAACCCTAAAACCCTAAAACCCTAAACCCTAAACCCTAAACCCTAAACCCTAAACAAACTTCTGGGAATCGCCCTTTCGGGGCCTTCAGAGCAAATAAAGCAGGACAACAACAACGCATGGGCCCTTCTATCACAAATTCCTCACAGCTTAGGATGCCTAAGCCCTAAACCCTACACCCTAAACCCTAAACCCTAAACCCCCCCTAAACACTCAGCCCAAAGCCCCACACACCCCAGCTTCCCAGCACCGACCTGCACCTGGAACTGAAGACGGGAGGCCTGAACCCAGGGTTTAGGGTTTAGGGTTTAGGGTTTAGGTTTAGGGGGTTTAGGGGGTTTAGGATTGAGGGTTTAGGGTCTTGGGTTTGGTTTGGGTTCTGGGTTTAGAAGCTTCGGAAATTTGAGCGTTTAGGGCTTGGGGTTTGGAGGTTTAGGGGTTTAGCTTAAGGATTTAGGGTTTGGGTTAAGGGTTTAGAGGTTTCGGGGGTGTTAGGGTTGCGGGTTTGGGTTTAGGAGTTTGGGGGTTTAGGGGCTTAAGGGCTTAATTAGGGTGTGGGCGGTGTGCGGAGGGGGGAGGGAGAAAATCGAAGTGTAAGGTCAGGGGTTTCGGGCTTCGCCTTCTGTGCCCCACAGACTCCTGGAGCCTCAGCCCCACAACCCCACAGCCTAAACAGAAGTTGCAATGAAGGCTGATACTTTCTCGTACCAAGTCACCGGCTTGGGGTGTTAGGGCTAAGGGATTTAGAGTATAGGGAGTTAGGGTGTAGGGTTAAGGGAGTTAGGGTGTAGGGTGACGTGAGGTGATCCTGCCAGCAACTCTGTCAGCAAGGTCAACCAACGGCCTCTCTGTACTTCCTTGGTAGATGCGTGATGTCAATAAAGGTTGCTCCACTCTAAACCCTAAACCCTAAACCCCAAACCTAAACCCTAAACCCCCCAGAAGGCCCCACAGCCTACAACGGCTTCTTCGAGCTCCATGTCTTGCAAAAGCCAAAGTGGCGGCTCGGTGGTCAGCGAAACGCAAAGATTGCCGAATTCCTTCTTAACACCTAGACCCTACAGTAAGCCCTGTTCCCTAAACCCTAAACCCTAAACCCTAGACCCTAAACCCTAAACCCTAACCCTCCGCCTCCTCCGCATGGGCCGCCTTGTTGCGCTGGAGCAAAGCTCTGAGCTCAAGGACTTCACCCCGGAGCCTCGGGCAGGGAGCGAGCTCGTCTCTCGTTAGGGTTTAGGGTTTAGGGTTTAGGGTTTAGGGTTCAGGGTTCAGGGTTGAGGGTTTAGGGTTTTGGGTCTTCAAGTGCAGCTGCTATCGTGCGTATATGTCTATGTCTACAGATATACCGCCGTGATGGACTTGATTGAGTGGCATGAACCCTAAACCCTAAAATGCTGCTGAGTAATTATAAAAATGTAACCTGGCTTGTCCTAAAGTTATGCAAGCAATGCCGGGATGCTCCTTACTATGCATAGGCAACACGTGCGCACAAAGAGGATACCATGATTAATTTACAGGCGGCATCACTAGATGAGCAAGTGCCAGAAGAATATATATATATATATATGTATATATATATATATACATCATATGTGTAGGTATACGCACCCCTGAACCCAAAACTCCAAGAACACTAAACAGCTCTTGGCCTTCGAAGCTTCAGCTGGCCAGTTCTCTACATTATGCTCCCTGTAGGGGATTTAGGGAACCCTAAACCTTAAACCCTGAACCCTAAACCCTAAACCCTAAACCCTAAAAGGGATCCTTAAACCCTAAACCCCGAAGGGGCCTGCCTTCTAATCGGAACCCACACAGGGATCCACATTTACTTTGAGGTTCATGGGTCCCGGGTATAGCTATAAGTCTGGAGATACAAGAACGGTGACTATATGGTTCTAAGCGGTGAAAAGCTTGTTAAACCCCTTTAAACCTACCCAGCAGGTTTAAGAAAAGTGCCCCTATACCCGAAACACTCTTCCCTAAACCCTCTTCCCGAAGCCTTAAACCCTAATTAAACCCTAAACCCTAAACCCTATACTAAACCCTAACCCTAAACCCTAAACCCTAAACCCTAAACCCTAAACCCTAAACCCTAAACCCTAAACCCTAAACCCTAAACCCTAAACCCTAAACCCTAAACTTACTTTGGGACCCAGGAGCTGCTGCGCTTCGCTGCAAGCGGCGGTGCGGCTGCTTGGCGAACCCGCAGCAGAGGGGACGCTGCCTCCTCCGAAAGTTTACGAACCTAGGGTTTAGGGTTTAGGGTTTAGGGTTTAGGGTTTAGGGTTTAGGGTTTAGGGTTTAGGGGACTTGGAGTTTCATGGGTGACCATCATGTTCATGGGTAGCTGTAAGTAGTCTCTAACTACCCGTGAACGTTCCAGAAAGACAACCCACGCGACTCCACTGCTCCTTCTATGAACCAGGGAGACTCCTCAATTTAGTGAGGGAAAATGTTCCTTAGATTTGTAGATTCAGGATCAGACGATATTCAAGGAAGGCTTACCCGTCTAAAGGACTCAAGATGCAGGCCCCCAAATACTGATCGTTCATGGGTAGTCTACAAGTAGGGTTCTAAGTAGGATAAGTATACCTATAGCCGTATTCAGGGTACTTATAACCCTAAACCCTAAACACTGAACCCTACTTATACCTAGCCATGAACCTCCAAGTAGGGTTAAGGGTCTACAATGGCATACGGGCCATGCATGCTCCTTTCTAAAGAGCTCGCAAGGGAAGGTTTTTAACCCGGGAACCCCTTCACCCAAAACCCTAAACCCTAAACCCTAAACCCTAAACCCTACACCCTAAACCCTAAACCCTAAACCCTAGACTCCTGTGAGTCGGCGGCTGTCTCCCACCGGCGAGACCGGGCGGATCGCACCACAAGGACTGCAGCTGCTGGTCCTACCAGAGCCCAATACTATCTTCGTTAAGGTATGGGGTTTAGGGTTTAGGGTTTAGGGTTTAGGGTTTAGGGTTTAGGGTTTAGGGTTTAGGGTTTTAGGGTTTAGGGGTTTAGGGGCTCAGGGTTTGAGGAGTAGACGACCGGAATGTTTATTAGGATCCCTAGATTTAAGTATATCCCGCGAACAAGGGGTAGTACGAAGGGTTTAGAAGGCTTGCATTCAGGGCTTGTAGGGCCTAGCGTTACAAGGGTGTAGCCGCTTATGGCTTGCAATTGCGGCCCATGTGCTTAAGGCTTTAAGGACCTATGCAGTTTAGAGGGCTTTTTGAAATTAGGGCGTTTTGGGTTCTAGGCCCTCTAGGGTTTGCAGCTTTAGTTTCAAGGCTTGTGTTGCTATGACAGGATACCCAAAGCATCACATGCATCTCCCTTTTTATTCAATGTAGACTGAACATTTCTTTCGATCACAACCACAAGAAAACCCACAAGGAACTACCCAAAACCCTGCAAGCCCTGCATGAGGATCACAAGCGCCATCAGTCCATCGGGGGAGCCAAAAGCCTCTTCTATAAATCCGGGCATCAACCTTTTATGAAGGCTATGGAACCGCCCGGAAAACCCCACAGAAACTCTCTAGACGCTATAAACAGCTAAACCCTAAACCCTAAACCCCAAACCCCAAACCCTAAACCCTAAACCCCAAACCCGAAACCCTAAACCCCAAACCCTAAACCCTAAACCCTAAACCCCAAACCCGAAACCCTAAACCCCAAACCCCAAACCCTAAACCCTAAACCCTAAACCGTAAAGGAGACCTGAAGTAGGCCCAAGCCGAGGCTCCCCGGAGATCCCATGTGCGAAGGGCGCCTCTCCACCTCATTGTGGCCGACTGCAAAAGTCAGATCGTGAAGGGTTTAGGGTTTAGGGTTTAGGGTTTAGGGTTTAGGGTTTAGGGTTTAGGGTTTAGGGTTTAGGGTTTAGGGTTTAGGGTTTAGGGTTTAGGGTTTAGGGTTTAGGGTTTAGGGTTTAGGGTTTAGGGTTTAGGGTTTAGGGTTTGGGGTTTAGGGTTTAGGGTTTGGGGTTTGGGGTTTAGGGTTTAGGGTTTAGGGTTTAGGGTTTGGGGTTTGGGGTTTAGGGTTTAGGGTTTAGGGTTTAGGGTTTGGGGCTTTTGGGGCTTTTGGGGCTTTTGGGGCTTCCTTCGCCAAGGACCTGCAGCTGAAGTTATTCAGGGCCCTAGCTCCCGACTCCCAAAGATGAAGTCACACCTTCTGCCCGTCATTACCCAGGATGGCTTCAGAAAACTCTGAAAAAGACTCGCTAAACATGACCCTCTTAAACCCAACAAAGGAAAATATTAAAAAATGTCCTCATACAAGAACCTACCTGTTACAGAACCGGTTTACGACCCATCGGATTGGTGGCGTAGGGTTGCAAGCCATTGCCACTTGTAAGCAACGGCGGCTTCTGCAGAGGAAGCGGTTGCATGCGTGCTCGTGCTGTTCGACTGCTACGCAGGCCGTTTATAGGGTTAGGGCTTAGGGCTTAGGCTTAGGGCTTAGGGCTTAGGGCTTAGGGCTTAGGGCTTAGGGCTTAGGGCTTAGGGCTTAGGGCTTAGGGCTTAGGGCTTAGGGCTTAGGGCTTAGGGTTTAGGGCTTAGGGCTTAGGGTTTAGGGTTAGGGCTTGGGGCTAAGCGTGACATTGAGACGTACTCATGGCTTCCCCACAAGCTTAAGTGCGACAAGACTTGGTTAAAACCTTCAGGACCTAAGACAGGGGTTACTAGAACCTTCCAGGGCACACTACCTAGGTCCCTGGATGTTCAGGGACATGAGTCATTGCTGAACTTACAAGGCCTTCCGAACCAGATCACCTAGCAGTGAGGGCTGACGTGCCAAAACAAGATGTCACGGGCCTTCGGGCGAGTTGCTATATGGCAAACTCTTTAAAGCCCGAGTACATACGAAAATAGGTACATGGGCCTTAGGTTCTACATGGGCCTTGGGTTCAGTTCTTGGACAACATTTGGGCGTTTACGAAAAAAAGGGAACCCTTAACTGTACCCCAAATAGTAGGATTCCCGTATATTAAAGACCCCCAAAACCCAAAACCCTAAACCCTAAACCCTAAACCCGAATTTCGGAAACTCAAGGGATTAAGACTCGTACCCCTAAGCACTAAGGATGGCACCCCTAAAGGTTCCCCTTAATGTACTCCCAATATGGCCCTAGATTCCCCTTAGGAGGATCTTCAAAACGTGTACCCTAAACCCCAAACTCCTAAACCCTAAACCCTAGACCCCAAACCCAAGGGCACAACCGTAAGGGCTCCAAGGCCAAAACCCGTGCGATCTTCGGTGGCTCTCCGAGCTGTCCCGCGATGGACACGCGCGTAGGCATGCACACGTCCTGAGGCTAAGATAGGGTTTAGGGTTTAGGGCTTAGGGTTTAGGGTTTAGGGCTTAGGGTTTAGGGCTTCCTCCAGTTTGGATGTTCCCCCCGCCTTGTACTAACAGCCCTTAATAGGGATTATAGTGCCCCTGATTAGCATCCCCATGAAGGAGTGATAGTATAAGGAGAAAACATCCCAAGCCTCCAGGTTTAAGGGGCTTAGGGGCTTTGCGTTGTTGGCCTTAAAGGTAGGGTCTAGGGCATAGGGTTTAGGGTCTCATGGTATACCTTGGCAGCCCAGTAACCACATTATGATAAGGGCATCCTTTTTGGGGTTGTTGCTTCATAAGGGAACCTTGAACCAAAAGAAGGGAAAAAGAGACCACTGGGCTATCGAGGTTGTAGGCCTCAAGGGCCCAAAACTACTGCCTCTCCGGCCTTGGGGTGTTGTTGCAGGCTCTGGTCCCCCTTCCGAACTCCCCAAACTGTGTAGGGTTTAGGGTGTAGGGTTTAGGGTTTAGGGCTAAAGTTTAGGGTTTAGGGCTAGGACTTGCAAGCGGCTTTCGCCGGTGCAAGGCTGGGCACCGGCAAGCTGCGTGGGCCTTGCACGTGGAGGTTCATGGGAAACCTAAACAAACCCTAAACCCTAAACCCTAAACCCTAAACCCTAAACTGCTAATTCCTTAAGATCCTCCCAAAAAATTAAAAATGGGATTATTGTTGTTTAGTCTTTTGGGGCTCTTAAGCAAATAGTAGTTTAGGGTTATAGCTATGAGAACTGTACTTACAACCCTATTTCGGGTACTTATCACCTTACTTATAACTAGTTACATTAGGGTTATATAGATATGGTAACTATACTTATAACCCTATTTAGGGTACTTGGAACCTTGCGTGTAACTACCCCTGAACCACCAAGTAAGGGCAAAGGCGGAGTCCCGGAAGCTCCGACAGTGACAGGTGTTCTGGGAGGTTTAGGGTTTAGGGTTGAGGGTTCATGGATGTAGTATTTGGGGTTTCCGAACATAGGGGTACCCTTTTTGGGGGTTCTTAAAATAAGGATTCTCGTACTTTGGGGTATACTATAGGGGTTACCCTTACTCTGGAGAATACCCATATAGCGCTGGAAGGGGGAGACCACATGAACCCTTAGGTTAGTTCTGGTGTCTGTGTGTGTGTGTGCCCAAAGACTCCAAAACCCCTTAATTAAGGAATATGCCTTAAATCATGTTAGGGTTCCTATTATAATTAAGGCGTGCACGTGCTCGACTTGGGCTTACTGGGCTCTAGCGACGTCGTCGCTGCCCAGGGCTTTGCTGAATGCCCTGCAAGATCTCTGCTTCACCCTATACAGTACACATTTGGAACGGAGGACTTAGCTGCATGTGCGTGCAGAAATCCAGGGAGAGGGGGAGGAAGAGAGAGAGAGAGAGAGTGAGAGAGAGCAAACAAAACAAATACAAGTGAACCCTAAACCCTAAACCCTAATCCCTAACCTTAAACCCTAAACCCTAAACCCTAAACCCTAAACCCTAAACCCTAAACCCTAAACCCTAAACCCTAACCCCGCTCCGTAAACCCTAAAACCTCAACCCTAAACCCTAAAGTACAAAGCAACAGCTGCTTAGTTCGATCAGACGGGGTACTTCCGTCGCGGAACTCTCCGCCCGCAGAATTCAACAGGGTGGGCACTCCAGGCATACTCGGCCGGACTCTTGCGGGCATCTCTGGGCACGTCTCTGAGCACTCCAGGGATACTCGGCGGGGACTCTCTGCGGGTGCTTCTTTGGGGGTGTTTCTTTTAAAGTTTTTTTCCTGGGAAACGTGGGCACTCCAGGGACATACTCGGGTTCTGTGTGGGCCTAAAACCTAAACCCTAAACCCTAAACCCTAAACCCCTAAACCCTAAACCCTAAACCCTAAACCCTTTCTTGGGATGTCATTTTTGTTTCTCCCGGGCTCGGCGGGACTCGTTGTGGGCTTCTCTGGGGACTCGAGAGATTTACTCAGCTGCTTGGTATAGGGTTTAGAGTCCTATCGTGGTAGTATCATACGACAGACAATGAACAAAAGTATTATACATAATACTGACATATATATATATATATATGTGTTTTCTATTTTGATTCTATGTGCCTACTACGCATATCCTTGGACCCGCAGCAGCCAAAGCTTCAGTGACCCAAGGGCGGCGCCATCCGCCCATCGCACACTTGGCCCTGCAACCTTTCGTCCCATGTGCAATGGTTTAGGGTGTAGGGTTTAGGGTTTAGGGCTTCGGGTTTACGGTTGAGCGTTGAGGGTTTAAGGGGGTCTCTTTAGGGTTTCTTTAGAGCAATATACCCGTTACACGGGAAACTAACCCAATAATTGTGGCACTTTCCTTTTTCTTGCAGCGGTTGAGGATATTCTAGGTAAGGAAGATGGTGGTCACTCAAGGGTGTTATGGGTCCAAGGATTGTTGGTTCGAGGGTTGAGGGCCTTGCTGGAATGGTTGTGCGCAAGCACCACATCCACTGAGTTCAGCGTGCATCATGGTTCATGTCATTGGCTTTCATGTAAACTTTGGATACAACCCCCACCAAATAACAGTCATATATAGGAGCCTACTAAGACATAACTGGTGCTATAATTAGGGATGTAGAGGTGAGGGGCTGTATCCAATGTAAACTGCATGCTCACCCTGCTTTTGCTGGCCTTCGGCGAGGGTTTAGGGTTTAGATGGGTTTCGGGTTTAGGGTTCAGGGTTTAGGGTTAGGGTTTAGGGTTTAGGGTGCAGGTTACCTCTTGTTAGGGGATAGGATTAGGGGACCCTTGGGGATACAGACCCTCGCAATAAGGTCCCTGTTTAAGAGAGCCAGAAGAGGGTTCAGAAGGGTTCCCTTTTTAAGGGCCCCCCTTATCCTACCTAGGACCCTAAGGCTCCATGTGCCCATATAGTAGACCTAGGCCTTAAAGGGGTTCCTACAAGGGTACCTTAAGGCCTAGGTATCTACTCAAAGGGTACATGGAGCCTTTGGGGGACTTGTTAGTCTCAAAACGCCATTCGTGCCATCGAGTTGCTGTGGAGGTGCTGCCATCGAACGTCACCTCTGCCGCGGGGATCGTCGCAGTGTCGTCGATCCGTCCTTAGTGACTCATGGTCGACTCATCGTCTCTCAGTGCTCAGGCATAGCAAGATGACAATATGATAATCTAATCCTGAAATATTCTGTTATAAACATGATATGATCATATAGTAGCAACCTCAAGCTATTCACCAGTACCTGTTCAGAAGTGCGGAGACGCATGGGGAGGGAGAGGGAGAGTCCTGCTGCAGCTGGGATGCCACTAAGTATATCCGACATGTCCGTGTGACCGCAGGCATGTGGATTCCAGACATTGTGTCTCAGGCTCCGGTGCACCACTACTTTGTGGAGGTTCACACTTGACTTGTGGGTTCTGGGCGATTTTGCAGCTCCTACATGTAGCTCAGAGGACCTAGGCATGGTTTAGTATTGCAGGAAAAACCCCGACAAATCTCAAATCTCGCATTCAACTGTCTTTTCATGAGAATTCGCTGATATATCGTGAGGCTGCGAAGTACTTCTGCAAACCGCAGCCTCCTCCTAAACCCTAAACCCTAAACCCTGAATCTTTTCACAAGTAATACGGCTACCATGGACCATAGAAGACAAGGCTTGAGCCTGGCGGCGGTCCATCATGCTAGTGGCCGTTCCAGGAAGCTCAGGTCTAGGGTTTGGGGTTTAGGGCTTAGGGTTCAGGGTTTAGGGTTTAGGGTGTAGGGTTTAGGGTTTATAGGGCTTATAGGGTTTAGGCATCGAGTCGAAGGGCGTGCTCTCTAGCAGCATATCCCGACATCACTACAGCAACGCTTTTTTTCTGGCGACAGCTAGGGTCTAGTCTAACTGTACTTAAAGGATGGGGGGGACTTAGTAAGTAGGGTTATCATTAGGGCAACTATAGTTACAATTACTTACAATTCACTTATAACCCTGCTTACTAAGTCCTCTGATTTTTCAAGTACGGATCCATGTGTTTGTGTAGTATCAACTTGGGGTTGATAAGGGGTTCCTTTACAGTAGTTTCAGAGCCCAAGTATATACCATATAGGTACAAGGATCCTTAGTCTAAGGGAGACATTTTCCAGAGAGAAAGCAGACGATCTGGAAGTTCCTCGGCTCTCTTGGGCATTTTTCACGGTTTGGAGCGTTTAGAGGGATTTTGGGGTTGGGTCTGTATGGTGTTTCGGCTTACCGGTTTGGGGTTTAGGGGGTTTAGGGTATTTTTGGGGGTATATAGGTTTATGCTGTCCAGGACTTCTGGGTTTGGGGTTTAGGTTTCTGGACAACCCTAAACCCTAAACCCTAAACCCTAAACCCTAAACCCTACACCCTAAACTCTACTTTCATTTGAGCCCTTGCGTACGTCGTCCTCTGCACCGGGGAAGAGACTCGGAGCTGAAAGTTTGCCCTAAACCCTAAACCCTACACCCTAAACCCTAAACCCTAAACCCTAAACCCTAAACCCTAAACCCTAAACCCTGAACCTTCAGAAGTCGGCGGTATCTAGGAAAGAACATGCTTGGGATGTCTCCCCCGAATACTAACAGCCCTTAATACCGGACTATGGTAGGGGATACTATAGGGCCTACGAAGGACTGTTGGTATAAGGGGGAGCATCCCAAAATATGGTGTAAGTTGTTATGGTATTTCCATCAGTTTCATCAACAGCCCTAAACCCTAAAACCTAAACCCTAAACCCTAAATCCTGAACCCTAAACCCTAAACCCTAAACCCTGAACCCTAAACCCGAAACCCTAAACCCCAAACCCTAAGCAGCCCGGATAGAACGACCTGGCAGCAGTGACGCACGTCTTTTGCCTTCTGCCCCGGCTCCAGGGGCGAACATAAGGTTTAGGGTTTAGGGTTCAGGGTTTAGGGTTTAGGGTTTAGGGTTTGGGGTTTAGGGTTTAGCGGAATTTACATAGGGCTTTGAGGTTTCAGGGTCTTTTTGGAGGATTTCAGGGCTTTGAAGCAGGGCTCTACGGTAGCCAAGGTTCAGAATTTCAGGGCTTGTTGGGCTATACATTACCCATAGTAGGTTTTAGGGCTTGTGGTCTACAGGCCCTTGATGGCAGGCAATTTGCACGGAATGGGATGGTTAGGGCATTCCGGTCGGCTGGAAGGTTTACAGGCTACTTGGAACCACCTTTAAACAGGTTTAGGGTTTAGGGTTTAGGGATTAGGGTTTAGGGATTTAGGGTTTAGGGTTTAGGGTTTAGGGTTTAGGGTTTAGGTTTTAGGATTTAGGGTTTGGGGTTTAGGGTTCCAGGTTCTACGGATCCTCGTACAGGGCCCGTGGAGTAGAGGAAAAGCCCGTGCCATGAACCACGAAAAGCGGCGATGGGTCACCTGAGTGCAAAAGGCAAAATCCTAAACCAACATTGAAGGTCCTAAGCCTGGAGAAGAAGAAGAAGAAGAAGAAGTAGTAGTAGTAGTAGTAGTAGGTAGTAGTGGTAGTAGTAGTAGTAGTAGTAGTAGTAGTAGTAGTAGTAGTAGTAGTAGCAGCAACAGCAGCAGTAGTAGTAGTAGTAGTAGTAGTAGTAGTAGTAGTAGTAGTAGTAGTAGTAGTAGTAGTAGCAGTAGTAGTAGTAGTAGTAGTAGTAGTAGTAGTAGTAGTGGTAGGTCCTAAGCCTGGAGTAGTAGTGGCTTTCTTCAACATGTCAACTGTTGGGCAGGTCTGAAAAAACTCAACAGTCGGAGCAAAGACCGTGTAACCATCGTAAACCCTGAACCCCGCAAACCAACATGGATCTTTGTAGTGTTTAAGCTTGTGCGATGGGAAGCGTGCGCTTTGCACCAGATGAAGACTGCACCAGTCCGAGTCCTCTAAAGCCATCTCAAACTAACGCTAACAAGGCTGAAAGCAGTAAAGCCTAAACCCTAAACCCCGCTGAACTCTTTCTTACAAGCAGTGGCCGCGCGCTGAGACTCCCTGAGTCGTCTCCGAAAGGGGCCAGGAGCTTGGCACGCCATGGAAGACAAGCATCGCGCTAAGGCACGTTCAAGTTCAACAGGTTCTGGCCTGCCAAACTGCTGCCCCAAGGAATTGCAGTACAAACGCCCACCCTTACTCAGCGCAAGAAGCCTGCTGCATCCCACACTGTCCGGCACCCTCATTAAAGGCGCCTGTGCAAGCACATGCGCTTTGGCAAGGCTTTCGATGGCCGCGGGCTTTCAGGTGCATGTTGCAGTGATAGCGTTCTCACCTGTGCATGTTGACGAGGACATAGAGCTGACCACGGCATCCAAGCCAGATTTGATCCCAACATCGGAGCAGCAACCGGCGTTCTTGACGCAGGTCACATATGCACCCACTGCCGTGCAAGTCCCTGCCGTGTCAACGTTCGCAGCCTGGATGGCACCTGGGATCCCCAAGTAACCCAGCGGTAACAAGGTCTCCCTTTTTTTAGCACTTGGTAGTTTTTTACAAGGGAGCTAGGCCACCCCCCCCACCCACCCCCACCACCCCCACCGCCCCAACCCAAAAACAACAACCATAGAACACAAATATGAAGAAGAATAATAAGCATAATGATAATTATATATATATGTAATAATATGCGACACCCCCTTCATGCACCCGCGCCTTTTTCTAAGGAACCCACGTCTGCGCAACTTCTCGCATATAGTGCCTTCGAACCCTGAAATAAAACTCTCACACTGGGAAGGGGTTGGCATTATATACATATACAGTATACACCGTCTTCAAAACTTCTAAATCTTCGTACATCAAGGCCTTGGATTGAAGAGATTGAAGATGCCAAGGAAAAGTTTTCTTCGGCATCTTCAATCTTCAATCCAAAACCTTTCGGAACGTTTTTTTCCGGAAATAGGATGTGTTTTTGTAGGACTTAGGGGCTCTCCTCTATAGGAACTAAGGAAACCACGAACTTCAGGGGTTTGGGAATACAATTTGGGGGAATGAAATTCAAGAACTGAGGTTTAAGGAATAAGATTTAGGAATCCGGCTCTTTAGATTTTAGGGCAAAGGACTTGATAAATAAGATTGGCTTGTAAAATGTAAGGACTCCTCTCTTGAGGACTTAAGGCTGCCCTTCATTAGGGCTTAGGGAATAACATTGAGGGAATAAGATCTAGGGAACAAGATTTAGGGATCCCGCTCGTTAGGATTCAGTGATCAGGATTTGGGGAATGGGACCCTTAAGTTTAGGGTTTAGGGTTTAGGGTTTAGGGTTCAGGGTTTAGGGCTTAGGGTTTTCAGGAGGAGAGCCCCTAAATCTTGAAAAGGGGGGCCTTTTCAAAATAATCCCATTCCCCAAGTCCCTTTTCGCAAATCCCTGAAGACTGGGATCCCTAAATCCTACTCCCGCCCTACATCTTCTTTCTTTCCTGTCATTCAAATCACAAAGAGGAGAGCCCCTAGGAGAGCCCTAAACCCGAAAGCTAAAACGAACCCTATATTGCCTAATTTTCTAAACCCTGAAGAGCGGGATCCTTTAATCTTATTACCTCATACTTTCTCTCAAATCCTACTCCCCAACCCTAAATATCGGCCCTTACATCTCAACAAGCAGACCCTATTCCCTTAATCCTTTTCGCTAAGTCCTAAACAGTGGGGTCCCGTAATCTTCTTCCCCATCTCAGTCCCTGAAAATTATTCCCTAGGTCCGATTCTCTAAAGTCAAAAGAAGGGGCCGTAACTCTTAAAGAGGAGAGCCCCAAATCCTAAAGCTGCAAGCCTAAACCCTCTAAACCCTAAACTTAAGCCTAAATCCGAGGCTTGGGCCCTAGAGAGTGACTGTTCCCTAAATATTCCGGTAAATTCTGAAGAGCGGGATCCCTAACTCTTATTCCCTATATCGTCTTTCCTTAATGTCCTTCAAATCCAAAACTTACTTCTCCTATAGCCCCGTTAAAAAAAGGTTTAAACTCTTACAGAGGATATGCATAAAGGGCCCGGCAACTGAGAATCAAACTGGAAACTGGAGAGCCGAATCAAAAGCCCTGCTGATGTTTCTTTTTCCAACGCTGACGCCCATCGCTTCAGCGAGGATGCCGGGCCGAACCTGGCCGCAGGGATTGCTGAACCTGGCCGCAGGGATTGCTGAGGAAGGGTGGCTTTGCCGGGACAGATTCTGGGAGATGGCATATAAAGCTAAGGGTGGGGTCTTGGGTTAAGATACTCTTGAGATGCCATTTTTTCACGAGCATCCCATGGCCACGTCAGATTCACCTCTTCGTGATATGGCTGCCACTTTTCGGCCGCCTGTCATGGATGCTGAAACGGCTTTTGATTTGTTTCTTAGCGCTAACTTCTATTTTGATGATACGGGCGACAGATGACAGCTGGATGGCAAACGAGCTGACATCACAAACCCCCACAGGCTCAAGACTCGAAGTCCATGTGGAAGATCTCCTCCAGCACCCTTTTGCTCCGGCGCCACTCTGCAACGAGGAGATGGAAAACCGCTGAGCCCCTGTCACTGCGAGCCTTGAGCTGGACGCATAGCCTGTAGTGCTTTGTCTCGGTGGCATCCTCTAGGAACTCGTCGCCCTTTGTCGCTCAAGCCTGACACATGATGACCATTTTTTGGCCAGGCGTCTCTCGCACCCCAGGTTCACCATCGCCTCGACCAAAGATGCCACCCCCACTGACATATTGAAGCCATGGCCAAGGATGAAGCACTCAAACAAATGATGATGAGGCACCCCAGCCGAAGGGCTCAGGACAAGTCACCCCACATTGCCGAAGATGAAACACCCGAACTGCTGCCTTTACTAGTCGGCTACTTCTGCATCGCGACATCCGTTAACTTGCACTGAACCTCCTGACTACGACGGTCAAGGACTGTGATGTCTGCGGGTTTATACAAGGGATGATGCTGGGCTTGCACTTGGGGAAGGATCACGACAGCAAAATGACCGATGACGACACAAGTAGGAGCCCAGTACTTGAAGTGTCAGGAGGCGGAGGGGTACAAATGCCACCCTGCAGCCGAAGGCGCTAAGCAAACAACTGCACTATAGGCTATAGGTCGCGTGTAACGTTGCGGTCTATGACTAGAGGTCTGTTACCTGAGCCTGGGTTTGAAAGGATGCTTTGGACGGGCCCAGATTCAGAAGAGCCCCGACCCAAAGCCCCAAACCTCAACCCTAAAACCTAGAATGACAACTAAAACACCCCGTTGCTTTTCAAGGTTGAGGTTCGAGGGTTGGGACGCAAGGCCTTTGGGGCGCAGAAATAGTAAGATTGGGCTGTCCACTGTCGCTCGCAGGGTTCTGGATTCGGGCTTGCGCGAACCCCAAGCCACGCCTTCCTGAGGGCCCGATGGAGGAAGATCCTGCACCGTTGGACCTGGCAAGCAGCTCCCTGAAGAGGCTGAACCGAATATGTGAAGAGGCCTTCAAGGGCTTTGGATCTCTGCTGAAAAAACGTTGTCAAGGGTCGTCGTGAAGTCATGGCGGGCTTCGGGCATCTTTGTGTTTACTGGATGAAGTCACGTTCCGGGTAGCGCCAACTGTGAAAAAAGCTTTCTATGCAAACTTTGCGACTTAAAAGAAGCTTTGTTAGGGTTGATGGGACGAAGAGGGCGCCGCTGCCGAAGCTCCACACCCTTAACCCCAAACCCTAAACTATAGCCCCTAAGTTGTTAAAGCCGTGGCTAAGAAAGCCCAGAACCAAAACACTCTGAACTATTAACCCTACCCCCGCCCCGAATTCCCAATGCCCCCAAATCCGAAAGCCGAAGGTCTGAGAAACCTGGGCGCGAAGCCTGGTCGAGAGACGGCGGTAGATAGCACTTGCGACAGGGTAATCCCAGATCCGGCAACCCTCGAACGCTTCAGACACCAAGCTCAATGGCAATCCGAAGCCCCGAAACCTTAAACCCGCAGCCTGCATTATTCTGTGACCTGCCGAAGCGGAATCCACAGAAGCCTCATGGCCTCGTCTCGACATGGTGAACAGGGTCTACTACAGACAGACTGTCAGACATCATCGAGAGTCAAGTTCAGACCGGGGACACCAATCGTCGCAGGGGCGAGCTTCTTCAGGAAGCCGGGCATGCCGGCTGTGAGGCCACGGGTCGATGCCATGGCCTCGAACAAAGACAAGGTGGAAACCCTGAGCCAGATGACTGCCAGCGTATTGAAGTGAGTCCTTGCCGAGGCAATCAAGAACAAACTGCCCACGGATGTGCATGGCCTGAAGGGATCCGCTCACATTGTCGCTTTTTTGCACGTTGCTCCACCTCATCATGCTCTGTTGAAGGCTCGGGAACCCGATGCGCAACGTTGCGACCTACATGTCAATGTTCGAAGAAGATTACTTACTGGCCTCGGGGCACGCATTCACAACACGTGGTCATGCCAACACACATATTCACCACAACCCCTTGCCCAGTCTGGCTTTTCAGCGACACGCTCCAGACAAAGGATGGCCGGATCTCTGAAGGAGCTGACGTGGAAATGCCAAGCGCCTGTTATTTATTCTTGCTTTGGGACGCTTCCTTTTGGAGATGCTCGTGGAGACAAAATCGCATCATCCTAGCACCGGGCGCCGATGCCAAAGCTTTATCTGATGGCCCTCTCTGAAACGCACACTTCCTCAAGATGCTGGCGGCCCGGGCGGCCCGGGGCTTGGCAGGCCAGCGGCGAGCGATGCCACAGCCTGGCAACAAGGGTAAGTAAGGCAAAACATTCATTGGGAAACAACCACGATGCATGAGGGCAGGCAGCGCTCGACGCCTTTGTTTTCTCTCAAGGTTCGGATGCTCTGCTGAAGTCGAAGAGAGGCGATGTCGGCAGCTAGTGTACATGGGATGAAAAGGAGCAGCATGGATATGGTTGCCGTGATGCTTGAACTAATGATGTAGTTGACTGTAGCACAAAAACACGCAAACACACTCGTACTTACTGTGTTTGCTGACTCAATTATAATACTACTACACAAAATGGGTGAAAACCGGCTTCGGAGGACGAGTGACAGGGGTTCAGTGGATGGCAAGGCTTAAGGCCCTAAGGTTTAAAGAGTCGAGTAGACTCTGCCAAAGCCTCCTTCAACGGAGGCACAATGAGCATGAGATGCCTGCAAATGGAGGTTTTTCAAATCTGAACTCAATGCTAAACCACTACTAAGCTCTAAAACCCCGAGGCCTTAAGATGAAGGGATTGGGAGTTTGAACCCGAGACCCTAAATTCGAGACCGCGAAGAGAAGGGATCATTAGTTGAGAAAGGTTGGGAAGGAGGCCCGCCCCCCCCCACCACCCCACCTCCACCCCCTAAAGACCCCAAATTTTGGGGGTCAACTTTAGAAGAGCTACCTGACCCACAAAAACTGCCCCTTTCCCCCGTGTCCTTGCTGCCGGATGCGCGAAAGGGATCGGGATGGATGCCATTGGCAGCCTCGGCATGTCGTGCGACATTTCGGACCTAAGCCAGGCTAGGGTAAGTTTAGGGTCCGGGTAAGTTTAGGGTTTAAAGTAATGTAGGGCTGAATTTAAGGTCTGGGGGGTGAGCTGTTCCAGGCTAAGGTGGAAGGGCTGGTGGAAGTCAAGGGTGTGGGTTTAGGGTTTAGGGTTGAGGGATGAGGGCTGAGGGCTTAGGGTGTAGGGCTTTCGGGATTAGGGTTTAGGGTTATAGGGTGCAGGGTTAGGGCTGAGGACCTTAAGGTTTAGGGTTCAGGGTTTAGGTCAAAACACCCCACCCCACCCCAACCCCACCCCAAACCAAGCCACCCACCCCTCCCTTAGAGGACTGCGGCTTGACAACCTTTTACAACCAACCCTGCACGCCTCCCACCTCTAACTCACCTCATCTAGGGGCAGCGGTTTGAACAACCACTACCTGCCTCGGCTGCGGTTTGAGCAACCACAACCTTGGCTTACGATGCCCCGAAGAATCCTCCCTCCCCAAAGCCCTGCACACTAAACCACTCAACCTCCCTAAACCCCTAAACCTCCCCCCCCTTCCCCCCCTCCCAAAGTCCAATGCTGGGCCGCCCGGCGGGATGCATCGCCAACCAGAGCAGGTGGCGGCACTTTAGGGCTTAGGGTTTAGGCTGTAGGGTTTAGGCTTTCGGGTTTAGGTTTTAGGTTGTAAGGTTTGGGGTTTAGGGGGGGTTTAGGGTTTAGGTTTTAGGGTTTTTAAGGCTTCAGGATGTTGAGTGTTGGTTGGGGCGATGGGTTTGGATGATTTTGGTGCTTGGGCCAGGATGACTAATCTCCAGCCCTGAAAGCCTTATCCAACCCTGACAACCGATTTTGAAAGAGTTTAAAAGATGGCAAAAGAAGGAGCAAGAAAAGCGCTAGGGTGGGATCCTGTTCCGCAAAGCTTATGTTCTTAATCTTCTTCCTCAAAACCTATTGTTAAAGCAAAAACCATATGCGGGTGGTCCTTAATCCCTGAAGAGGAGAACCAATCCTGAAAAGTGACAGTTACCTGACGGATTCCCTTAATCGCTAGACGCGAAAACGTAGCAAGATGTAACGATTCAACCTGAATTTTAATGCGGCTTGGAAACAAAAGATGAGACCGATTCAAATGACCGATTCAAATCGATTCAAAACGTGTTTAACTTGAATACGCTTTTGGATTAAAGATTCAAGATTCAAGGTGCCCAGGAGAACTTGCCCTGGCATCTTGAATCTTGAAACTTGAATCCAAAGCGTATTCAAGTTGAATAGGTTTTGAATCGATTTGAATCGGTTTCATCTTGTTCCATCTTGTTCGGGAGTGGAAGTTGCGTGCTTATATATACTACATACTGTCAATTTCGGGCTCGTGTGCCTGTATATACGAAATAGAGTATGAGTTCCAGGCGCTCGCCCGATCCCGACAACCCACGTTCTGCGGAAGCTGAGATTCTGGAAAAAAGGCGTGGGTACATGGGGTGGGTATCATACATATATATATATATATAGATATATACACAATAAAAGAATAGTGGTTCTAACAATGATAATGATGATGGTACTCACCATAATAAGAATAATAATAGTAAGACGAATAAGAAAATAACAACAAACGCAACTAAATCAATAGTAAACGAAGCACTGGTAGATCTAAGTCACTCTGATAGGTGGTGACACAAGCCTGTCCCACTGTCAACGTACAACCGGATGTCGTCGTGTCGCTGGTGCTCTCCTCGGTTGGTTCCCAAAATGAGCCGAAACAAGGGAAGATGCGTAAGGCTTAGGGCTAAGGGCTTAGGTCTTAGGGCGTAGGGATAAACGCGATGCTCTTGAACCCAACAATGACAAATGCAAAGAGAAGCTCCCGAACCCAGACCCCTGGGAGGATCCAAGAAGGAAAACCCCAAAATGGTGCCCAATACTTCTGTTTGCATCATTCTTAGGAACCCTTAAGTTAATGGGATTTACTTTTTGGATACTCCCAGAGGTCTGGGAACCGTAAACCCTAAACCCTAAACCCTGAACCCTGGACCTTAAACCCTAAACCCCAAACCCTAAACCCTACCTCAAAGCCAGTCTCCGAACTCGAGCCGCAGCCATGGAGAACCAGGGCTGCACCGAAGACTGGCAACACCTTCCTCCACATGGCCCCCCTTCAGTGCCTCTGAACAGGATCCACTTCCCTTTCTTCAGGGGAACTTGCAAAGTTTACCAGTTTAGCCCCAAAATGCCGTTCCTGAATTCCTAGAACCTCCAAACTTTTCTCGATCATTCGGGTCTACTTCTTGTGGGTGACGACTCTGGAAGCCCTGCTGAGCCACTGGTGTCCTTCTATGCCTTAAAGGGTTGAGGTTAACGGGTTTCGGGTTCTATTCGGGGTGGGCTTATAAGCCGCCGGTATGGAGGCATCCAGAATCGCAGCCCGCCCCCAAAGAAACGGCCAACTCCAGAAAGTTCAGCGAACAGACCCACAAACATCCCGAAGATAAGGCTGCGCCAGCCCTAGAATTTCTGAAGCGCCGGTGTCTCACACATCCGCTTAGTCTCCAATCAACGCTGCCTGGGTCTACGACGATCTTCCACACATGTCGTCTAGCTACCAGGCAACGACGGCATGGCAGCAATGAGCTCAGTTCCAGTACTATGGAGGCCGGTTTTCATGCGACACCAAGCAGAGACGCATCCATAAAGAATCATCCCGGAACTTCCCAAGCGGAAGCTCCAGGGAGACTCTGCAAACATCTGGTGATGAGGGCCGAGATGGGTGCTTCCGAAGTGGTACCCCCTTGATAGCCCAAATCTAGCATAGTCCCCCTTTCTGAGGACCCCTTGAAAAAGGGGAAACCACCAGATGATCCCCAGATGTGCTTTTAAAGTTCAAACCACCACCTTTGTCGCTGACGACTCGAGACTGCGACTACGTGGGCTCAGCTTCGTCACTCCCCGGACAATGGTCTTCTTGTCGACACCGCCTCACTTGGCGGTTCATGGTCTGGTCAGTGAAAACACGAGGGGTAATGCATAGGACAGCGGCCAAAAACCCATGTGGCTGCAGCCTTGATTGACGCTTGGAGTCCTTACAACTGCCCATAAACAGCGGCTCTCCTGCTTACTATTGGTTCGTAGGGAATGAGGGAATGAGGTACGAGGACCCTACATCCCCCTATATATACCCTCTAAGGAATTGTATAGAGCACCTCATTCCCTCATTCCCTACTAACCAACAGTAAGAATGGGGCCCAACAGAGTCCACAGTTCTGGGAGCCAAGATGCCGTGGGAGTACCGAGTGACATACATGGCATCGTGGCGGATGACCACATCCATAAAGCCTATAGGATGCTCAGCAACCTATAGGATTAAAAAGGGTAGCCCCCTTTTTTTGCTTCAAGGGGTTCTTTTTAAGGGAACCCAAAGCCCCCCCAAAAAAGGGAATAAGGGTATGGCTGGGCATCTTAGAAGCCGTATCCATCGTCCTCCCCGGTGGTGCTGGGCAGGATCTCAGAGGTGATGCCACCTCCGCCCCCTGAGATCACAAAAGGGGTGCCCCCGAAGGTCGTGGAGGTGTTCTGGAGGTGCGTGTGGCCGCTGATGTAGAAGTCAACGCCGTACTTGGCCTGGCAGCAGTCCGGGGTCCAAAGGCCAAAAATTGGCTTTGCGAGCAAACGGTCGCTTCTCTAACATATGGTCCCTGTGCGGGTCCTTGCTAATAAGGCGGCCCCTATTATACTGAAAAAGGGACCATGATTTTGAGAACTCACCAAATCCCTCAAAAACATAAGGGGACTGAAAACAACGTGCGTACCCTGATGCTCCCCTTGAAGCCTTAAACTATGCACTACACACGAAATCCTGGCCCCCAAGCCCTAAACCCTGCAAACCCTATATAAACCCTGAAGACCCTATACCCGAAACCCTGTAAACCCTAAACCCTCCAGCTAGTTGTCCAGTATCCGAGGGAACTAAAGGTCAACCCTTGGGATTGTACAGGGATTCTAGTACCCTAAGAAGGTTAAAGGTTGCCTACTCCACCCTAAACCCTAAGCCCCTAAAGCCTAAATCCTAAACCCTAAACCCTAAACCCTAAAACCTAAACCCTAAACCCTAAACCCTAAACCCTAAACCCAAGGACAAGAGGCCAGATAGCTCTCCCAGACTTCGGATCGACACGGCTCAAAGTTGGGCGGGTAGTGGGTGACAATGATCCTGGGTTGAGGAGTTTGAGGGGGGGGGGGGGGGGGTTAGGGTTAGGGGTTCAGGGTTTAGGGTTTAGGGTTTAGGGTGTAGGGTTTAGGGTTTAGGGCGAAGCCCTGTCAGAATTTCATAGGGTTTAAGGTTTCGGGACTAAGACCCCGAATTGCATTTCGGGTTTGGGGCTCAATCCTTGTCCCAGAACCCTATGAGCCCTACTCCCGAAACCTGCTGAAGTGAAGTAGGGTATATATTTCGTGTATCCCCAAAAGGACACCCAAGATATACACTCACCAATATTAGAAAGGAACCTTACATACACTCACCAAAAACAGTAATATAAACCCTAAACCCTAAACCCTAAACCCTAAACCCTAAACCCTACACCCGAAACCTGCTGAAGTAAGGCCCTGCTTCTGCCAGTCTGCTGTGGATATGTCGAGTTGCTGCGCCAGCCAATCTTTCTGCTCCTGGCGCTGCGCAGAAACATGGGGGGGGGGGGGGGGGGGGGGGGGGGGGGATGTGAAAAGAATGGCGAGGTTTAGGGTTTAGGGTTCGGAGTTCAGGGTTTAGGGTTTGGGGTTTTAGGGTTTAGGGCCTCAGACTCAACGCAAAACCCCATCTTAGGACACAAAGACCTACTCTGTTCTCTGTTTCAGATTGATAAATAGGCTTTTTTGCCCAATTACTGGGGGGCCCCCATTCTGCCTATATCGACAGAAGAAGGCAGCTGCAAAACACATGTCAAGCTTCCTTCCACAAGTCATCGAAGAACTTCCAGCACGTGTCAGGGCCGGTAATCGATGTGCCATTGCACCCCAAAGGGAGTGGAGGCTGATTGTGGGATCGGGAACAGATGTTGTGCTCTGCATCCACGTCTGGGTTGGCATAAGTATCCACCTTGTTCGTGTCCACGAAGAAGAACTCTGCCTTTAGCGGGCCTAGCTTTGATGGAGTTTCAACGTTCAGCCTTCCGAGCATATATGTCCTCAGAGCCCCCTACGAATCAGGAAGGGTTTGCCGCATCGTCAAACACACGTCCTAAAACCTGAAGACACTACAACCCCTCTAAACCCTAGACCCTTTAAACCCCTATAAACAGTATAAGAACCCTGTAAGAACCCTAGAAGAACCCTACATGAACCCTAGATTAAGTTTTATCGACTCCCCAAAGACCCTGAGCCCTCCAAACCCAATATGAACCCTATCAGAAAGGGTTTCGGGTTTCGGGTTTAGGGTTTAGGGTTAGGACTCAAAAAAAGCCCCGAAATCCGAGGCGCCGAGAAGTTGCGGAACTGCGCCCTCCGCTTCCAGAACAGCGCCGGGGTGAGCCAGCGACTCTGGGGAGTGCTCCAGGTGTAGAAGATGTTCCTGGGTCTGGGAGGTTTAGGGTTGGGGAGGTTTGGGGTTTGGGAGGCTTAGGGTTTAGGAGGTTTAGGGGGTTTACGGGGTTTAGGGGGTTGGGGTTTAGGAGGTTTAGGGTGTAGGAGGTTTGGGGTTTCGGGGGTGTAGGGTTTAGGAGTTTTAGGGTCTAGGGTGTAGGAGGTTCAGGGTCTAGGGTTGAGGGTTTAGGGGGTTTAGGGGGTTTTAGGGCGTAGGGGGTGTAGGGTTTAGGGGGACTGGGGTTTAGGGGGTTCAGGGGTTCGGGTTGGGTTTAGGGTACGGGGGGCAACCGAAGGGGAAAGACAGAACCAAAAACCCCGAACAGCAGCCCTACAATGTCTCCCTGGACCAACCAAACCAACCCAAACCAAGGGCACTTTCTTTTTTGAACACCAGACCGCTTTGGTCATGGCTTGAGCCAAAATATCATGGGGCATTGCCCTTCCAACCTGACTACTCCAAACTCTTTGCACCATCTCCGCATAGGGTTTAGGGTTTAGTGGCTCTAGGGTTTAGGGGTTTACAGTTTAGGGTTCAGGGCTTAAGGCGGCAGGGTGATAAAGGAGCCTGCTTCATCGGGATGGGTAATTGAAATACGTTAACTGTATGGCACTGTATGGATAGAAGGGCTAGACTGTTGGAAATGAGCTTGAGGCTCCTGTATGTATAGGAAAAATGATAGTTCCTTCTTGGTGAATTCGGGAACCTCTTTGGGTCCCAAGTATGTATATTAGGACCTTCGGGCCAGATACTCTAAACTGAAGCGTCATGTTCGCAACTATGAATTCTTTGAGGAACCTGGCCTAAAATGCCGGACCCATTGCTGGACCAATCCAAACCCTAAACCCTAAACCCTAGACCCTTTTCATGGATTGTCTCCTAGCTACAGAGGCCTTATTCGCCCCAAGGTTCTGATCCCAGTGAACGTTGTAATGATAACCTCCATAGTCGTGGTTGCCAAGAACTCCCCACCACTCCACGCCATCAAGACCAGGGCCCTCTACCAGGGTCGGTCTTGCATGAGGCTTTGGGGTTTGGGGTTTGGGGTTTGGTGTTTGGGGTTTGGGGTTGGAATCGGACCGAAGTCTGTTACGTCGAAGGTGATACAGGAGTGGTTTGGGGTTTGGGGTTTGGGGTTTGGGGTTTAGGGTTTAGGGTTTTCGGTTTAAGGGTTCTAGGGTTTCATTGGGCTTCGGGATGTTGGTGGCAGGGTTCAGACTTGTCTCCTACTGTATTCCTGGGACCCCTTTTTACTGGATCCCTACAGGTTACTTGGATACAGAAATCGGAGCTTTCTCAACCACTGAGCTGAAACAAGGCCCAAAGTTCCTCTTGGTTTTGTTGCGGTTCTCATCCAAGAAGGCTTACATTCGTAGGCATCTACTCTGGGGGTCGAGGGTTCCTGTGTCGGTGTAGGGTGTTTAGGCTCTACAAAAGCTGGTCGCACGCAGAAGCTGCATCGAGCTCTATGAACTCCCTCGCTGCTACCCTGCACAAACCCTGGCACCGGAGATACTAAACCGAAACCCTAAACCCCAAACCCTAAACCCTAAACCCCGAGATACGGTCAGCCTTGTAGACGTTCTCAAATATGTTGGTGAAGATGATCTGGCCGGCCTAATCGGTTCTACAACCCCTGAAGAATCATCGTCGCAGACTGCAAGCCCCCCTATGTTCGCCACCCTAAGCAATGTAATGGGATTAAACCCTAAACCCTAAACCCTAAACCCTAGACGCTGTATAAGGAGGAACATCCCAAGCAATGTAAACCGTATCCCTACGCCCGAAACTCTGGGAACGTAGTCCATGAGTGCAGCGCTGATAAAGCCCACCCCTACACCGCCAACCTTTGAGCAGTACCGCCAGCAGTGTAGGAAGTAGGGTACAGGGTTTACCTAGGTTGACCCCCCCCCCCCCCCCCCCCATTATACAAACGGCGCATATCCACTGCGGAACAAGACATTTCTTCCGTAGACTCTATATATAGGTAGCATTTGGGAATTCCGCAAAATAGGGTTCCCCCCCGCTCCCCCAAAAAACAAAAAACACACAAAAAAGGCCACAAAACAGTCCCAATTTAGGTTTAGGGTTTAGGGTCCAGGGTTTAGGGTCTAGGGTTTCGGGTTTAAAGTTTAGGGTTCAGGGTTTAGGGTTTAGGGTTTCGGGTTTAGGTTTGCTAATGGGTTTCGAGTGCCAAGGCACGGAATCTGTCTTGTCAGTCTCGGCATTGCAGGTTCCCGGACTGCTAATTCCACCGGGATAGAAGTTGTCACCTGCGCAGCTGCCCCAAGGGTTTAGGGTTTTAGGGTTTAGGGTTTAAAGGTCAAACAGGGAGCTCCCATTTTGGGCTGGAACATCAATCAGCACAAGCCAGCAAAAAACACACACAAAAAAAAAGGCACTGCAGCTAGAAATCGGCTTTTGTAATGCGATTCCTGAGCAGCAAGCGTAGCGAGCACAACCAGTTGAAACGCATAAACTAGAAGCCTGAGAAAACTGAACGGGTATCGAGGCAGGCGATGTCTTCTCGAGTTGTTGAGAGGACTCTCAGCACAGCCCCAGACCTTGACTGAGAGTCATGGATGGCGAGCTGGAGCCTCTCCTGATCCCAGCAACCCTAAACCCTAAACCCTAAACCCTGACCCCCAAGCCCTAAACCCTAAAAGCTACCCTCTAAATTCAGAACAGTCGCCCACGTTCACCACAAACTTGGGCTTCTTCTCTGCCGCCACGGTGGCCATGATGCCCGCCACGTAGCTCTGAGCGTGGGTGTCCTTGGATACTGCTAGCGGCTTGCCGTCAGACACGGCTGCTACTCATGGGGTAGGGGGGGGGGGGGGGGGGGCGTTGGGGGGGGGGGGGGGGGGTAAGAACGTCATTCATATTGCGCCCATGCCCAGAACACTGGTATTTACAGTGTTTTCGCCTCTTTGTACCTGCCTCCAATTGACCACGACTTTTGCGCAAATGAAAGGTTCTCAGCTCTGCTACATGATAGGATGTCTTGGGCTCCAAGCAGGAAAACACCGTGAATAACAGTGCTTTTTGTTTGCGCGTACACATAAGCTGCTGAGAATGTACTCCTATATGCCCGAAGGCAAACGTGGCGCCCAGCGGCAGCAGAAAGTGTTCCAAATCAAGCAAAAGCCCATAGCGGCAGCGCAACGCCCAAATTTCGTGGCCCAAAATTCACCATCTGCACATGCCTCCCGTACCACAAAAAACCATATTAAAGCAGTGCGCGACGGCAAAGGTAGCGGCCTGTGCGCACTGTTATTATCAGCATTGGCATGACTATTCTTCTTGTGAAGCTCATGTTTTAAGTTTTGCATGTGGAAATGATTAGCCTTGCTGCCTTGCTGAATGCAAAGGGTTGCTCTAGGTGCAAGTTGAAGACGTAAACTCACGACGAACAGAACACATAACGCAGCGAAGAGAATCGATGGGATCGACAATCTGCGGCCGGTTCTTGAAGGTCACTGGCTCTGAGCCGCTCAGGATGCCACCCCAATCGCCTGCAGCTTCGAATTGATGGCTGGGTGCTCGCATGCGCGGGTGTGTGTGTGTGTGTGTGTGTGTGTGTGTGTGTGTGTGTGTGTGTGCGTGTGTGCGTGTGTGCGTGTGTGCGTGTGTGCGTGTGTGCGTGGGGGTGTGTGTGTGTGTGTGTGTGAGTGTGTGTGTGTGTGTGTTTCTGAATTAGGGTCCCCTTTTGTGGCAATTCTTGTAGCATGATGCTTTTCTAGGAGAGGTAGTCCTTGACAACGTGTTCCTGGTTTCAACAAGATATATAAATATGTAGATAGATATCCTTTATAGTTAGTTTAGGATACCAAACGGTTCCCCCGCTGAGAGCCTTTTTTTGACAAACAACTCTCCGAGTTTGGGGGAAGGATCATGAAACTTCATAAGTAGGGTTATAAGTGCCCTAAGTAGGGTTATAAGTAACTATAGTTGCCCTAATTCTAACCCAACTTACTAAGTCCCTAACCCTAAACCCTAAACCATAAACCCTAAACCTTAAACCCTAAACCCAACTTACTAAGTCCCCTGATCCTTTAAGTGGGGGAGTTGGGGCCTCACAAACCTTATAAACTTGGACAGTGCAAGCCTGGCTGGCTTTCGAATTTCCGAAGCTTTTTCAGGCCGCACTGTAGGGCTTAGTGTTTAGGGTTTCGGGTTTAGGATTTGGGGTTTAGGGTTTAGGGTTTAGGATTTAGGGTTTAGGGCTTAGGGTTTAGGGTTTCGGGTTTAGGGTTTAGGGATTGAAACTGGACTCGTTAGTGTATCGGGGACAAGTGGAAGTCGACGAGCTTGCTTGGAGGTTCCTAGGTAGATTCGAAGGATATGAGTAGCCCAACTAGGGTTCGAAGTATAGCTACTATAATTAACGACAGCCCTACTTCTAACTACCCTAAACCCTAAACCCTAAGCCCTTAAACCCTAAACCCTGTTTGCCCTAGGGGCCTCTAGGGTTCAGGGATGACTTACCACAGCACCGAGATGCCGATGATGAAGAAGCGTTGCTCCTCTGTCCCATTGAAGCACGCAACAGGCCACTCGTGGCCATTGTAGTCCTTTGAGACCACCCGAAACCCTAAAACCTAAACCCTAAACGCTAACCCTAAACCCTAAACCCTAAACCCTAAATCCTAAACCTTAACTCCTAAGGGTAGTTGTATGGGCCCATGATATGGTCCCTTGCCTCCTTGAAAGGGCTCGGAAGTATGTGCCCTTGGGCTGTATAGGGTATACAAGGGGTATATAAGGGGACCGTGGAACTACCCTAAGACAAACACTGAACCCTAAAAGGGTTTGTGGTGCATATACCTTAACATGGGTTGCAGTAGTATACAGGGTATGGGACCTTCATCTTGGCAGCCCAGTAACCATCTTTTCATAAGGGCACCCTTTTTGGGGTTGGTTACTTGCGAAGGGAGCCATGAACCATAAAAAATGGAAAGGGCACCGCTGGGCTACCAAGTCATTTTGGGGCTCAAAACCCTAAACCCTAAACCCCAAAAGCCCCAAGACCTAAACCCTAAACCCTCACAATTTTCCCCAAGGGTCCAAGGCGTTCTTGGGCATCAAGGGCTTGAAAACGCTGCTGGAATCCGGGCACTGAATCGCACAGCTGCCATGGCTGAGGTGCAGGGAGCTGTCGTTGAAGGTGCTGTTGGCTTTCCTGCTGGCCCTAAACCCTAAACCCTAAACACGAAACCCTAAACCTTAAACCCTAAAACCTAACCCCTTAACCCCTAAACCCAAAACCCTAATTAAACCCTAAACCCTAAACCCTAGGCCCCGAAACCCTGAACGCCCTAATTAAGCCCCCTTCCCCCAAACCCTTAACTCAGGGCTTGCGCGCAGTCTGGTGTGAGGCTGGGAGGCCGGTGGCAAAAAAACTTAACCCCAACTGTTCCTAAAGCACACAAAAGTAACAAATACATGCAATATAGTAACTAATGGGTAAATACATGTAATTACTAATATACATATAGTATACATCAACATAAACATTAAAAAAACACACGGATAGCTAGAAACAGACAAACATGTAGAATGGCAAACGCTCTCCTGATGACAAAGTAAGACTCCTTTACTTTATAAGGGAACCTAGAACCAAAACAAGTGCAACAAAATACCACTCAAGGACCCAAAACCCTAAACCCTCTACCACTGCTACTCGGTACCAAGACTCAGGTAGGCATAGGGCGCTCTGCAGGCCACGCAGCCCACGGCGCTGTTGCACTTTCCCGCGGCGCCAATGCCTTGGGCAGCTGCGCGGTTAAAAGCTTGGGGTTTAAGATTGGGGCTTAGGGCTTAGGGCTTAGGGTTTAGGATTTAGGGTTCCCTATAAACCCTGAACCCCTAGTTCCTCACGCCCAGCCGCACATGCACTTCGCGCATTGCCCCCGCTTCATGTCCTCACCGCAGGCCGTTTCCATGACAGCAGGCCTGCAGTGTGCTCCCCCAAAAGAGAAACCAAGAGGTTTAGGGTTTAGGGTTTAGGGTCTAGGGTCTAGGGTTTAGGGCTAACCAAAAGCACCACTTGTATAGCGTGAGGGGGAATCTCATGGGCTTGGGTTTGTGGCTTGTGGCTTAGGTCTTTTGGGGCTTAAGGGAGCCTCACCCCTAAGAAAGGAAAAATGAGGGCTAACCCTAAACCTTAAACCCTAAACCTAAACCCTAAACCCTAAACCCTGACTGAACCCTGCACCCTGAACCCTGAACCCTGAACCCTATTTCCTAAACCCTCAACTGGCCCGAAAGGGCATCCTAGCGGCTTCTCGTTGTGGTTGTTGTCTGCACAGCCATGGAGGCTGAAGACCAGGGCCACCAAGCCGCCAAGCAAACATGGAGCCGGAACCTGAAACACAGCCAGATAGGGTTTAGGGTTTAGGGTTTAGGGTTTAGGGTTTAGGGTTTAGGGTTTAGGGTTTAGGGTTTAGGGTTTAGGGTTTAGGGTTTCGGGTTTCGGGTTTCGGGTTTCGGGTTTAGGGGCTACGGTACCCTAGAATCCCTCAGGAGGCCCTTGACAGGGCACGTACCCCAAGTCCTTAAGATGAGATGGGCCCTGCAGAACTCACGGTTTAGGACTTCACCAAACCTCTGGTCTGGTGAGCTGCTCATATTAGCATGACATAGGGTTTAGGGTTTAGGGTTTAGGGTTTGGGGTTTAGGGTTTTGGGGTTTAGGGATTAGGGATTAGGGTTTTCTAGTTGCAATGATAATGAAGGTAACATGACCTGGTGCTGAAAACTTGCGAGCCGGCTATGAAGGAGAAGTGCCTGGCGTGCCCGGAAACCTAAACCCTAAACCCTAAACCCTAAGCACTAAACCCTAAGCCCTAAGCAGGCCTGCATCTTCTTGGAGGCAGCACGGCGACGCGTCGTGACTGCCACTAAAACAGCTGCGAAATTCGCGTGACTGAAGGGGCATCGGGTTCAGGGGTTAGGGTGTAGGGTTTAGAGTGTAGTGTTTAGGTGTAGGGTTTAGGGTTTCAAAAGCCTTGCACAGCATGCTCACCCGATGATAGCCACCCCCCAAAGTAGCTAGCTCGCAGGAAGGGGCGAAGTCTTAGTGAGGGCATGTCCGGTATCTTCAAGGGTTGTCGCCAGGTCTACTTAGGCAGGCTCCGAGGCTTTGCCTTAGCTTCTCGATCAACCCTAAACCCTAAACCCTAAACCCTAAACCCTAAACCCTAAACCCTAAACCCTAATCCGAATCGAATGTGAAGCCGCAACTTGCCCTCGTTCACAACACCGTGTTGCTTTTCTTTGTGCAGTGGGGGTGTGCTTTTGCACTTGAAGGCCTTCCGCCAAGCGGTGCTGACACTCTGGGGTTCTTACGGTTTAGACCGTTGTGACCTCTCGGCGCGTCCACATGCGCCTGCAGCCTCGGGATCGGTGACTGTCTCTATCGCCCACGTCTCGTACACATTCGAAGTGCTCCTCCTGCCTGAGTCCCGTGCGCTTTGTGAGGTCTGCGCCGTTCCTCTGTAAAAGTAATCTTGGAGTGCTCTTAGAGTGGTTTTGGGATGCTTTTGGATTATTCCTGGAATTCTCTTATACGCTTGTGTTGCTCTTGGAGTAGTCTTACACTGGGATCTGCGCCGGCATATAACTGCTAAAACTAAAAATTGGTCTTGGACGGTCTCGGAGTTCAGCCCTGGGCTACCCGACCCTCTTCGCAGTGCTCGGAATGCTCCGCAATGTCATGGGAGGGAGTGTGCGCTCCATCAAGGAAGCGCTCACCCTAAACCCTAAACCCTAAACCCTAAACCCTAAACCCTAAACCCTAAACTCTCACGAGAATACACGACCATGCTGCTTCCAAGATGAACCCAATTCTTCCAAGGGCCTAGCAGATGTGCTACTAGAACCCTTGAGGTTGCAACAAAGCTCCCTGGAACCTGGAAGGATTACAAGGGGTAATGCTGCAAAGAGATCTGTGAGGAACCGACTTCGTATACCCCTAGACTCGGAATCACGCGCCGAGTGTGCATGAGGTGAAATCCATAAGCCCCTCCTACGAACAAGATGTTTAAGGTTTAGGGTTTAGGGTTTAGGGTTGAGGGTTGGGGGGTTTAGGGGGCAGTGTAAGTTTTCAGCAAGGACTCCTATAGCCTTGTGGCTGACTAGGACCTGGAGCCAAACAAAAAAGGACGAGCCGGCAGAAGTGCGGCTCAACTTCTCCACTCCTGCAACCCTAAACGCCTAAAAACCGATCTCTGCAGGAGACAGAAGCATGCTGACGTCACTGAGGCGCATCTTTCTTGACATCTCCCAGCATCGGACACCCAGTGCGCAGATGGCTCTTGGTCTTTAAGACCATGATGCCGCCTCCGACTCTCGCCAAGCTAAGCTTTGTAGCAACCTGGTACATATGGGATTAGGGGTACCTTCGTGGGCCCTTATTGTGAGGGAATTTTGTATTGCTGGGTGTGCCAAGCTACCCAACGAGGACAGTCGGCCAACGCTACGCAGCAATTGTGTGCACAAAACCCGAACCCTGAAACCTACACCCACAAGCCCTAAGCCCTGCCGACACACACCTACTGCTTTTTGGCAGGAAGACCCCCCAAAAAAGGGGCCTTCTGTGTTTGGATAGCTCCGAGGGGCTCAAAGAGTGCAGCCGGGGTGGAAAAGGCTGCCATGCTTGTGCGTTCGTGGGTACCGTAAGACCCTAAACCCTAAGCCCTAAACCCTAAACCCTAAACTCTATAGCCACCCCTGATACAGTCGCTTCCATGGTCACCCTACTTAGCACCCCAGGCAACAACTACCCACGAACCTCCAAGTGCGCCTAAGAATGGACCCCATGGGCGCAGACACCGACCAAAAGGATGCAGGGAGGGCCTGTGAACCTTGCGAAGGGGAACATGGCCTAGACATTAAACTTGGGATGTTACCCCCCTATACCAACAGTCCTTAATAGGGATGATGGTACCCCTAGTATAATCCCTAGTAAGGACTGTCAGTATAATGACTCTTAGTATAAGGGGGAACATCCCAACATTAATCCCAATACTATAAGCCCTGCTCTTTAAATAGGAGTTTACGAAAATCAGGGACCCCAAATATAGACCTCCAAATAGTAGGGTTCCCTACCCCCATGAGGTACCCCTAGTTTCGGAAACCCCCAAATTGTCCCGCCAAACCCACTAGCACCTTGAAAGTCGCCAGCTCCTAAACTTGACTGACTGTTCTTTAGTCGGCCTTGGAAGGTTTATTGTTGTCGATGGTCTCTTGTAACCCATGTTTGCGACAACATGAACATCACGAAACAAAAACAACACAGCAAAACCCGTGCGTACTGTAAGAAACTGATTTGCAGCGATTTGCTATACGACTTTTTTCACTGTACCCGAAGTAGGATTATAAACCCGCCCTTCAGGATGAATCTCCCTGAAGTTTCCCTAGGCATACCTACGTTGAAGAACTGTCTAGTTGAGCATACACCCAAGTCTTGCCCTGTAGGGTCCAGTGCAGCAATGCGCTGCACTGCGCATCTTTGCTGCAGACATCTCCATCCTAAGCTAACGCGCGCGGGGCATCCCTTGAGGAAGCCCCCGCGATCATGGTTCGAGCATCGGGTTCCTGGTTTAGGGTTTAGGTTTTAGGGTTCAGGGTTTAGGTCTTAGGGTTTAGGGTTTTGGGGTTTAGGGTTCAGGGTTTCGGGCTGCGGGTGTAAGAGCTTAAGGTTTTCGGAGAAGATGTTCCTGCTGCGGCCATTTAGCTTGGGTACTCTTTCCTAGGGTGGTTGCCCTTCAGACCTTGAAAAGAAGCAGGCGCTGCTGAAGATTAGTTCTGGCAGCACCTGTCTACTGGCGGAGGTGGTGTCTCCAGGCGACTCAGGCACAACGCGGATCCTCAGCAGAGGGTCTGCCCTACCTAAACCCGAAACCCTAATCCCTAAACCCTTAAACCCCAAACCCTAAACCCTACCCTGTGCTTGCAGCCTCAAGGATTTGAGGTTTCGGGTGTCATTCTTCCAAGGTCCACAGTGGCTTCGAGGTATTCCGGCGAAGATATCCTAAGGCCCGTAAGAGCTCAGCTACCTGAAAATGTGCACCCTCAATGGTTGAAATATCCCTCCCCGCCGACCCCCACCCCCGCCCCCGCCCGGGAAATGGCAACTGTTCCGAAACGTCGTTCGCCAGACTCCCAGATGCCTCGATAAGCAGGCAAGCCTGTCTTCACACTGAACAGCGACATAAATGGATGGCCCCCTATGTGCACATCAAGATGGAATATCCCGAAGTCGCACACTTACCCTCGGAGGGATCCTAAATTACGGGGTTCTTAACAGAGGGTGTTCCAGGGGGGTATGTAATTCAAGGTCCCCGAAGACTCCCTACTACTCCCGAAGCTTCCCCCATGAACCTCCCTCCTTTAAGAACCCAATAACTAGACTCGACACCCGATACCCTAGACCAGGACCTAAACCACAAAGCGTGTGATTTAGGGAAATTTAGGGCTCTGGGTTTAGGGCTTGCGCCTGCTTTCATTTATGGGGACCTACGCAGGCTACATCCATGGTCTCCTTGTACTCAGTTTGTTTACCTGAAGACTAATGCAGTTCTTTCTTGGTTCCCGGTAGAGTTCTGTTAGTAGGACTGGTCGTGGTTTACCCAAAAGGGACTAAAGTAGAGTGATTTCGGGTTTCGGGATTAAGTTTAGGGTTTAGGTTCAAGGCTTAGGGTTTAGGGTGCAGGCCTCCCCCCCCCCCCCCCCCCCCCGCAGTGTCCTCCCCCAGGGCCCAGGCAACGCTCCAAGCCGGCGTCTCTCATCATCCTCACAGGGACTCTCTTCATCGAGGGCCTGAACCTTAATCATCTCCCCTAAACCACAAAATAAGAACCCTTAAACCCTGTAAAGCCCTCAGCCCTCAGCCCTAGCCCGAAGACCTCAACCCGAAGCCCTAACTGCAACATGTAAAGCCCTAAGCCCGCAGCCCTAAGCCCTAAGCCCTATAAGCCCTAAACCCTCCCGGGGGGGGGGGGGGGGTAGAAGTTTGGGTGTCTGGTGTGCTTTGCTTTGTGAAGCGTTTTGAGATAAAGACTCAGGGTTCGGTTTAGGGTGTTCCTGTTTTCGGTTCCAGGGTTTTCTGGCGTTCAGGGTGCTTTTAGGATTTTGGGGTCTAGGAAATTCTCTGAACCCCTGCAAATTGCTTGGCGAGGATTACGGATGTTCAGAGCATCGCGAGCTCAAAGTCTCTGAAAAAATCGGGCGGAGGGTTTCGCGGGTTGGGGTACAGGGCCAAACCCTAAACCCTACACCTGTAAACCTTATCCTGCAGTTTCGAAGTGGCCAGCGGTTCGGCCCTTGGTGCCTGGCCAGAGGACCAGCAACATGGCTGCAAGCACGAGAAACCCGGAACCCAGACTCCCAAATCCTGAAACCCAAACCTATAAGACAACCCTTTAAACTCTAAACAACCCCAAACGCTCAACAAAAAGCCTCGAAACACAGCCTAAACCCTAAACCCTAAACCCTAAACCCTAAACCCTAAACCCCAAACCCTAAACCCTGAAGTGACAGCACAGCATCGACAACACGGTGGCTGCACGTAGCATGAAGGCCTGCAAATGGGCGAGGAACGCTCGCAGCATGTGCATGGAATGAAGGGATACTCCTTGCGGCGCTGGGGTGCTGAGGAGTTGCCGGGGGAGGGGGGGGGGGGGGGGGGGGTGGGAGATTAACCCGCTTTACAACCAGAATCCCCGCTTTACAACCAGAATCCCCACTTTACAACCACAGGCACTGTTTCCGGTGTGAGAATCCCCACTTTACAACTGCCGATCCGGAGAACGCCCACTTTGCAACCCGTCTACCTATGATTAAGACCTATTGGGATTTCATGAGTTTTTACAACAAACCTACCTAGATTCCATATAGTCTGGTTCCTCGAGACTCCCTCAAGTGTCTAACTTATGGGGCCTTCACCCGACGCAGGTTGTCGTGGCTTGGTTTAGGTAGGTCTGTGTTTAAAAAGGAACACACCCCAATATGTTTATTGTTATCTTTGTGTCTCGTCTTTCCCCGAATGTTAAAAAGCGTTTCTTTTTCACAATTTTGTTTTTGGGGCTGATTTAGGAATTGGTTATGTTTTAATGCGCTTCGCACTCCTAGCCTTGCCTGTGGTGGGTTGGTGGGTTGGGGTTCTAAAAATCATTTTTCTGTATGCTTTCCCCGATACAAACACACAACAACGGAAAGTCATTATTTGAAAGTACTTGTATGGCCCAAAACCATAAGTACAACATCAAATTAAAATGACTCAAACAACGTCCACGCTGGTGAGAAAAAAAGCGTCCGTCCGCCAAGCGAGGTGCTGTGGAGTGCGAGGGTAGGAATTTGGTTGCATTTTAATGTGTTTTGCACTCCCAGATTTGCCTGTGGTGGGTTGGTGGTTTGGGTTTCTAAAAAGCATTTTTTGTATACTTTCCCTAAAAACAAACACACAAGAACGGAAAGTCATTTTTTTGAAAGTACTTGTATGGCCTAAACCATAAATGCAACGTCAAATGTAATAAAATTTGAGGTTCATGTATTGGCTTTCATGTGTATATACACACACATATCTGTCGTGGATTCGGGTTAAGAACGCCCACATTGCAACCGGCATCACTTTCCAACCTGCATGGCTGCCGTAAGGGATGATGCTGGAGATTCTAAGCGTTGACGTTATCAATTAATTGGGTTGTTAAGAAGCTTTCGCAACCGGTTGCAAAGTAGGGATTCTGGAAAGGCTTCTGGGTTGTAAAGTAGGGATTCTGGTTGTAAAGTGGGGATTCTGGTTGTAAAGCGGGGTACACGCGGGGGGGTGGGGGGGTTGGGGGGCCCTGTAGTTTCCATTACTTTTTTTTACTCTACGGCAAACCAGCTTATGTTGGGACCATGGGATCGCTGTTCCGTAGCCCATCCGAATAATCAACCCCAGAGAAAGGGCCCTTTCTCAGGAATCATAGTGCATGAACAACCCCTCAACCCTCACCCCTCAAGCTTCAACCCTTACCCCTAAACCCTAAACCCTAAACCCGAAACCCTAAACCCTAAACCCTAAACCCTAACCCCTAAGCCCGAAAACCCTGCACCCATACAGGGGATAAAAAGCCGCCCATCCACACACAGGGGTCCCCTTCAGAGGACTCGAAGTCTTAGGGAACTTGAGGTACCGAAAAGACCATACTGTACCCAACACTTCAGAGGGAATTTGGGTCATACTTAGGGTTTAGGGTTTAGGGTTTAGGGTTTAGGGTTTAGGGCTAGAACCACCTATTTTTAGCCGATAAAGATGCACAGGGACATGTTCCCCAATTCTTGGATCCATTTCCTTTGTTGTCAGGGAAAATGAAGTTGCTCGGACTCTAAAACCCCTAAACCCTAAACCCTGTACCCCTAAACCCTAAACCCTAAAACCGCTGGACTCCGAGGAGGCTATGAGGGCCTGGGCAGGTCCACGGCTCAGGGGTCTTGGTTGTTTTTGTCTGCTCTTTTGGGGCTGGGGCTTGCCCTAACGCGCCCAAGGAACCTTGAGACCTACCCAAAGGGAGCCTTTGTAGCACCTTTTTGGGGTAGTATACTAGAATCAGGCTCCTTTGTAGTACTTTTTTGGGGTAGTTTACTAGAATCAGGCTACTTTGTAGTACCTTTTTTGGGGGCAGTAATGCTAGAATCCCTCTACCTAACCCCAAAAGGAACTACATTGGAGCCTTTGGGTAAGCCCTAAACCCTCGCTGAGACCAGACGCAGTTCGCCTGGCCGATGTGGGCCAACTCAACTAGTCTTTTTTGGCTGACCCTAAGGGTCCATGTACCTCATTATAGGGTTTAGGGTTTATAGGCTATAGGGTTTAGGGTTTAGGGTTTACCCTAAGGGTCCATGTACCTCATTATTGTATACTTGGGCCCCAAATTCCTTGTATAGGAGGTAGTTTGAGGCCCAAGTATTCCCTATTTAGGTACATGGACCCTTGGGGGGAGTGGAACCCTTCGCACTTAATCCTAAGCGCCTTGTTGGTCTGTAGTAGTAGCGACAGAATAAGAGTAGCCAGGCTTCAGAATCGAGCGAAGGAGCAGCAATGAAGGATGATACTGACAAGATGACATGATGACAGTTGTAGCGGAGTGGACGTCGAATTTGTGTCCTAGTGGTAGACAAGAACAGTCTTACACTGCATGACGCTGCCTTGCAAGGCCAGGCAAAGATAGAGTGCAAGGATGGAGATATTTGCTTTGTATCCTTGCGGGCTCGAACTTCAACAGGACAACGCACAACTGCACAGCAGCCTGCTTCCTCCAGCTGATTTCGGCGGGATCAAAATTGCCAAGCGCTCTGGGCTTTGACACAACATCTGGGTTTAGGGTTTAGGGTTTAGGGTTTAGGGTTTAGGGTATGGAAAAATGGCTCGTGTGGTCCGAGAGGATGCTGCCAATCATGATTGATCCCTTTTTTTGCACTCTATCTTTGCCTGGCCTTGCAAGGCAGCGCCATCCAAAGGGGTTTTGGAGTCTCTGGGTGTAAGACTGTTCGTGTCTACCACTAGGGAACAACTTCGACGAATCTACACCTCGTAGTATTTCTGTATTTCCCTACGACCATATCGAAAATATGCTGGTGTGATACTGTACACTGTGGCGCTGCGATATTTTGCAAAGCTTGGCTCAACCTTGACACTTTCCTCAAGTACTGAGAGGTGCGGTAAGCATCCCGGAAGAAACATGACACGGACCAAAAGCGGGCTGCCGAGGCTTGGGGTACCAGATGGTACCCACATGTGAGCCATAGTCGAAACTCGGAGTTTAGGGTTCAGGGGTTAGGGTTTAGGGTTTGGGGTTATACAGACCCCTACAGGCCCCTACACTTCAGGCCTGAACACTTCGAAGCTAAACTCTTTCTGCAACCCCGCGCCACAAGAACCGCTGTAACCCTAAACTCTAAACCCAACCCTCAGACCACGAAACCCCTAAAACGCCAACCCCCAAACCCTAAACCCTAAACCCTAAACCGAACACTAAACCGAGACCCTGAACCCTGAACCCTAAACCCTAAACCCCAAACCCTAAACCCCAAATGCCAAACCCTAAATCCCAAACCCTAAACCCTAAACCCTACGCGGTCCTTGCCATCCGCCATGAGCTTGGGCCTCTGCGGGCCATCACGAAAGGCCGCGAAGGCCTTTTCAGAGCGGCCTCGCTGCTTGCAGAGTATCAAGGATCCCTTTTAGGGTTTAGGGTTTAGGACTTGTAGGGTTTAGGGGGATTATACACGGGTTCTTTGGGGCTTCTAGGGCTTCTAGGGATTAGAGAAGTGTAGGGTTCTATGCGCGCAGGGATCTTGAGGCCTTATAGGGTTTATAGATAGGGATTCCATGCATCTAGGGCTTCTTATTTGCGCATTCAGGGTTGATATATGGTTTCGCAGGGTTTGTTTGGAGGGCTTCCGAGGGTATTGCTATCAACAGTTGTGAGGCTTTTCAGGACTGTAGAGGGCATCATGGGCCCCAGGATGGAGAGTCTTATCATGGGTTCCCCTGAGACCCTGAACCCGAAACCCTAAACCCTAAACCTACTACCCTGCGAGAATTGAGCCTAGTTAAGGTGATTCAAGGGGCCTACAGGGAGTATGCCGGGCTTTTACGGTCGCCAGCACTTGTTGGAAAGCAATGGTAAACCGAGAACACGGGGCTCTTACAAGGCCGCAGGGACAAAACGATTCCCAACGTCACTCCCCACCCTCCTCCCCACCCCCTCCACCCTCCCATCAAAAAGAGGGATATTTGATTTGGCCTTAGGGCTTAGGATGGTTTAGGAATTATTTCGAGGGCTGCTTTCTTTTGGGGGAGGTTGTTGCAGAGCTTCGGGGGGTAGGGAGCTCGAGTTGCGGTGGAGTCTGCTCCAAACATCCTATTAGGGTTTGGGGTTTAGGGTTTAGGGCGTAGGGTTTAGGGTACCCTACACCCGAAAATCCCTAAAGCACACAAATCTTGCAGAAACTGTAGCTTTACACTCACTGACCCTTGTGAGCCTGCAAGAAAGCCGAAATTTCAAACCCTAAGCCCTCCATCCCACCTCGCCTGCAGGATGGCAGCGCCTGACACATGATGAGTTGCTGATGTGTCGGTTCTGGAGGTTTAGTTGGGTTTGCGGGTTTTGGGGCTTTGGGGATTTAAGCACCCACACCCTAAACCCTAAAACTTGGAGGGGTTTGGAGCTGCTTCGGGCAGAAATCCTCTCAGAGAGATGCAGGGCATGGGGCCCTTGGAAATTGAGTATCGGTCTTCTGGCCCCCTGCTTCTAAAACCCTAGGCCCTAAACCCCAAAGCCCAAACCCTAAACCCTAAACCCAAGGGCCTAGGTACTGTAAATCGATATACGCGTAGGCCCCGAAGTGGTTGTTAGGGTCTATAGGGTTGGGGTTTTGGATTTCGGACCCCCCTCAGGGTCTTGGGTCCTTGTGCGCACAGGTGAAGACCCCCTTAACCTTTTGGGATGTCCACTAGAACCCCTACTAAGGACTGCTAGTATAAGGGGGAAGCTCCCAACCCCATAAACCCTAAACCCTAAACCCCTAAAGCTCAAGTAACCCTGAACACCTGTTCGATTCCTGACCACGAGAGATGCTCCGCCTGTAGTGGTCCAAGATACCCGAAAGGGGGGTTTAGGGTTTAGGGTTTGGGGTTTAGGGTTAGGGCTTAGGGTTTGGGGTTTGGGGTTTAGGGTTCGGGTTTAGGGTTTAGGGTTTCGGGTTTAGGGCTACAAGCAGCCCCCAACTACCCTTTGACAAAGGGGCCTGTAAGGGTAGTGGGGGGAGGGTGCTGGTAGGGTTTCGCTTTGCTTCTTTTCTGTGTTTTTTTTGGGGTCTGCCATGATGCAACCTTCATCATGATCCCCAGCACCGCAATCTTGAAAGGCTCCCGTTCAACCCTATAACCCTAAACCCTGAATCCTGAACCTGAAACCTAAGCACGGCTAAATCTGCCGCAAGATCCTCCGCCAACTCTTTTGTAGTAAGAACAACGACCTGGAGGTAGGTGGTGAGCAGCCACCATTCCCAGCGAGCTCCTGAAAGGGCTTCGGGTTTAGGGTTTAATTAGGGTTTTAAGGGTTTAGGGTTTAGGGTTACCTAAGTCACCTGATTGTCGGAGGAACTACACTAGCCAAAAACAACTGCACACCTTATAGGCCGATGTATTGGGGAAGATCCATTCCGCCTGCATTGACACTTCACTTTCCTTTTCAGTTTTGTCAACCAAACCCTGAACCCGAAACTGGGTCGTACAAGAAGTCTGGGACCCTCCTACACTGACTCCCCCACAGGTCCTTCCATTTCGTGAGCTGGTCCGCCAATTCCCTGCCCACGAAAGAGAAAACAACAGATCCAAAGAACGACGAATTGGGAGGCTGTTGTGGGTGCAGGATGTTTAGGTGTTTAGGATTCTGATTCAGGCTTCACGAAGGCTTTGGAAGTTGAGTCTCTAGGAAAGGGGCTTTGGGAGCTCAACTTTCTAGTCGCCAAACTCGAAACCGTACTTGAACCCTGTCCACACATTAATGGACAATCGGACAGGTGGGGGCTGCAGCTTCTCAGGGCCTCGTTTTAGGTGGGCTATGCCCCATAACAACATACAACTGGGATGTGAATTTAAGGTCCCTAAACCCTTAGTCCTGAACCTTAAACGGCCCCAACACCTGAAGATTAGCGCTCTGAGCCCTTCATTGAAAGAGCATCTTCTGACATGTAGGAGAGGGGAGCCAAGGTGCCTTCAATGGAAACCCTTGCACCCTCAAGCACGCCTGCAGCCCTGGAAGCCCCTGGAAATCATCACCTGTATGTTAACCTCTCCAAGTGGTCCTCTTTTGGATGCCTTTTTTTTTCAAATTCGGGGCCGCAATTTAAGATACGAACCGTGTGCGATTCGCCTCAACAGCGGGAACTTCTGCAACCCAGCACGAAAGTTCCCCCTCTGCTTCTTGCTTCCGGTTCTGCCATAGTGCGGGATTCCAACTTCCAACAAGAGTCAGAGTCAATGCTGCACCTGGTGCCGCGCCCTCTTGCGGCACGACAGGCATACTGAGCAAAACCAGCATACTCGCCGTGGCAAGGTTGGTAAGTATCGGACTCAATGCTTAAGCCGAACAGCGACATGCTGAGCCGAAACTAAGACGACGACCAGTGTCTGCTACATGTGTCAAAGCCGCCAATGGCAATTGCTGGTAGTCGCAGCTCATCTTCTGTAACGGCCTGATCTTTAATCCCTGTTCCCCTAGGAAGAAAAAGGATCCTTTTTGTTCATATATACGAAAGCCCAGAACCCAAAAAGTAAAAAGGATCCCTAACACTGATCGAATGATCGCTGGGGCACAAAAGTTCTTGGAACATCTAGCGGCCTTGTGAGTTCGTATTGCGAAGGTTGTGTAGACTTTGTCAACATGGGACCTCCTTTTGAAGCACTGCGGAACGCAGATTGCTGCGGTGCCCTGGCTGTGTGTCTGCGTTGTTGCGCACCGAGTGCATACTGCTGGTGAGATTTTCTGCTTGAACATGTTGCGCAGAGAGCGTCCCGGCGCAAAAGTTAGGACATGAGTTCCAGAATCTCACGCGTTGCTTGGTGTCTGTTGGTTACCTGGTTGGCAGGGCGAAAACGCTTCTGGCCCAAGCTGCCAGACTGCCGGTGTTAAGTCTCCCGAGTTCTTGCCACCGCCGATCAACTCAAATGGGTGCAACGCCCTGCGTCTCCGTGAGCCCCTTGCGCGCTAGCGAGAAGGAAACGGTTGAACTTAGAGAGCCTAAACCCTAAACCCTAAACCCTAAACCCTCAACCCTCAACCCTAAACCCTAAACCCTAAACCCTAAACCCTATACAGAGAGCTGATGGTCTGGGAGAAGCACAACATCCCAAATCTCCAGGCCTGTCCACGGGACGACTGGTGGACCTCATGACACGTGGAATCTGAACTGTACCGAGGGTTTAGGGTTTAGGGTTTAGGGTTTAGGGTTTAGGGTTTAGGGTTTAGGGTTTAGGGTTTAGGGACCGGGTTTGGAAACTGCGACTTGTTGGGGTGTGGGGTGTGGGGTTTGGGATTTTGGCTTTGAGACTGGGATTTCAGAATTTCGGGTCACTACTTTCAAAGCCCCATAAAAAGAAGAGGGAGATGCACCTTCAATATCGGGCATGTACCCTCGTTTTGGGATGCTTCGGTTGCTTAAACCCTAAACCCTAACCCTAAACCCTAAACCCTAAACCCTAAACCCTAAACCCTAAATCCTAAACCCTAAACCCTAAACCCTAAACCCGGTAGATGCTGCCAACCTCCCTGCTTCGGCGCTCTATGATTCATCCTGAATCGTAAGCCTTTCAAGCGAGGATCGCCCCATGAACTGTATGCCAGAAATTCAGACCCCCCCACCCCCACCCACCTATATCCCCCCCCCATCCGCGAAGATCATGTAAAAACAGAAGGATTTGTTCCATGAACTGTATGCCAGAAACTCAGACCCCCACCCCCCCCACCCACCTATATCCCCCCCCTATCCGCGAAAATGATGTAAAAAGAGAAGGGCCCATGACATGATTTTTGAACAACTCAGATCAAACCACGTCCTACCAATAAAGGGAGACAAGCCCATGATTTTGAACATTTTGAAAAATACCCAGGCAAAAAACAGACCCTGGCATTGAACGCAAGATTTTTTCTACACGAACTTAGAACCGTACTAAAAGTATTATGTTTTTGAATTTCCCTTGAACCTTTATAGAAACAAAAAACTAAAAATACGTCCTTAAAGGGGGCTACAGGTCTTTCCAAACTCCAAGGCCCTCACGGCATTGAGGACCATCGCTTCAAGAGCCTTCGCGTGAGTCGAGGGGTCAAGTGCACAAAGCCCTAAAACCCCAAAGCTCAAAAAGCCCGAAATACACTACCTGCCCTAAATATCCTAAATCCCCTAATTACTAATTACCCTACATAAACTGTAAGCTCAAAAAAACCGAAATACACTACATGCCCGAAATATCCTAAATGTCCCCTACCTAGCAATTCTGCCCTAAAGACCCTGAACACCTTCAAGTACCCTAAAAGTCCGAACAGAAGGAATGACTGACATCTGAGGCGACCTGGACTAGGTTAAACCCCTTGTAAAGCCTCTGAATATTCTTAGAGAGGGCACGCTCTTAAACTCAAAAATAAGGGGCTCCTAAAATGGAACTAGTAGGATTTCCCTTCCCTTATAATAAGGACCCTAATATGGTACCCCCTAATGTCAGAAACCCCCCCAATTTGAAATCTCCCGAAGGTCTACCCAAGCTTAGAGCTTCAGGACCAGCTGCGGGCCCTCCGACCCCCGTGTTGGGTTTATGGTTTATGGTTTATGGTTTAGGGTTTAGGGTTTAGGGTTTAGGGTTTAGGGACCTAACCCCTACAAGACCTGAATGCTGACTGTAAGTACAAGCTTGCACTGGCGCTCGTCTTTTTGCAGCGCAGGTGTCTAAAGCATCGGCTTGATGCGTGCTGAAGAGCTGCAAGGGTAACCCAAGACCACTGAAGGAACACAGTAGAAGACCACAGTGGGGTTAGGGTTAAGGGTCTAATAGGGTTTAGGTTCAGGGTTTGGGGTGTCAGCCTGGGGGTGCGTATTCTTGAAGCAGATATACTTGTATCCCTGTCTGGTTGGATCCTAAACCCTAAACCCTAAACCCTAAACTCACTGGTTGTAGTCGGTGAAGCGGCATGCACGGTTTCCCCTTGCTCTTGGAACGGCGGAGAAGACTTAACACCCCTGAGCCCTGGGTTTAGGGTTTAGGGTTTAGGGAGGGTTTAGGGTTTAGGGTGTAGGGTGTAGGGTTTAGGGTTTAGGGTAGATCAAAAAAATCCTAGATGAACGTTCTCGAGAAGCAGGGGAGTACTTGAGCAGGAGACCTGAAATCCGCAGATTTCAGGCTGACGGCCAAGTCCTGTGTGCCCATGCTTTGTAGTTTTTATAGGGTTTAGGGTCTGGGGCCTCGGCTCTTACGCGCCACGCTTTGCCCTTTCTGCTTCGGCCTCCAACCTCTGGTTCACCACGCTCGTTCTACAAGCCCTTATAAGCCCTTATAAGCCTTATAAGCCATTATAAGCCCTTATAAGCCCTTTTTTGCCCTTATAAGCCTTGTAAGCCCTTATACACCGCCTCTTTCCCCGTCAAACCTTGAGACCCAAACCCCCACCCCAAACCTCCAAACCCCCAAACCCGCAAAGATCCAAACCCCCAAACCCTCAACCCCCAAACCCCCCTAAACTAGGGGACAGGATTAGGGGGACCCTTTGGGGACATAGACCCTCTGAATAAGGTCCCTGTTTAAGAGAGCCAGAAGAGAGTTAAGAAGTTTTAACAGTCCCCGTTATCCATACTTGCTGAATTCATAAGCCCCAAAAGAATGCACACTTTCAGTTCTATAGGGGATTATAGTATCCCAAAACCTGTAAAGCGTACTCAAAGTTTACCCCTTAACCCTAAACCCTAACCCCCAAACCCCAAACCCTAAACCTTTTAAGGGTCCCCCGTATCCTACCGAGGATAAACGTAAGAGTCATCCTCTGGTTGGTTCTCCATTTTCATGGGCGCCGAGGAATCTCTGGGTCTGGTTTCCTTGAAGGACTGGCTTTGATTTGGGCAGCTGAGGCGTCGTAAGATCGAGACGGTTGGTGTAGGAAAACTGAAGATTACCCCCCCCCCCCCCCCCGGCCCCTAGCCCACCCCTCGGCTCTCTTCCTGTCAGTCTTTCTGATCGCTCCAAGAACCCTGTAATGAATCCACCCTTGAGACCCTGTTCATGCTTTGTCTGGATAACGCTCTGAAGACAACCCAGGGAAATACTAGAGCTGAATTCCGCGAACCTACACCAACCCCTAAACTCATCCTCGAAGCCCCAATTTATCGTCAACCCGAATACAACGTAACTCAGAAGGCCACAGGACAAGGCTACACACCGATCTCACTTCGAGTAGTAAAAAAATCAGGTCGCGAATTAAGCAGCCCACGCAAAGCAACACTGTACCCTAAACCCTAAACCCTAAACCCTAAACCCTAAACCCTAAACCCTAAACCCTAAACCCTAAACCCTAAACCCTAAACCCTAAACCCTAAACCCTAAACCCTAAACCCTAAACCCTAAACCCTAAACCCTAAACCCTGCACGGACCTAAGGCAGCTTCGGGGCCATTGAATTCTGCACAAATCCAGCCCATTGCACACAGAGAAATGGGTTTAGGGTTTAGGGTTTAGAGTTGAGGGTTGAGGGTTTAGGGTAACTATCCGTACTCTAAATATGATGTCAACTGTCAATTCCATTCTTTCCATTCACTCTACCAATAAGCCAACGAACAACTATGTAAGAACATATGCAAATGAAACAAGATGCTCGCGGGTGTATAAATATATGTAAACTAGTAACACAAGGTGTGTTGTCACTGTGTATGTGTTATTTGGTGCTTGTTTAGGCTTGTTTTGTAGCTTTTTTTGGAGGGGCGGCTTCGCAGGGGTTTCATGACGAAAGGTTCGTCCAAGGGAGAGCCAACTTGAAACAACCCACCCTAAACCTAAACCCTAAACCCCAAACCCGAAACCCTGAACCCTAAACCCTAAACTTTAAACCCTAAACTCAAAACCCATACTTTCCAATGCCAGCCCCATGAGCTGCCTCAGCTCAACAGTTTCCCTAAGGGTCCGTGTACCTGATTATTATATAAATCATATACTTAGGCCCTAAAGTCCCTATATAGGAAGTACTTTAAGGCCCAAGTATATAATCATGGGGTACCTGGGACCTTAGGGTTTACGTAGGACAAAAACACTTGCCGTGCTTTGCTTCAGCTTATGAGGCAACATCATATGCGAAAACAACGGGAACGAAGGGGCTTGCTGAGCATCCTAGCTATGTAAGTAAAGGGTTCACCAGGCACGTTTCCCGACTTTTTGAAGACTTGCAAAGCCCTATATAGGGGCTTTAATAAATGGGGTTTTGGGGGTCATTGTAGCATATGTGTATCGGACCATACGGGAATACGACTAGTAATTATTCCGACCCCTCTAGTGGGATCCTGAAGCCTCTTCGCCTATGCAGAAAGACAGGGCTTGGACAGTGCCTCCCTCTGCGGGGAGCCTTTACAAATACAAAAGCTGGTGGAAACGGAGCAGTCGCACGGCGTTCCGCCATAGTCGCATGCACCGTCCCCAAATTGAAAGTCTCGTGATCCACGGGGCTGAAACCGAAACCGCGGAAGCTTCCTCACACCAAACACCCCCAAGCCTCCCAAGAACGGTATGCTCTCGGCCCTTGGCCAACAACCCCCATGTCGACAAAGCCCTCAGCTCACTGAAGGGTGCAGCCACACTTTGGCTGGCCTGCCCACCATGTGCCACATGTAGTATAGTAGTATAGGGGCCTTCATAATCAGAATAGCATTTTGGGAGTTGTTATAGTAGAATTACATAGGGACCATAAGGAAATAGTATTTGTAACTATCCCGACCACTATAGTAGAGATTTGGGGTGGCGTGCATCGGGGCAAACAGCCATCCGGTGACTCGTCAGATGCGAGTTTTGGGATTTCGGCTCTTCATCACTGCGTTGACATGGCTCTGGGGCCACAAGCTGTGATGCGATAAAATTGCGCACTTAAACTCCAGACAAGCCCAACAGTTGTGTAGAGACCTTTAGTCTTGACCTACCCTTCAACACAACAGCGCTACTGAACTGTACCTACATGCCAGAAGCGCACAGAAGCCCGAAACAAATAACACAGCACGCGCCTCCTCATACCCAGCCTCGAAACCCAGCAGCACAACAACGACGACGACCACAACAACAACACCACCATCGACGAACAACAACAGCAGCGGCGGCAGCAGCAGCAGCAGCAGCAGCAGCAGCAGCAGCAGCAGCAGCAGCAGCAGCAGCAGCAGTTCATGGGCAGTTATAAGTAGGGCTATAATTCTGATAACTATACTTGTAACCCTATTTAGGGTACTTATGACCTTACCTTTAACTACCCATGAACCTCCAACCCCAAACCCTAACCCCTCAACCCCTCAACCCCTCAACCCCTCAACCCCTCAACCCCTCAACCCCTCAACCCCTCAACCCCTCAACCCCTCAACCCCTCACCCCTCAACCCCTCAACCCCTCAACCCCTCACCCCTCAACCCTCAACCCCTCAACCCCTTCAACCCCCGCAACCCCTCACCCTCAACCCTCACCCCTCAAACCCTCACCCTAAACCCAAACCCCAACCCCTCAACCCCTCACCCCTCAACCCTAAACCCTAAACCCCTCAACCCTAAACCCCTCAACTCAACCCCTTAACCCCTCAACCCCTCAACCCCTCAACCCCTCAACCCCTCAACCCTCAACCCTAAACCCTAAACCCCTCAACCCTAAACCCCTCAACCCTGAACCCTGAACCCTAAACCGGCCTAAACCCTAAACCAACCCTACCACAGGCTGCATGGGGCGCCTCCGTGCAGGCCCTGGCGGTGCGGATGGCTGCAAAAGGCCTCTTTGGAGCCCTGTGAGGAGAGGAACTGCAGCCTGAGATGTGAGATTGTTGGGGGATTAGGGTTTAGGGTTTAGGGTTTAGGGTTTAGGAACTGCAACCTGAGATACGAGTTGTTTGGAGGGGTCAAGGAGGGCTTCTAAGGGTGAGAGGTTTAGGGTTTGGGGTTTCCGTCTCAGGGCTTAGGGCTTAGGGCTGAGGTTGTTTAGGGTTTAGGAGGTTTAGAGTTTAGGAGGTTCAGGGTTTTGGAGGTTTAGAGAGTTTATGGAGGGGTTAAGGACTTATAAGGGTTAGAGGTTTAGGGCTTACGGTTTAGGAGGTTTAGGGAGCTCATAGAGGGGTTAAGGGCTTATAAGAGGTAGAGGTTCAGGGTTTAGGATTTAGGGTTGTAGAAGGTCTAGGGAGCGTTTAGAGGGGTTTAAGGCTTATAAAGGTTTTGGGGGTTTAGGGTTTAGGGTTTGCAAGGTTTAGGGGGTTTACAGTTTAGCCTTCACAAGGGTTAGCAAGGGTTAGAGGTTTGAGGCTTAGGGTTTATAAGGTTTGGAGGGTTCAGAGTTGGGCGTTTAGGGCTTATCCAGACCCGGAGCATCCGAAAGTAAACCCCCAAATAGCACCCCATACTACTATTGGGTCATTCTGAGGAACCTAGGGGATCTACTTTTGGGATCCTCCCAGGGGTCTGGGTTTAGGGTGTTTAGTGTTTAGGGTTTAGGGGTTAGGGTTCTAGAGTTTCGCCCCAAGAGCCCCAGAGCTGATTTTCAGCGTAAGTGTGGCTTCATGACAAACAAAGTCCTGGGTACTCCATACCCTGAAGGGTTTAGGGTTTAGGGTTTAGGGTTTAGAACCCTAAACCCGAATTCGAGACCATGTTGCACGGTCTGAGGGCTTGGGGTGCTTGCGGCGTGAGGAGAAGCAGAAGCGCCAAGCAGAGTTGCTTTTCGGGCTTAGGCCTTAGAGTTTGGGGTTTATAGGGTTTATAGGGGTTTACAGGGGTTTATAGGGGGTTTATAGGGGCTTCTAGGGGTTTATAGGGGTTTATAGGGTTTATAGGGTTTAGGCCTTTTGGCCTTCAAGGGTTTAAACACAAAAGCAACGGCCCAGGGGCTTGGAGCGGAGGCTGTTGACATGCTCCCCGGCTTCCAGTGCTTCCTCTCGCTCCTGCCCCAAGTCTCAACATATGCCGCCGGAAGCGAAAGTTTAGGGTTTAGGGTTTAGGGTTTAGGGGTTATGGGTTTAGGGTTTAGGGCTTGGTTGTTAGGTGTTTAGGTGTTTAGGTGTTTGGGGTTTAAGGTAGGTTCAAGATTAAAGGTTCAAGGGCTCACACTGGCTCAGACAAGCCTACTGTCCTGCACCCATGATCACTACAAGGAGGGGCCCCCTAGGTATAAGTAGAGTTACAAGAGCCCTAAATTGGGTTATTATAAGGAGCCTAACTTAGGTTATAAGTCCCTTAGTTATAGTTACTATAGTAAAGGGGCCCCTCCTTGTAAAGACCTGACACCACTGCGAGCCTAGCCTACAACCCCACACACCCCCACACACCCAAAACCCTTTTGGGTTTGGGGTTTAGGGTTTAGAGTACAGAGTTTAGGTTTAGGGTTCAGGGTTTTAGGGTTTAGGGTTTAGGGTTCAGGGTCTAGGGTTTAAGGTTTAACCCTAAACCCTAACCCTAAACTACCACGACGGGGGGGAGGGGTAGGGGGATATGGGCCATACAGACCCGTATGAGCTCAATGTGAAATGAAGCCCTACAACTCCACAAACGTAGGCCCCGTATGCCTGTAATAAAGCCCATAGGCCCGCCGAAAGCACCGTCAGAACCCATAGCATGCCCCAGAACACGCCCAACAAAAGCCCCTCAGGGCCCTGTACAAGCCCTAAGCCTTATAAACTAGACCCCTAAACCCCAATCCCAAATCCCAAAACCCCAAACACTAAACCCCTACACCCTAACCTTAAATCCCAAACCCCAATCCCCAAATCTAAACCCCTAAACGCTCGACCCCAAACCCTAAACCCTAAACCCTAAACCCTAAACCCTAAACCATAAACCCCAAACCCTAAACCCTAAACCCTAAACCCTAAACCCCAGGGCACCTGGAGCTCCTTCTCTTGTACGGCGAACTCCTCTGCCACATCCTGCACGAGCCGACAAGGGACTTGGAAAGCGTTCAAGTCCGGGGTTTGGGTTAAGGGGCTTAGGGCTTAGGGCTTAGGGCTTGGGGCTTAGGGCTTAGGGCTTAGGGCTTAGGGCTTAGGGCTTAGGGCTTAGGGCTTAGGGCTTAGGGCTTAGGGTTAAGGGGTTTGGGGTTTGGGGTTTGGGTTCAGGGGTTTGGGGTGTTAAGGGGTTTTGGGTTTAGGGCCTAGGGCTTAGGGTTAAGGGGTTTGGGGCTTAGGGCTTAGGGTTAAGGGATTTGAGGGGTTTAAGGGGCTTAGAAACTTCTTAAGCCCCCTTCAACCCCCCCCCCCCCCAAACCCCCAAACCCCTTAACCCTAAGCTCCCCTGAAGTCGATGGGGTTTAAGGGGTACAAGGGGCTTTGGGTTTAGGGGGTTTAAGGGCCTTTGGGCTGAACTACTTGGTTTGGGGGGGGGGGGTTCAAGACACAAAAGCCCCCGAAGCATCTCGGAAGCATCTACACCCTGAACCCTAAACCCTAAACCCTAAACCCTAAACCCTAAACCCTAAACCCTAAACCCTAAACCCTAAACCCTTCTCCCACCTGCACCTTCCGGTCGGTTTCCTCACGGACCTTGGCGGCCTCGACCTGCGCCTTTTTCCACGGAAGCAGAGAACCGGGAATTTAGTGAGGGTCTAGGGTTTAGGGTTTAGGGTTTAGGGTTTAGGGTTTAGGGTTTAGGGTTTAGGGCTTAGGGGTTAAGGGTTTAGAGGGTCCAGGGTTTAGGGTTTGGGGGTCTAGGGGGTTTAGGGTTTTGGGGGGTTTCGGGGTTTGGGGTTTTAGGATTTAGGGTTTAGGGAGCGGTCTAGGGTTCAGGGTTTGGTTTAGGGGTCTAGGGCTTTAGGGTGTAGGGTTTAGGGGTTTTAGGGTTTAGGGGTTCAGAGGTTTAGGGTTATAGGGGTTAAGAGGTTTAGGGTTTAGGAGTTTAAGGGGTTTAGGGGTTTAGGGTTTAGGGGTTTAGGGTTTACAGGTTGAGGGGTTTAGGGTTCAGGAGTTTAGGGAGCTTAGGGATTTAGGGATTGAGGGGATTAGGGGGCTAGCGTTTGGGGTTCTAAGGGTTGAGGGTTGTAAGGAGGGCTTAGGAGCTTGTTTGGGGTTTAGGGTTTAGAGTTTAGGGTTTGGGACTCATACCCCTAGTCCCTAAACCTCTTGTTTTAGGTTGTAGGGTTCAGCTCCCTAACGAAACCCTAAACACTAAACCCTAAACTCTGAACCCTAAATCCTCTATAGACTCCAAGGCTTACGTTTTCGTGAGCAATGGGTTTACGCCTCAAAAATCCCAACAAGGGGGTCGGAATAACTCCACATGGTATTCACTTACAGTCCCTATACATTTATATTATACTAGCCCCCAAAACCCTATTCTAATCATTACGGACCCTATATTATGCACCAGACGCTGTGTGTGTGCCGGCGTGCATCAATTCCATAGGAGCCCACTGCAGTCCTACAGTAAATCCTTGTGAGCCCCAGAAAAGCCCTGTGATGTCGCAAAGCCTCCAACCCCCCTCTCACCCCAAAACCCTAAAACCCCAACCCTCTTCACCCCAACGACGCCTGGTGAATTCGAGCACGGAGAGTCTTCTCCCTTGGCGTGGTGGACATATGTGCTTTGACTGCCTGGATGCTCAACTACCTACTACTATGTTTTCTTGTTGTTTTGTGTCTGTGCGTGTGCGTGTGCGTGTGCGTGTGGGTGTGGGTGTGCGTGTGCGTGTGCGTGTGCGTGTGCGTGTGCGTGTGCGTGTGCGTGTGCGTGTGCGTGTGCGTGTGCGTGTGCGTGTGCGTGTGCGTGTGCGTGTGCGTGTGCGTGTGCGTGTGCGTGTGCGTGTGCGTGTGCGTGTGCGTGTGCGTGTGCGTGTGCGTGTGCGTGTGTGTGTGTGTGTGTGTCTGCTTGTCGATGCACTCCATCTGCCTACAGCTTTCTGGTTTCTCCCTGGACATTTCTAAACGATTTGGGAACGGGAGTCTGCAGCATGGGGCTAAGGGGGTGTGCCTTTGGGACGAAATGAGACCTAAAAGGGTGTACGGTCCGCATACCGCAATAGGGATTGTAGTAGCATGGGGTACATGATCCCCATTTTAGGAGTCATGCGTTGGAGAGAGAAAGAGTAATTAAGCCTCTGGGGCGAGCACTCCTCCATGTACTGTCGGATCACCATCTCTGTCTCGTGCGCCTGCGCAGGGGGCGCGGGTTCGGGATCAAGGTGTGCGTGTAGGTTAAAGTTTTATCGAGAGCTTAGGTTTGCACAAGGGGTCTAGGAAGAAGGATTTGGGAGGGGGGGGGGGGGGGGGGGGGGGGGGGGGGGGGGGGGGGGGGGGGGGGGGGGGGGGGGGGGGGGGGGGGGGGGGGGGGGGGGGGGTGCAGGGACAATGTTCTACGGGTACCTTCAGCCCAGAAACACCCCCCACTTAGAACCCAAAATGAAAAACTTTTTTAACGTTCGAAGAGTCCCGTGGCTGAACAATGAACTGGCCTAAACCCTATAAACCCTAAATCCTAAACTCGAAACCCGCTACAGCTTGCTCCCACGAGGAGGCAAAAGAACAGAGCCTCTGACTCTGTACCCTAAACCCTAAGCCCTGAACCCTAAACCCAAAACCCAAAACCCTAAACCCATTGACCTTTCTGGAGGCACAGATGGGTCTGAGGGTTGAATTGGGCACCTCAGCTAAAGCCATGCTATTGGGGCCAGGGGGACATTTGCAACCCAACTTTGTGGCAAAACTGGCAAAACCCTAAGTCCTAAACCACATGCTTAAGTCCCAAAGCATGCTGATAACTGATAAAAGGACATCCTAGGGATAGTATAACTACTAACAGTAGTACTTCTGCGAGAAAGATTCCCAACACCAGAAAACTAGTAACTAGTAATTCCAACAGTCAGAATGTCACTAATAAGACGAACCATACTAATCATATTACGAATACAAATACTGCTCATACAGCCACCTAAGCATATTTTGCGAATAATACGACTCATGCCAAACATCCAAAACTAGTACTACTGAGATGCAAATACAGTTAAGTACAACAAAGGTACTTAAGACAAGGAAAGACGCACAACGGGCACGCCTATTTTCCTTGAGCCAAAATACAATCAGTCATCCGAATCTGCTCTCCTAACCCTACTTGGTATGTACAGCTAAACGGTGGTTTGGGGCCAGTTTAGTTAACTCCCCCCTTTAGGAGACAGAACGGTGAGACTGGACTAGCAGATTGAGGGCAGGTTGAAACCTGCGCTCAGTAGTGTTGCGCGGTCTGAAGGACTCAAGCGCTCGGCATTTCTGATCAGGAATGCTATGGCAACGATTCGTTCTGAAGCCTCACATCCTGTCAGGACTGTGCAGTGGCGTGCTCTGGGATTGAAGAGTGCAGGGTTACACAACATGTGACCCCATAGGCTGTCGTCGTTTGGACATTGGACAGTCCCTTCCTCATCTTCTACCCACAATATGGGTCCACTTGTTGGATTTAACGCTACAAGGAGGTTCTTTGAGCCTTCTGCATTGTTGGAGTCTCGGTGGAGCCCCGCGACTACACCTTGCTGCACGATTATGCTTGAGAACTTGTGTGATGGCATATAACGTCGAAAGAATCGACATATCAACGCCGTTGCATATTGAAATTTGTGTGTGTTTGTCTGCAGGCCAAACACTCCTCCTAAGACAAATGCGCCCGCAGAAAATACATGCGAGTCGTGCCCCGGTGCCCCCCTCTTATCAGGACCATGAGGTAACAGCGTCAGTAGCTGCACCAGATGCTGACAAGTCGGGACCTTTGGGCAACTGCCTGCGAAGACTTCTGCGGCAAGATTTGCCTCTGCAAGTGCGGCGACGGCAGTTTCCAGGTGGGGTCCATCGCTGGATGCTGTCAAGCCAAACTGTGCGAGAGTATGTGGCCATTCTGCAGGTGGAATGACTTTTGTTAGGCCATTAGCTATCTGAGATTCGCTCTTGCAGTACACGGCAGTGACTTGTGGCGACTCTAGCTGTTCAGACATTGATGCAACGTTGACCCTGTGGACTCGATTGCAGTGTCTCAGCTTCGCCGAATAGCCTGTAGCCAGGACTTTGAGCAAGGTCTCGTTGTCTTGATGGAATACGACGTCGATAGCACGACCGAGGAGATGCTCCATCATGACCTGAATGTTCAAGGCCTCACCAAACATGGCGGAAGCCATTGCTATGGCCTCAGCCTCGGGAGTGCTTCTTGCAACACTCGTCTGTTTCTTAGATGCCCACCACAGCGGAAAGCGGAAATCTGTTGACCCTATAGTCATGTAGATCCCGCTCGTCGATTTTGCACTATGCGGACAAGAGGCGAAATCACTGTCAGTGAAGATGTGGATCTGGGGAGCTTCGTGATGGTTCACAGTAGCAGCTAAACATAAGCCTGTTGTACCGTGAAGATAAGAAATCAGGCGAAGTAACTGCTTGTCTTCCCATTTAGTCCACGCGGCCACTCGTGACGCTAACCGACCGATTATGAAACACAGATCAGGGCGAGCCAACCGACCCAGCCAAAGTGCTTTCATAAGTACCTTTGCAGCTACATGGCTCAGTGTGCCGGGTTGCTGCAGGTCCTCATCTGACATTAACGCCTCGGACAAACTTGGGGTTGTGACGTTACGGAGCTTTGCCTTTGGGACATCAGCAAGCTCGCAGTACGCCTCGACGACCTGCTCTGCGAAAGCAGACATATCAAGCACAAGAGTTGTGAAGTCACTGCCTCGTTGGATTCGGTGACCTCTGCCAAGGATCCGTGCATTCGAGGCTTCGATGTAACATTCGTCTTCCAGCTTGATATGCGCTCTCAGCCTTTTCCAAAACTGTGCATGAAGATGCTTTGCTCCCGACAACGTTAGGTCATCTACATACACGTTAAGTAGCAGGGTATGGGAACCCATTTGAAAGATGAAGTTTGAAGGAAACAAATCCATCTCAATGCCACCAAAGGAAGTGAGAACAGAGGCTAGGTGTTTCTGCCATAGTTTGCCAGCAAGCGGATGGCCATATAAGCTTCGCTTCAACCTTACCACCAACTTCGACCCTGATGGGTACGCTTTGTGCCATGTGTCCAACCACAGCTCCTCGGGGAGGATAACCCATGTGTCGGGCTCTCCTGCCTCAGCGAGGTCAGCTTGAAGAAATGCCTGAATGGCATCTGCAAGGCTCACTGCGTTTCCATCTTGGCAGCCGAAAAACAATGCGATGTTAAGGGCAACCAAGGAAGTTGGTGTGGTAGCCACGTCTTCAAAAAGAACATGGTTTCCGAACTGGTCAAAAATGCAGTCCCCCCTGTACACGATTCTCCCTTTGAACTTGTGTTCATGCTCAGGGAGTTCGAAATGTTTTATCCCACATAATGTGAGAAGCTCTGCAATTTTGAGTTTACGGTTTTGCCGTTTTGCATCGGCACGCAAGGAAGACAAAAGACAGACTGTCAAATCATCCCACGTTCCGTTAGAACGTAACCCTTCTGCCTCCTTCTTCACGGCTGCAACTCCGCGCGGGTCTGCTTTCCATTCCCGCTTTGTTAAGTTCTTCGTGACCATGGAGGGGATGTGGCGATGGTAGCGTTGCGGATACCACGCTTCGACGATGTTGTGAGCGAGCTCTCGTGGGTATGCTTCAGTCTGCTTTTGTGAGCCTTCGGCGGCCTCGTGCTGGTGGCTACCGTCACATTGCAGTTGTCCAAGAAATTGAACAAGTCGCAGATCATTAGTGGCTACGCTCCAGGGCTTGCGGATTGGATGCTCTCGGCCCTTCACTCCAGCCATGCAGCCATCAAAAGACACTTTGTGTAGACCATGTTCATCCTGAAATTCTTTCCATTCAGGGAGATCCCACCAGCCGGACCCTTTGGGCCACTCGACTGCGATCCTTCCATGATTTGCGATGGCAGTTGCGAGTACCTTGCGGGCATACAAGAACATAAGCTTGCTCTTCTCTTGGCGATTCCGAAGACCCTTTTCGTACTTCGCCCCATGCCTATGGACGTTCATGTTCTGCCACGGACTGAACTCGGTGCACGGCAATGAGAGCCACACATCACAACCTGGCGATGCTTCGACCTGACCTTGAACTTGTTTGACATGTTCTTCGTTGGACAAATCAATCATGCTTCGGCATAAGCGGACACTGTTGATGCCAATTTCGGATGCAGCTTGCGAAAGCTCTGAACTGTCGCCACACGCATATTCGAACAACACATCCTTGCCTATGATCGTTTGCACCTTTCTTTGGCGGACTCTTTCCCTGTTGGCATCGACAAAGACTTGCGTCACACCGAGCTCGACCTTCGCAACAAGACCTTCTACAGCGGGCTCACTCGAAGGGTGGAGACCAACGCCTTCGGGGAGCTCAGCTGGAGGAACTGGCTCAGGGGGCTTGGACGTCAACGCAACCCTATCAGCCTTTATCAGGGCATCGAATCTTGCTCGGCATTTAGGACTATGCTTCACGGAATCGAAAGTGCACGCTTTGCATCCTGGTGTGGCACCGAACTTAAGAATGCGTTCAAGCGTAATGTACTCTGCGCGCCTTCGAGGAGGATCAGCAGGGGACAGTGAGCTGAATGGTATGTCCAGCGCTGTGATAGCCTCAAGTTTGGGATCCTGGAACTCGCGAAGAGCAAGATCCGCCGCGGCCTTTAGCGGGAAGGTCTCAGTCTCTGGGACATGCACTTCCGCATATGGCACGGGGATCATGTCCCTATACCCAATCGACTTGGACTTGACGGCTTCATAGTCTAGCACCCAGATCACGTCACGATACACAAATCCGTGCTCAAACCTCCAACCTGCAAATAGTCCGGGAGCAGTTGTAGCTTCGAACTTATGCCTGCGGCTGGGGTCATGGATCCTGTAATGCACCAACTGTCCCAAGGGAAGCCTTGGGCCTTCGAATGGGGAACCAGTTGCAACCTCGAAACGCGACTTGTCTTTGCCCTGCCACGGTACAACTGTCAAAGTCTGCGCGGCAAACTGCACGGACACATGCCACAGATCTGGAACCACATGGAACCCAGCAGCCAAATGCACCGCGCGAGTCGATTCCTCGAGAGTTCTTATCTCTCTCTCAAGTTGGGCGTTGTGTGGAAATCTGTTTTCTAGGGTCGCTTCATGCACCCATCCTATTTGTGAGACGGCAGCTATTAACTCCTTTGCATCATCAGCCTTACACAACACGTTCGGGAGGTGCTTGTATCGGGCGCCTACAAAGGTAAGGAGGTTCTGAGCTGCTCTCTCAGCTGTGCGCGCACAGACAAAAGCTCGCAGTGCACCACTATATTCATCCCTGATGACATGGACTGCATGCTCACGCTTCGAAGGGATTATATAGTCTGTTGCAATCCTCTCGCCAAACTGTTCAGCAGGAGGCAAGTCACCTCTGTCTTCGAGAGGCTCTGCACGCTTCTTGGTGACTCTTTGTCGATACATGCGGCTTCGCTGACATATCTCACAGTAGGGATTCTTAGGGATATGCGTCAACTTGTGTGCCATTGAAGAGGCCTCCTTGATGAGTTGCTTCTGACGTTCTGATGTCACGTCCTCTCCTGAGTCCGACCCAGAACCTGGCGGAATGGCAGGTGGAGGAAGTGGAGGTGGCGGGACCTCGGGTTCTACTGGAGCAGGAGGTTCCGGAGCCTTCGCTGCTTCAGCAGGTTTAGGAGCTTTTGCACCTTTGACCTTGTCCTTTGGACTTGGTTTAGCCTTTGGCTTTCTTGCTGAAGAGGACTTTGCCCTAGACTTCAGCTCGTCATCAGAGTCAGGTGGAGGATCTCTAGACCCGGAGGCGGTCTTTGACGGCACCCCTGGATCCTGCAACAACTCAAGCAAGGTAGACTCCTCCGTGATATGCGGCGAGGGTCGATACGTGGTGTGCCGTGAAGGCTCTATGGTAGTGCGCGCAAGAGGCTTTGCCTTTCTAGCATCGCTCATGAAGCCAGGCATCGCAACAGTGGAAGGCGAGACGAATCTGACCTGTTCCCTGAAGATTGGAACATTTCCCTCAACTCTATCGGCACATATGGCGGATTCTTCAATGACCTGAACGTGTTCGACACTCGACAGGAACATCGGAAGCTTTCCTGGCAACCATACAAACGGCATAGACTTTGTCTCTACCAACTCACCAAGTGATTTTACACTAGGGCAGTTGTCCAGGAGATATGCAGAATTGTTTCCTAGAATGGAACCCTCGAAGCCAAGCATGAGCCCTGAATCAACGACACCATTCCCTGTGGAAAAGGATACTGTGGGTGCCTGTTCGGCCATGTGTGCGTATGCGTCTTCAGGAATGCCTTGTTCATTGAGGGCTTCACGACTCTCTAGGGATCTACCTGCACCACTATCAGCGATCCACTCGTGGTAGAACCATCCCTGTTGCGGGTGCTGATGCTGAGATGCTACAAGCAACGGAGTGACAGTGGCGGGACAGGCAGGAGCGCAGATGTTGCTGAACACAGTAAACCACCCCGAAACGAACTGGAAGAACCTACTCAATCCTGAACGCTTCCAAAAGGTTGTCTTGCTCGGTGTGGAGGAACCATCGACCGAGGCACCCCGCGCCGTAGTGGGAAGCAGCAGGGCGACAGCTGCGGCAGAGCTCTTTGCCGTAGCGCTAGCTCCAGTAGTCTTTGACCCTGGGGCCTTGTTACCGGGAGAGGTCTCATGCGAAAACGGACAATTCTCACCCCGGTTACACGTTCCCTTTGGGAAGAACAGGCATGGTACGGTAGCTTTGGGGGCATTTCCTTTGCTTGGGGCTTTGCCTTCAGCTTTGGAGCCCTGGCCTTTACCGCCTGATTTCGCCTTTGGCTTGTTTGGTGTTTTCTGTGAATCTGCACCCTTACCACTCCCTTTACCCCCCTTTCCCTTGCCATCCTTGTCTTTCCCATCCTTCCCAGAACCTTTGGTCTTGGCCGGAGGGGCTGGATTGGCAGGAGTGGGCTTGTCCGGCTTATCGCGGGAACGCTCCTCTTTCTTTGTGGCGGGAGCAGCTTTGGCTTTGGGCTTGATGAGAGTGTCACGAATTGACTCTTCGTTTGCTTCTTCTCTCAGCTCATCTAGCAATTCGACAAGCTGCGACCACAACCACGCAAAGGTTCGCTTGTTGCTACCTGGATTGGAGTCTTTGATCTTGTCGACTGCTCTGGAAAGAAGCCTGCAGTGCTTGAGCTTGGAGTATAACCAGCTAAACAAGGTAGACTCAGCGGGCCATGCTTCGGGACTGAAACCGTTCAAACAAAACTCAACCTTTTCTCTAAAGGCTTGCAGTTGTTGTTGGCTGAAGCCTTCGAGCTGGATGGCTAAGAGTGTCTGCTGGGAGACTGTCGCCCCCCTGATCCGGTCTACCCGAAACCTTCGGCTGAGCATTGCCAACAGCGCACGCCCGGAAGGCTGCACGCCTAACGCATGTGCTCGCTCGGTGAACGCCTGGGCAGCGACTCCGTAGTCTCCCTTGAGGTGTTTTGGATCTGTAAGCTGTGCAGCCAGGAATGCATCAAGGCGGGGAAGGCCGTCAGACGTGACCTGCAGATTGCGCATCTGTCGGTCTCCTATGGCTGGATCAAGGGCGACCTGGAGCCATCTCAGTATCCTGGCGTTCCCACTCTTGTCTATGCTGCTGAACGATGTCAAAACGCCGTTCCTCCATGCTCGATATCCCGCGGCTGTCGAAGGAAGTGCAGGGATTTTCAGGTCTCGAAGATCTTTGTTGTGGTAAGTATCCTGCTCATAGTCTACTTCTTCTTCCCCCGGTGCATCGGTGACATCAATGATGGGGTCATCTTCCCTCTCCTCTTCCTCCTCACCTTCCTCGTGTTCGGACCCGATGTCGTAGTGCATCGGAGGGTCTGGGGGATGCGCGACTGAAGGAGGTTTGGGAGTGGAGAAGACGTTGAAGGGATTGTCACTCGAAGAACCCTTCTTGGATCTAGACGGAGCCGGCAAACCAACACCGGTGAAAACTGGCAACCTGGGTGCGCAGAAGCATCCAAACCGATTTGGAACAGGCGCAGCAGCCACACCAGCAGATCTTTGACCTTGAGTCGCTGAGACCTTTGGACTCTTATGCTTAGGGGAGGGTGTCCCGTTTCGGAGCCCCGAACCTTTCGCTTTGCTTTTAGGCTTGGATGCTTTGGGACTGACGATTTCTCGCAACTCCTTCATTGTCTCACCAACACTTGCAGCCAAGGCCTTGAGGGCTTCACTGATCTCCGTGCCATTTTGGTCCTGAGCCCTTGAGGCCTGCGACACTCGCTCTGCGTGAAGGTGGGATGTGTCGGCTTGGGACTGTTGTTGAGCTTTGATGCTTTGCATCTCAGCTTGGATCATCGCAATCCGCTTCATCATTTCTTCCTGCTGCTCCTCAAGCTCACGATTCCTAGCCTGAAGTGAGGCAATGGTTTCGTTTGCTTGTGCAAGATGCTGACCGGCTTGTTCTGAAACACTCTGGACCTGTCTCTCAGCTTCAGCCCTAACGCGCTCTGCATACTCTTGTGCGTGCTGCATGGCTTCATGTTGAGCAGAAGTGACAGCGCTCTGAACATATGCCTGAGCCTCACTCTTTGCAACCTGCACGTATGCCTGAGCTTCATGCTGAACGTTCTGGGCAAACACCTGAGCGTCCTGTTGAATGTTTTGTGCTTGCGCTTGTGCCAGCTGTGCAGCAGCAACGGCCTGAGAATGTGTTCGGGAATCAACCCCATGAAGATGCAATTCCTGACGACTCTGATGCAGGTGCAACTCTGGGGCAATGCGCTGAACATGCTGATGCAAGTGCACATCCGGGGTGGTTGTCCCATCGCCCGGTGCAAGCGAAACAGGTTGACTTGCTGGTGCAGGACTTGCAACTTCACATGCATAAGCAGGCGGAGGCAACAAAGCTTGCATCCTAGAGGAGAAAGAGCGATTTCGGGAACTAGCTAAGGCATAGGGTTGAGAGGACCTTCCCCTTCCGGTTGAAACGGCTCTTACGGGAGTGGAATCACTACTGCTCTCTCCTACCCTTGCTTCTTGTGCCCTTACAGCACTGAGTGCCCGCGCCTGTTGTGTAGGCGGCGTGCTGGAAGTGGACACCTGGAGCGAGGAATCAGTAGTTTCGGGACTCATCGCCATGGTGCCAGGCAATAGAAAACCCAGGTTCCCCTGAAGGTCAGCAGCTCTCTTTTAGCGTTTTACAGGGACCGCAGCCACAACAGCACAGTGGGCACGAGATCAGTCAGCCACGTATTCGGCGATACCAAAATACCGTGAACACCATACGCCTCGACGTCCCGCACGATGTCTGATCTGTCATCCAAATGACACGCAAAGTGATCCGACCGCCGGTCCATCAAACGCTTAATGAAGGCTCCTTTTCCAGGACGGCCCGTTGGAGAGCTAGTGATGTAGACTGGCACGCCCGGAAGCTCCGAAGCCATCGACTGACGCGTTTCTTTGGCCCGTTCTGTCCCAGAGTAACTCGTGCAAATAAACTTCAGCTTCACGTGGCTCGGACGCTCTGCGTTCAAACGGTCCAAAAAATCTCGGCTGTCCTGAAAGTGGATGTTGAGCACCCCGCTGAAATCCAATGAAATCAGGACAGGGATGTCCTCACGCACTTCGACCACTTCCAAAGGTGCAACACGCGGCGCGGCAGAAGAAGAAGATGAGAGCGCCTGATTATGCTCTCTCCACTCTTCAGTAGTCCACCGGTTTATGGTTTCTCTATCTGAGTGTTGTCCCAATTCAACCTGTTCCCTGAACGAATCCGCTATGGTTGGATACTCTCTTTCGTCCAACTCCCAGTCCTGCGGTGGTCTGGACTCGGGTCGGGCCTTTGCTTTGGGACGATACACAAGAAGATCTGCTGCAGCCTCCGGTGCACGTGACGGACCTGGTGTTCCGGGCAAGGTACTTGCCTTGGGAGGAACCGGGGTTCTATTACCCTTATGTTTAGGTCGTGCCCTAGGAGGTGCAGGGGTTCGATCACCCTTATGTTTCGGTCGCGGTCTAGGAGGTACCGGAGTTTGGTCAGAACCCTCAACCAAGGAACGAGGCGGAGATCTGGAACGCACTGCGACAGGAGGAGTCCTCGGAGCCGGTATCTCAGGCTCCGGCGAAGGTGCCTGAAGCACTCCCCTGACCTCTTCCAGGGTATCCTCGACGAACGTAGCGTAAGGATGATATGGCAATGCCTCCGTGCCCTCGAGCTCTCTTTCTCGAGTTCGGACCAGCCGTATGGCCCCAGACTGTTGCTGAGTACCGATGAGAAGCTGCACCAGCGCACGGATGACCACCAAGAGGACAGCTTTCCTCCGACGGAACTCAGACGAGCCTTTGACCGCAGGCGAGTTCGTGGCCCTGGAAAAAGCAGCAGTCACACGCTCCACAAAGGACTCTTCAGAGGTCACGCGTTCCCACGCCTGCAAAAAAATCGTTCCAACCCATGGTACCAGAGACAATTGCACAGCCTGATTCGGGCGGCGACCCCTCTAAGCCTAATTCGGGCGGCGACCCCAACAAGCCTAGAAAGTGGCCAGAAGAATGTGTGCAGAGTGCCTGAGCTTGACTACCTTGCCGGGATTCCTCAGATGGGATATTGGGGCAATGCAGGTCTTTCAACTAACGACACGCACTCAACCGGCTGTCTGAGCCAATGCACACGGATGAGAGTGGGGAAGACCCGCGACTCTCTTTGCTTTGACCCTGAAACCTCTTAGGGATTGGGACTTTGTCCGATGTTGCGTTCACAGTGCGTGGTCAAGCCAACGGCACTGTGGGTTTGCTGTTGGCGGAGTGATGGGCTTAGTCTCAACCCGAAGGGAGACCACAAACCACGCGAAGATCGAAGTCTGAACTGAACCTGCTGTTTGGGCAGTTCGAGGCGAAGCACACGGTGATGCAGTGATGCTTCGTCAGACGCCTAGGGTACCCACAAGGCCTAGCCTCCCTAAACCGTGCACGGGTTCACAGGAGAGGGTACAAAGGCAAGATGTTCAGGAATGTTTGAAGTGAAGTCCGAAAGTCAGAACCAACCAGGGCAAGAGAGGCGAGCACCTCGACACCGCAGCGGAGATGCGCAGCCACACGATGTACCTGGATGTCACGGAAAGTATTGAGGCAATCTAGGGACCCACCTATCGTCGGCGTACGTTAAAGCACGGACAAGGACCCTAAGCTGCCAGTCAAACGATACCTCTCTGTAGTGATTAGCAAGAAGATTACTCACGAACCTTCTCCACCAATTTAGCGGATGAGCAATCAACAAACGCGTGATGCGTTTCTCACGCAAGGCCTTAATGAAATGAACCCAAATGTGGAGGTGTGTTGCGTAATGCTCTTCCGGCTCAGTGCTTTGCATGCACGATCGAAGATTTCGAGATATGGAATGCCACGTGGAAAGCCCAACGGTGGCTTGCAGGTGAAGTGAATGCAATTGCTGAGCCTGGCTCTGGCTCGACACAATGCTGGATGTGAAGTATGAATGAGGCAGGGCCAGCGGCTCCTGTCGCGCAATTTCAAGCACACTCTCAAGGCAGGTGTGCGGTTATGGAGGGGGCACTATGGCGGCGCGCGGCTTTGCCTACGTTCCTACCAAAGTGACCACGTAGCTTGAGGCTGTTAACCAGTTAAGTACAACAAAGGTACTTAAGACAAGGAAAGACGCACAACGGGCACGCCTATTTTCCTTGAGCCAAAATACAATCAGTCATCCGAATCTGCTCTCCTAACCCTACTTGGTATGTACAGCTAAACGGTGGTTTGGGGCCAGTTTAGTTAACTAATACTAACTAAGTCTCACACGCAATACTAAACCACTAAGAATGCAGATGATAGTAGCAAGACTCACAAGACTCTGCATACGAATACTAAAAGGACCAAAGATACAAATTGCACTACTACTAGTAACATTATCATCTCTACAAGAATTTTAGCATACTCATGACACGAACAACAAGGTTGCCCCTTGAACCCCTCAAGAAAATATTCCTAAATTTACCTCTCTTAAACTCCATAGGCGTAATTGTAAAAATCTCCCAAGGGTTTACCCAGACAATAACCACGCAAATGGTAACGGCCTGTACCCTATACCCTAAGACCTAAACCCTAATATTGGGGCAGGAATAAGTACTAATAACATTCCCTGATGGTCCCTTTGTAATTGTACTATAAGAACCGCCCAAAACCCTTTTCTAATGATTCAGGCGACTTTTGGCTATTTTTGGGGTTACAAACCTACACCCTAAACCCTAAACCCTAAACCCTAAACCCTACACCCTATACCCCCCGATTTTTGCTATTCTGGAGATACAGGCTTCGTCGTTGCGTTCCGGTCCGGGCCGCCTTCTCTTCCAGGGCCTGGAGCCTCTGGCGCAAGGCCTGGGCAGGTAGGTTTTTTGGGCTTCGTTTGTGTGTTTGGGTCTCTTAAAAGGGCTAAAATTACTTGGTTCCACGTTTTTTAGTTTGGGTTTTGTGTGTTAGAAAACCGTTAGGGCTACAGCCTGAGGGGGTAACAAACGAAGACTCCAAAAAAAACCCTGAACGCAGGTCTTCGCCACCAAGAAGGGCTTAGGGTTTGCTCAAAATTGAGGGTTTAGGGTTTAAAATTTAGCGTTTCGCGTGCAAACCGTTAGCGCCACAGCCGGCCTTGTTCTCCTCGGTGTTGGCGATGATCTTCCCCTCGAGGACACCCGCGGTGCGGCTGTGCTCCAGCAAGCGGCCCTGAAGCGGGGCCACTTGCGGAATATTCGGGGGGTTTAGGGTTTAGGGTTGAGGGTTGAGGGTTTAAGGTTAAGGGTGTAAGAATCATCTAGGTTGCCCCCTTTTACTAGCAGTCCTTAATAAGGATGATAATGCCCCCTTACTAGACTATCTCCTTTCAGGACTGTTAGTATAGGGGGGGGGGGGGGGGAACATCCCAAAATATAGGTCTTAAGAATTAGAATTGGGTCTTGGGGGGACATCATCGTATAATTGGAAAAGGGACTATGAGGGAAGACTATTAGTGAGTATTCCGACCCCCATATTACTCACGCTTGTAAGGGGGTTTGCGGTTAGAGGCGTTGTGGTCTTTTCGATGCTTCTAAGCGTCTGAAAAAACGGCCTGAAGTCCTGAAGTGGAGATTGCCCTGTGAGCTTTGCGGAGATTTAAGGTACAGCAGTCCCCGGGAAGCAAGGAAACACAGGGGCAAACTTGTTGTGTTACTGGGCTGTAGGAACTGCTGCTTTGAGTCGGGCAACTGCATAAGCACTCTATCACCCTACGCCCTACTTGGAGATTCACGGTACTTATTGACCAATTATAACAGTACTTATAAACCACTTCTAAGCCCCTTAAGTGCACTAATATGCTTATAGGTACAGGTATAGTTGGTCATAAGTACCCTGAACCTCCAAGTAGGCACCTCCACCACCAAATCCCTAAATCGGAGGGTTTAGGGTTTAGGGTTTAGGGTTTAGGGTTTAGGGTTTAGGGTTTAGGGTTTAGGGTTTAGGGTTTAGGGTTTAGGGTGCAGACCTTGTCGTCGTCTTTGGTCCTCGTGTGGGCCTGCCGCTCGCTTTCGAGCTGCTGCCTCATGTCCTGACACTCTTGAGCTCGAGGAAGTGTGCGACCAGGACTTTGGTTTTAAGGTTGTGGGCCGTAGTTCGGTTGAGCTGTACTTATAATTCTACTTCTATATATATGTATATGTATATATATTTATATATATGCATATTAGGGCACTTAAGGGGCTTATAAGTGGGTTATAGGTACCGTTAGAAGTAGAATTGGCGAAGAAGCCATGCCGCGTTTCGAGCTTCTCAATACGCCAGCTCGCCTCGGCCATTCGAGTGTGCTCGTCTCTGAAGTTATCCGTCTTGCTCCTGCGCACTGCCAAGACACCATACTGTAGGAGCCTTAATCATTAGGACAGGGTTTTGGGGGGTTGCTGTAGTAGAATTATAAAAGGACCAGAAGGGCATCATTGGTAGTTATTCCGGCCCCTATATTGCTCATTGTGACTGCAAGAACAGCAGCAGCCCGCTCAGCACCACCCTGGGCGAGAAAGTCTGAAGCTCTATGCCCTAAACCCTAGCTGTCCTCTATCCAGGGGAACTAAAGGTTCACCTTTGGGCTTGTATAGGGGTTGTAGCACCCCCCCCCCCCCCACAAAAAAAATCAAGAGGTTAAGTAAGCCTGCCTACTCTACTACTCAGAAACACTGTCCTCAAAAGAGTTCTTTCATCGTCGTGCTTGGAGCGAAGATCCTGATGCTGGAAGCAGGTCAAGGTTCGATGATGGGATTTAGGGTTTAGGGCTTTAGGGCTTGAGGTTTAGGGTTTAGGGCGGGCCCTAAAGGGTGTAGATAGGGTTTAGGCTTTCTAGGTCTCATCCCCTAAAGCCCTCAGGCGCTGAAACGCCCCCCCGAAACACCCTTGAACTGCCCCAAAAACCCGAAAGCCCGGTTTAGGGTTCAGGGTTCAGGCTTCAGGGTTTAGGGCTTAGGGCTTAGGGGAACCCTGAACTGTCCACCCGTCATCGTGCGAGTGGGGCAGAACCTGCCTGAACTCGCTGTTCATGCTCCTGGACGAGCTTCTGGGTTGTTACCTTAACTAGTTGTCCAGTAAGCTGGGGGAAATAAAGGTTAAGCTTTGGGATTATAAGGGGATTATACTACCCCAAAAGGTTAAAGGTTTCCTACTCTACTACTAGGTTAATGTGTTCACGGACTTCAACAGGGTATACTTAAGGCTTTAAAGTAGCTTTGCTTCTCTGATGACTTTCAGGCACACTACATGTTGGGGTTCAGGGATCCTTAGGGTGGATCAAGCAATCCCATCTGTCAAGGCGACGTTAAGGGCTTCTTGTCGGGTGATCGGGGGAAGCAGCTATGGTTTTTGAGCATGGAAGTGTCAAATAAAGATACGCTGGATGGCGGCATTGAGGGGTACCTTATTGGGGTCTATGTTCTTGGGTCTATATGAACGGTCTCCTATGACCGGAAACCACCCCATATTGCAACTGGTCTCGTCTGACCTTGAGTGATTGCGGGTCCTTCGCTGATTCGCCCTAGGTGCTGCTTGCTGAATAAGGGGGAATCCTGGCAACCCTAAACCCTAAACCCTAAACCCTAAACCCTGAACCCTAAACCCTAAACCCCAAACCCTAAACCCTAAACCCCAAACCCTAAACCCTATACCCCCCTAACCCTAAACCCTGAACCCTAAACCCTATACCCTGGACCCTAGACCTGCACCTGCCCCACCGCGCCTGCCTCACTCGCAGCCTGGCCTCTGCCCTCGGCCCTCATCAAAAACACAAGGGTTTAGGGTTTAGGGTTTAGGGTTTAGGGTTTAGGGTTTAGGGTTTAGGGTTTAGGGTTTAGGGTTTAGGGTTTAGGGTTTAGGGTTTAGGGTTTAGGGTTTAGGGCAGCACGCTCCTGCTGCACGCGAAGCTTTTCATTGCCGTGGCTTTCCCTCTCATTGCTGAGCTCCAGCCTTAGAACGTCAGTATGCACACACACACACATATATATATATATATGTATGTATGTACATATACATACATATTATGTACATATGTACATATATACATATATCCAATATATATATATATATATATATACAGACACACGTACGTACTACTTAATTCTCCAAGATCATTGAGCCTTTATGGCTGTACGCTGTCGAAAAGACACACAACACATCCATGCCTGAGACGCCGGTACCTGTCCTGTGCGTCACAGAAACCCCTAAAGCCTCAACCCTAAACCCTAAAGCCTCAACCCTAAACCCTAAACCCTAAACCCTAAACCCTAAAACCTCAACCAATGGGATGCCCACTTGATGTCTTCGACGTTGCGCTCGACCTCTGCGCTGAGGATGCTGGACCCAGAACACACGAAGCCCAAACCATGGATCGCTACAAGGATGCTTAAAGGAGGCCTGGCAGCCCAGTAGCCATATTGTAATAAGGGTACACCTTTTTGTTGGCTTGGCAACTTTATTAAGGGAGCCTTGAACGAAAAAAAGGGAAAAGGGTACCACTGGCTTACCAAGGAGGGTTTGGGGGTTTAGGGTTTAGCACGTGCCAAACCGAAGCGCGCTGTGTGAGCTCTCGACCGGTGGCAAGGGTTTAGAGTTTAGGGTTACTGGATCAATGCCACTGCATTGCGCTCGTCACACCATGCCAAACTCTCTACTTTTTTGGGACCCAAATGAACCCTAAAAGGGTTTGGGGTCCTTATACCTTCATAGACGGTCGTAGTGTAGGCATCCCCGAACCATACTCTACAAGGGTATATGGTCCATGGACCTAAGCAGGGGTTATGGTAGCACACAGGGTGAATGATCGCCAATGTAGGGTTGGTTTTGCGACCACAGGACCTTACGTGTTCACGCCATAGGACTACGGTTGGCCTTTAGGGTTCAGGGGTAGTAGGTTGCGTCTCCGGCAAAGTAGTGCACCATATGTCCCAGCCGCATTTTCTCTCAGGACTCGTGCTGGGCAGGCTATGCTGGCTTCTATGAGTCACCCTTTAGCCCTAAGCCATAGGCGTAGAACCCGAAACCATGAACCTTGCAGGTTTTTATTTGTCCCTAAACCCTAAACCCTAAACCCTAAAATCCGCCCGCTCAAGTCCCAGTCGAAGAGGCCTCAGCATCCCCAACTCTCGCAAAGCCCGAGCAAGACCGCGAAGTGTCTCAAACATTTTCTCCTCAAACTCAACCCCAACAAGTAAGATATTAAATCGGGGCCCTTAACTCATCATAACTTACTAATACTCTAATAAAAACCTTAACCTCATGGCCCGAACCTCCTCGAGAAGTTGTTTCAGGCGCTGCTTCTCGGTCTCTGCCGCCTCCGAGGCATTGACGGCCTTGGTGTGGACACAGACCGCGAGACAAAACTTGAGGTCCATAGCATTGGGATGTTCCTCCTTATACTAACAGTCCTTATTGGGGATTAGAATAGGGGGTACTATGATCCCTACTAAGGACTGTTAGTATAAGGGGGAACATCCCAATCCATAGTTGTTGCTACCCTTCTAAGGGCGATGACAAAACTAGGAGGGCCCTTTCAAACACTCAATACGATCCTCTGAAAAAGGGATAGGGCTCACGGTTTACGGTCTGTTTCCCTGGTAATTTAGGGTTTAGAGTTGGCTGTCGGGAACAACTACAGGAGCTTCGGGATGTTCGATGTAAGGGAAGCAGGAGGCATGTCTTGTACGGACTCAGAGTATGCAGTTCTTACATACCACCTGAGCTCCCCACCCTACGCCCTAGAAAACTAGATGTCCAGCTACCAGCAACCTAGCCTTTGAACGAGATGACCGAGCCCGCAGCCCCATGAATCCTGAACCCCAAAGCCTGGTCCCTAAACCCTAAACCCCTAAACCACATAAACCCGTAACCATAAACCCTAAACCGTAAACCCCATGAACCCCATCACCCTCCGGGCATCCGAAGACTCAACCCTAAACCCTAAACCCTAAACCCTAAACCCTAAGCCCTAAACCCTGCCGGGTCCCCCAACAGCTCGCTCCTCGGCGAAGCGCTCGGCATCCACCCGGGCCTTGAGGTTCAGGGTTTAGGGTTCAGCGTCTAGGGTTCAGGGTTCAGGGTTTAGGGCTTAGGGTTTAGGGTCTAGGGTTTAGGGTTAGCATCTATAGGGTTCAGGGTCTAGGGTTTAGGGTGTGTAACTCAATCTATAGCAACGGAATTATGAGGTCCCTGGATGTACCAGCAACCCCCAACTACCCTTTAACCATAACAGTAGGGTATATAAGCCGCCTTTATTCAAGGGGTTAGTTGGGGTGTTCAGGAACATATGGTGTTCAGCAACAATTGCACTCAGCCGTTGGCCGTACTTCGCACTCCGAGATTCTGAGGTAGTTCAGGGATTTGCCGCATCAGGGTGGTGTCTTTGATGCCAAGAGCAGGACATCCATTGGCACCCGCATGAACCCTGAAAGGCTTCATGTGCCCATATGCCGTAGTAGGGGGATACATCGTAGTAGTTAATTATAGGGTATAGGGTGCCCATTTTAGGGTTCTCAAGGAGTGGTCTGTACGTCGACAAGCAGCGCCCGGACATGACCGCCTGCTTGGAGGTTCATGAGTAGTTGTAGGTAGGGTTCCCTGAATCCTAAATCCTAAACCCTAAACCCTAAACCCGAAACCCTACGGGGTACTTATAACCCTCCTTGCAGCTGCCCATGTGAACCTCTCCTGGATAAGTGCCGCCACAGACGGCTTGAATAGTGTCGCCATGTGTCCGCTCCCTAAACCCTAAACCCAAAAACCTTTGAACCCTGAACCCTAAGCCCTATACAGGTTGGGTTGGGTGAGCCAAGCCGTTCCCCTGGCAGCCTCCGCATGAGTAAGTCACATCGGCCTTGTGAGCCCCCTGTGATCCCTAAACCCTATATAAACCCTAAACCCTAAACCCTAAACCCTAAACCCTAAACCCTAAACCCTAAACCCTAAACCCTAAACCCTAAACCCTAAACCCTAAACCCTAAACCCTAAACTGAACTCTCTCCCTTTTTGGGACCAAATGAGCCCTCCGAGGGTTTACGGGATTAGGGTTTAGGGTTTAGAGGCCCATAAGTCGTAGTAGGGACTGTAGCCGCCTTAAGGTATAAGACCCTACAAGGGTTTAGGGTTTAGGGTTTAGGGTCAGCCCTTTCAAAGGCCCAACAGCATAGCTTCGCATTCGGTTCTCTCCAGATGCTTCCATTCCTTTTCGACACTTTTTTCCGGCCACTGGACTTGCGATCGGAGCCCAGCAGTTTAGAGCAACCCCCCCCCATGTGCGATCTTCAACTAGACCCTAAACCCTGAACGCGCGACCCTGTCCCATTGAACCCTAAACCGCAAGCAGCTCAATTCTAAACCACGGCCGTCGAGCTCCGGACCAGATCTGCGCGAGCCTGCGAGCAGCTTTGCAAACGCAAGACCCGATGGAACCCTAAACGCTTCAGGGTATTTAGAACGAAGCTTCAGGGTCCATGCGCCTTTATCGTAGATCCTTGGGGCTTGAGCCATAAAGAGGGTTCCAGCAGAGAGAGAGAGAGAGACAGAGAGTAGCTGTACTGTAGATGTAGGAAGCAAGTTTACATTAAGTAGGTACATGGAGCTTCGGCTTTGGCTGAACACCTATCCTTCCTAAAAAAGTCCCCCAAATACTAGGATTCCCTTATCATAAGGACCCCTAAACAGTACCCCTAATTTAAGAAAACCCCAGATATTCTTGTGGGGCAGTGCAAGGGTTCATCCCCAAACCGCCCGAACCGCATCTGCCTTGTGAGCTCTCGTTTAGGGTTTAGGGTTTAGGGTTTAGGGTTTAGGGTTTAGGGTGCCCGGGTACCTCTTGAAGAGGAACGGAACTAGCTGTCTACTTATCTATCGAACTATATGTGGCCCTAAGCGCTCGGCTCAACCCGATAAGCCGAAAAGCCTGCACAGAGTAGCCTATACACGGCAAAAAAAAACAGGGACCTGCACCCAATAGTAAAGGAATGTAGGTCACTCTGGGCAAACCCAGCAACCCCTGAACCCCGAACCCCTAAACCCCTGAAGCCGTAAACCCCAGACCCCATAAGCCAGAAGGCAGAAGCCTAAACCCTAAACCCTACACCCTAAACTCCAAACCCTGGACTTTGAACCCTGAACCCTAAACCCCTAAACCCTGAACCCTAAACCCTAAACCCTAAAACGCAAAGCTGAAGCCCCCATTGCGCCGCTGTGCCCCACCTGCTCCAGCTCCTTCCGCAGGGAAGTCTCGGAGTCG
>CAJNDS010002103.1:542305-619805 GCA_905221605.1 Symbiodinium natans
CCAACACACACAATATGCAAATTAAGGGACTAGGTGGATGTAGGGTTTCGCCGCTTGAGGCTACTCTCAAGGTGATTTAAGCTCTTGAACTTCTCGGGGTGTCAGATGCATCCGAACATGACCCCCCCCCCCCCCGCTGCATGCACATGCTAGTCATAGTTACTTTTACTTCAAGGTGAGCTAATCAGGAAGGTTGTAGGTAGCCCACCCCCCCCCCCCTCCCAAAAAAAAAAAAAAATGTTGTAACCACTTGTTATAGACAGGCGGTAGATACGTGGGGTTCCGCCCCATGGTATCCCGCCCTCCACCCCCCCCCCCTCCCACCCCTCCCATCAAAACCCTCACGCGAAGCTAAACCCTACACCCTAAACCCTAAGCCTTAAACCCGAAAACCCAAAACTCTAACACCTGCAACCCGAAACAGATCCTTCAAACCTCAAAAACCTTTTAACCCCCACGCAAAAACCACAAACCTTGAAACCCTAAGCCCTAACACTCTAAAACCCTTAAACCCTTAAACCCTAAACCCTGAATCCTAACCCCCCTCCCCTCGCTCCACCCCAAGAGGGGGGGCTTGGGGGGGATATCATACCTTGGGCGGGGGGGACCGGGCGACACTGCACCATGTATGGTCATCAGAACCTGTTTAGAGCCCCTCAGTCCTAGACCCTGAACCGCAGCCTTTCTGCACAGTCCGGGTTAGTTGCCTCTCTCAATGCCTCTCCCAATGACTCAAAACACTACGTAGATGTCCTTCCAATATTTCGGGTGTACTCAGCGCTCCTCCCTCCTCTGTGATTAAGGACTTTCGAGGCCTGATGCACTACATAAAACATACGTAGGCACCCTGAGTATGCTGCACGACTGCTGGTTGCTGGGACAACACGTTTTGCATCTCCCTTCTCCCCTTGTAACGCGAGTCTGAGTATCAGCACCGCACGGCAGACCCAACCAGGCTGAAGCCCGAAGCAGTCATCCCCATATAGGAGCAATGTGAGTCTTCAGGTGAGCCCCATGCGGCCCTCAGTCCGAATTCCTGATCCCTGACCCCTAAAACCCAAAGCCCTAAACCATAAACCCTAAAAACCCTGATCCCTGACCCCGGAATCCTTCGACCGGCCTCGAGTTTCGTCATGAGCTCCTGCAGACTCGCTCGCTGTGCCTCTAATTGCACCTGCAGCCGAGTTTGGGGGGTTCGGGTTTCGGGTTTAGGGTTTAGTTTCCTGATACAGGGAGTGTAGGGCTTACATGGGGCGAGCGGCTAGAATTCTTCCTGGGCTTAAAGCCGAAGATGCCATTAAACATTGCTGCGTTCTTCGCCCGTATGCTCCGCACCCCTCTGGAGCCGAAATCTCCACAAGTCCCAAACACCATAGGCCCCAAGCCCCGAAGGCCTTTTCAAGCAGAGGGTTAGGTGTGTCGCCTTCGGCCGACTGTACCCAAATCCCGAAAATCCTGAACCTGACTTGATCACACAGTTGAGAACTCCTGATTCGTTGTTAGCATCTGCATGAATGCCTCCTCTCAGACTTCTCCCCAAGAAACGGGACGAGAAAACATGCCCTGGACTATCCCCACACACCTGCACTAACATGCGGCTGACCAGTGAAAATTCGCGAAGGTGCTTATACAGAGGGTTCAGGGTTTAGGGGGCTCCTCTAAAGCCTGCTGGGCACGAGTCTTCCCCTGGCCGACTTCATGCAGGAGTTGCCCGGAACTTCCGCTCTGTGCAGGTGGAGCTTGCCAATGTAGCTGAAGTCAGTAATAATCAGAAAGCTGAATGCTAAAAAAACATCATATCCAGTCATGATCTTGAGATATATCACAAAGTATTTGGTCTTAAGTGACCTAAGTACCTGTACGTCTTCGGTCTCACAACAGCGTGAACCCAACTTTTTGTCAACGATACCGCATAGACCTCCAGCACTGGCACAGTGTCAGCAAGTTAACAGAAACGGAGGCGTCCTTGGACCCACCGACTGCGGCATGCCCAGCGTTAGGCGGAAAGACCCCTCGAGCCTCATCATGTGAGCAGTCTTGCCAACTTTCCTGGTGAATATCTGCTCCATCATGGGCATATGCTTTGCGCTCGGAGACACTCGTCCAACTCAGCCTGAGCACCTGTGGCGATTCAGTCGGTACCAGGATGCCTTCAGCACTCAGCTCGTCTGCGGTGTAATGCTTGCGAAAGCCACCCGATGATAAGCACTCGTCTTCGTCTTCCGTTCTGATCTTGTATCCACGAAACCCGCCGTCCGATGCTAACAGCAAGTCGTAGTTGTGGACAGTGCAATAGATGTCACCCTCAGCACTTTCGCCTTGGTTTGTGCTGCTCATCTCTAGGTGGAGACAGCCTCCTTGACCACCTGTTCCTGGATCTTCGAAGGCGCCGAAACTCGCAAGGTCATCCCACACTTCCTGCGGAAGAACTTCTGCGAGGGTGGCCATGAGGTCGATCTGCGGGGTAATGACGAGCAAGAGATTCACATCCTAGGTTGCCCAGTAACCTAGGATTCAAAAGAGTGCCCTTTTTTGCTTGAACAAGTTTATAAGGGGAACCTAAACTCCCAAAAAGGGAATAAGGGCACTACTGGGCATCCTAGCATCATGCACATGGCTCACATCCGTGAAGGGTGTAGGGATCTCACCCGTCAAGGCTACGCCATCCAAGCACAACTTCCTGCGCAGGGAGGAGCGATCTTCGGAGCCCAGCTTTTCCTTGGCTGTTTAGGGTTTAGGGTTTAGGGTTCAGGGTTTAGGGTTTTGGGTTTAGGGTTTAGGGTTTAGTTGTCACGGTCGGCAGCAGCGATACAAGAGACAACTAGGTCACGCTGCTGTTGCGGCCGTGGACGGCTTGCTATAGGAAATGGTGCTTTAACCCACGCCAGCGTTCTCAGCGCAAAATGTTTGATTTTGAGCCGTCTTTTCTAGTTGCTTGCAAACCCCTTCTTGCGCATGCTTATTTTCCAGGGTTCGCAGCAAAGCCATACGGAAAGAAGCTATTTCTCCTCTGAGGTCGCTGCAAGCTTTGCGGTTGCGAAGCACGGCAAGATGAATGCCTTCGTACTCTGCACCAAGCTCCTTTAGAAGTTCGGGATAGCGATGCATGGGAATAGGCAATCCAGCTTTGGCTGCACACCAGGGCCCTTTCCCAAAGGGTCCTAAGTACCTACATAGTAGAAAGCAGGGTTTCTATAATAGGAATTACTACTATGGTTTGGGTAAGTGTCCACCACATAGGTACTTAGGACTCTTTGGGTTTAAAGGCCTCTTGTACTAAGTTAACACGCCTTCGACTCTAGCTCTATGCCACCAACAGCGCCTGTCACCAGAGCCCTTTGAAGGCCGTTTATTGAAGCCGCTGCACATCAAAGTTAGCACGCCTTCGTACTTGCGTGACCGCATAGTTGATCCGGCGAAAGTGCCAGGTCACAAAAGCACGACTTCTGCCCCACGTGGCAACTTTGCCGCAGAGACTGCAGCGCTTCGTGTCGTTTGCTGGCATGGCGAGGAGGCCAAAGGAAACGCGTCGCTTATAACCCAAAAGCAACCGCTGTGGATGAATCGGCAAGGTCCGCAACCAAACCCCCTCCCCCCCACCCCAACAATCAGAGCAGTCCTGACCGAAAGATTCCGAAAAATGTTGCAACTAGTTTTCTCCCTACGGCTGCTAACAGTGGCGTGAGCAACAACTTGGCGGTGTGGCTTCTCACTGAGCATCGCCGCATTTACGATGCAACCATCAACTAAAAAGATCTTTTCTCAATCGGACATTCCCAGTCACAAGTACATCTTGAACAAGCAGTGGTGTGGTCATCCGCTCCGACAGGAGCTCCTCACCAGCCACGTTGTGCACATGGACCTGGGTCCCAAACCCTAAACTAAACCCTAAACCCTAAACCCTAAACCCTAAACCCTAAACCCTAAACCCTAAACCCTAAACCCTAAACCCTAAACCCTAAACCCTAAACCCTAAATGTCTGTCTTGTGGCTCAATCACTGCTCGCTTGGGGGGGGGGGGGGGGGGGCTCCTGGCATTTCTTCCTGCGTTCCTGAGCCGTAGCCGGCACGACTTAACGTCCTACACACCTAAACCCAAAAAACCTAATTTAAGGGCCTTAAGAATTAGACGAGGGGTTTTGGGGTTCCGTATACTATACTATACTTATATAGGGACCACAAGGGAGTACTACTAGTAATTATTCCGATCCATATAGTAACAGGGTCGAGCGACCATCACTTGAGCGGTTTCGAAGGACGCTACCGGAGTGTCTGCCGTTCGTTGTCGACATGCATCCGCCTCCTCTGTCAGCCGCCGCAGGAGCTCCTGATCCCGACACCCTGCGGGACCCAGGCCCTACAACGTTCAGCGCCTGTGAGGCTGTTGAAAGGCCACCCCCCCCCCCCCCTCCCGAAAAGCCCTGAGCCCCAAACCCTAAACTGCAAAGCCCTGTCACAAAAAAGCCCTTCACCCTAAGCTTTGAAAGCCTTGTCCCTGAAGTAGGGTTTAGGGTTTAGGAGTAGGCTTGACGGCTTAGGGTTTAGGGTTTGAAGCAACACAATGCTCAAACCCCTGCCGTATGTTGATTTGTTGGAACCCAGGCCCTAAACCCTAAACTCTAATCCCCAAACCCTAAACCCTAAACCCTAAACCCTAAACCCTAGACCCTAGACCCTAGACCCTAGATCCTAGACCATGCCAGCCCTCAACTTTTAGGGACTCTGTCCTTGTGCGGGACCCGAAACCTTAACCCCTTAAACCCTGAAAGCCTCAAACCCCTAAAACCCCGAACATCCCTAAACCCTAAACTCTTAAACCATAGAGCCTACACCCTAAACCCTAAAGCCTTAAACCCTAAACCCTAAACTCTTAAACCATAGAACCTAAACCCTAAACCCTAAAGCCTTAAACCCTAGACCCTAAACTCTTAGACCATAGAGCCTAAACCCTAAACCCTAAAACCGAAAGCCTCAATCCCTAAACCCTAAACTCTTAAACCATAGAGCGTAAACCCTAAACCCTAAACCCTGAAGCCTAAAACCTTAACCCTAAACCCTAAACCCTAAACCCTAAAGCCTTAAACCCTAAAGCCTTAAACCCTGCAGGCCTGAAACCTGCAAAGGGCTCCTCCTTGCACATACTGGACAATCCCAGATCGTCGGGCTGCACATTTTGAAGCGCCTTTAGGGGTGGAACCCCAAACTGCGGGTTTAGGGTTTAGGGTTTAGGGTTTAGGGTTTAGGGTCTTAGGGCTTAGGGCTCCTTGAAAACCCCAAGACCCTAGCCTCAACCCTTCGAAGCGCGATACCCGAAACCCTTCACCTTCCTCCCTTGGGGAGCCCAGCACTCATAGGGTTCTTAAGGGAGGGGGGTTCAAGGGGTATCTAACCCAAGGTCCCCCAAATACTCCCTACTACTCCCCAAGGCTCCCTAAGCTTCCCTAAGGCTACCTAGGTACTAACCCCCCAAGAACCACCCTCCCTTAAGAACCCTAAAAGCAACCTCCCAGGATAGCCCAGCAACCTTACTGCAATAAGGGCACCCTTTTTGGTTGGTTGGCTACTTTTGCAGGGATCCTTGAACCAAAAACCAAAAAAGGCACCACTGGGCTACCTACCCCTAAACCCTACACTCTAAACCCTAAACCCTAAACCCTAAACCCTATAACCCTAAACCCTAAACCCTAAACCCTAAACCCTAAACCCTAAACCCTAAATAAACCCCCGGGCCGCAGACCCCAGAAACTTCGAGCCCTGGATCCTGCACCCTCAGCTGCCAAACCCCGAAATCTGAACCCTAAACCCTAAACCCTAAACCCTAAACCCTAAACCCTAAACCCTAAACCCTAAGCCCTACACCCTAAACCCTAACCTTAAACCCTAAACCCTAAACCCTAAACCCTAAACCCTAAACCCTAAACCCTGGACCCTAGAATCCCTAGGACCCTTCAAGCGCCGACATCTCGTCTTCGAGGTCTTCGACCAGGCGGGACCTCCATTCATTGACGTCCTCCTCCTTCAGGGAGCTTCTCAGAGTCGATGGGTTTAGGGGTTTAGGGTTTAGGGTTGAGGGTTTAGGGTCCCAGGTTTCAAGCTAGGGAAGGTTTCGGTAGGACCTGCTGCCGACCCAGGAGCTCCTGGAAGGGAAGGCCCCTGTGCCAGAGGTAAGCAACTTCCCCACGCTGCGAAATCCCCAGACCTTCTGGGCATGCGGGAGGCGCGGGGTTCAGGTTTGGAGGTGGCTTAGGGTTTATAAACCCTAAACCCTAAACCCTAAACCCTATTAGTTTAGGGTTTAGGGTTTAAACCCTCCACAACCCTGAAACCGAATTCCCTATCAGGGTTTGCGGCGGGTTAGGAATCTAGCGTTCGAGGTGTGATTAGAGTTTACAAGTGCTTGGAGCAGGGCGTGATGACGAAGCCCCCCCCGGGAAAAAAAAAAAACAACACATTTCCTACAAATAATACTACCAATAACACTAACAATAACAATAACAATAACACTAACAATAACAATAACAATAACAATAACAATAACAGTAACAGTAACAATAACAGTAACAATAATTACAATAATCATAACAACAACAACAACAATAATAATAATAACCATAATAATAAGTGTACTACTAATAAAAGTACTAAACGCATGCCAATGATAATAATAATAATAATAATAGTTATAACAAGAAATAATGATAAGAATAATCGTAATGTAGTGTTGCTAAAAAAAAAACCTGCATGGCCTGGGTCTCGGCGTCGCGCGTCGCTGTATGCCACCTTGGGAGGCCAGCTCAGGCCACAAAGGCCCTGGCGCTTCGCGAAGGCTTTGTAGACAACCTGGCATTTAGGGTTTAGGGTTAGGGGGTTTAGGGTTTAGGGTTTAGGGTTAGGGGGGTTTAGGGTTAGGGGGTTTAGGGTTAGGGGGTTTAGGGTTTAGGGTTGGGGTCCAGAGTGATGGTTCAGCGCTTTTGGGGTTTGGGGGCCGTCGCCCCTTGTTCGTTTTTTTTTTTTTTTTTTTTGGGGGGGGGGGGGGTTAAGTTTATAAGGGTTTGCGGCAGGGTTCTGGCGCTTACGGATTAGGATGCTTGGGCCGGAAGGGGGGAGTGTCATGAGCTGAAAAGCCACAGTGCAGCTCCGATCGAATGAGTCGTTGCTCTGGTCCCTAAACCATGAACTCTAAATCCTCTGCACAACACGAAGCCCTAATGTAAGCTCTAAACCATACACCCCGAAACAAAGGCGGGGTTCATAAACGGCTTGGGCTTAGATCTCTTACCGCTTGTGCCGTTGGAGGTCTCGACACAGAAGCAGTTGCTTCAAACCCTCAACCCTCAACCCTCAACCCCCAACAAACGCTGGCGGAGCAGCCACCAGCGTGTGCTTTCGCGCGACGGCGTCCTCCAACCGACGCTGCCACTCATCAAACCACTTGCACCCAAACTGCTGGACGGATCCATAGAGGTCCAAGCACCAGCCTGGGTATTCGGGTTTAGGGTCTCAGGGTTTGAGTTTAGGGGTTTGGGGTTTTAGGGTTTTAGGGTTTTAGGGTTTTAGGGCTTTAGGGTTTTAGGGTTTTAGGGTTTTAGGGTTTTGGGGCTTTAGGGTTTTTAGGGTTTTAGGGTTTTAGGGCTTTAGGGTGTTATTTAGGGTTTCAGGGTTTCAGGGTTTCAGGGTTTTAGGGTTTTAGGGTTTAGGGTTTAAAACCCTCAACTCCAAACCCTTATGGGGCCACGAGCGCACCGGGCTTTGGCTTAGCGTTCGAGAGGCTGCGTGCAAAGCTTCGTAGCCCAAAACTAGAGCCGATGGTCACGGGTTCATGGTGCATAACGAAAACCTAAACCCTAAAACAATTTGGGGGTATGTAGGGTTTGAATTGTGGTTGATCAGACAAGCGGCAGCTGTTCGAGCCATCGGATTTAAAAACATGCGCCCCGTTGAATTTCCTGGTGACCAGAAAAACACAGCTGGTACTGCCAGCTCCATAGTGCGTGGAGATATCGTCAGAGACCTTCTTGGCCTTCGCCGAATGCATCTCAAACCCGGTCCGCTTGACGGATCGTCGAACCAAGCATTCCCAATCCTCCTTGTACACACCCGGGAAGCTCACGACAGTCTTCACGTGAGGGCCCGTCTGAAACGAGACTGCTCCGAAAAAGTTTGCATCATCCTCGCTGATGCATTGTCCCAAAACCTCTGGTTGAAGCTGCTTAGTTGACATGAGTGCCGGCCATTCCTTAGGAAGAGCTGCAGTCATGTAAAGGTGCTGCTTGTAGGCAGTGCGGAAGTCCGGGCCGCAGCTGGCCCCCGACCCCATGGCCCGGTACCCTTGCAATCCGGAACAAGATTCCCTGCATCAACCCCTCCACTCCCATCCGCAACCCAGGGTTTAGGGTTTAGGGTTTAGGGTTTAGGGTTTAGGGTTTAGGGTTTAGGGGTTTAGAGTTTAAGGGTTTAGGGGTTTAGGGTCGGGTCTGGCGTTAAGGGTCTGTTGCCGGGCAAAGACGCCCTGACCCTCATGATTTAATATCCGAGGCGTGAAGCTTTCGACTCCGGATTATGCGCCACCTCCAAAGTGCTTAGGTTTTAGGGTTCAAGTTTGTGGCTTCTCGGGCTTAACATCCTAAGCCCTAGCCCAAACAGCAACAACCCCGAAAACCAACAACCTTAACAAACAACCCATTTTGATGGATTGCCTTGGGTTGACAGCCACAGGCGCAAGATCAAAGAGGCCGTGCAACTAGAAGGGTTTGTGGTTTAGGGTTTAAGGTTTAGGGTTTAGGGTTCAGGGGTTTAGGGTTTAGGGGTACTCGCTTCCAAGGACGTCCTTGCAACCTATTTCCCTTGAAGTATAAGGTACTGTCCCTCCCCCTGTCAACACACAAATTGGTACGCTGGAATAGTGGGGCGGGGGGGGGGGGGGGGGCAATGGTCTCCGTCTCCGCGTTCCCCTCTCTCTCTCAAGGTTTAGGGTTTAGGGTTTAGGGTTTAGGGTTTAGGGTTTAGGGTTTAGGGTCTAGGGTCTAGGGTTCAGGGTCTAGGGTTCAGGGTTTAGAGTTTAGGGTTCTCTCTCTTCAGGTTGGAAGCCCCAACAGCCTGATGCCTGAAGCGCAGGAAGCCTGATGCCTTAGGAAATCTTAGCGTTTGGGTTAACCTCCGAACCCTAATCCCTAAACCCTAAACCCTAAACACTAAACTAACACTAAGCCCTAAACCCCTAACCCCAAACCCCAAACCCCAAACCCCAAACCCCAAACCCCAAACCCCAAACCCTAAACCCTAAACCCTAACCAGCCTTGAGATTTTAACTGCCTGCCTCAGCTCTGATCAGCTTCAGATCGTTGAGCTTTGAGGGTCGCATGGTTGAGGGCTTCAACTTTGAGCTACTGTATGTCTGCTCAGTTCAGAAGTTAACTTTAGGCAGCATATTAATATACATTCAACAACTCACAAAAAAGTTCGCATGACCACAAAAGCCTTAACACGATTCTGGGGGTGTAGCTAGCTTCTGCAAGTTGCAGTGTACTGCTGGCGGCCTCCTGGCTATCGACCTGCTGCGTCAGATCATCACACTCCTGCGCCCAGGAACTCTGGTCCACATGTGTGTCCTCAAGTAGAGGACCCTAAAACCCTAAAACCCTAAACCCTAATCCCTAAACCCTAAGCCCTAGTAAAAACCATATTGTTGGAGACCCCGGCATGAGGGTTGACTGGCTCTGCGCGAGCGCGCGCTGTGATCCGAAAGCGATGGGAAAACCCTGCGATTTAGCCCCAGGGCTCCAAGTATACAAATAATACCTACATTGGGGTCCAAAGTCTATAAATAGTACCTTAGGGGCTACTTGGAGCCATAGGGTAGGGTTCTGTGGATATAGGTGCTCCGGGACGTAGGTGTCGCTACAACTGACACCAATGCCCCCAGATTCATAGAGAGCCATGCGGCGTAGTGGCAAGGTTGGGAGAGTTCTGCCTTAACACCATAGTCCCGTAAACCCTTACGCCTTAATACCCTATCAGTCGCTTACTCCCTGAAACCCTGAAGCCCGAACCATAAACCCTAAACTGTTTCAGTCCTGACTCCTATATGGGGTCTTTACAATATAAGGGGTACCTTATGAAGGTCCTGATTATAAGGAGATCCTACTATTTGGGGGTCTATATTACGGTTCGATAACCCTAAACCCTAAACCCTAAACCCTAAACCCTAAACCCTAAACCCTAAACCCTAAACCCTAAACCCTAAACCCTAAACCCTAACAATTAGGGGGTACCTTTTTGCCGTAAACCCCCCATATCAGTCCCCTAACGGTTGTCCTCCTCAGCTTTGTCGGCCCTGGCTTTCGGCAAGCAAAAGGACAAAACCAGCCACAGAGCAGGAAGTCCGTAGGGTTTAGGGTGTAGGGTGCAATTAGGGGTTTAGGGTTTAGGGTTTAGGGTTTAGGGTTTAGGGTTTAGGGTGATACCCGAAATCCATGAACACAACCCTAGACCCTGTAGGAGCATAGACCATCAGGCACCTCAGCATAGACGACAAGGTACTGATAAGCCATCAAACCTCTGCATCCCTGAACCCCAAGCAGTCTTCACCGTGTGTCTTTGGCTTGATGAATTGCAAGGTGCCCCATGTCCCTAGACCCAAAGCCGGAATTCAAGACTATGTCTTACATTCTAGTAGAGATGCTAAGGTGAATTTGGGCCCATTCCGCAAATAAGGCTTCTTGGGCTCTCTGGGTAATTAACTGCTACTTGCCTAAGAATCCCAACAATAAAACACTAATTCCTATGGATTACTTTTTGTTTTTTTTTTTGGGGGGGGGTTCTGAAGTAAATTCTAAACCCTAAACCCTAAACTTTTTAACCCAGTAGGTCCTCAATAGGTACGAGGCCTTCCTGGCTGAAAAATCTTTTTCGGACCCCGGAGCCCTCCAACGAGCCTCTCCGTCGCCTCGTCCAAGGCCATCTGGGACCGAGCACGGAGTTTGCCGCTTTAGGGTTTTTTTGGGAATTAGGGGTTTAGGGTTTAGGGGTTTAGGGGTTTAGGGGCGTAGGGGCTTAGGGTTTAGCTAAGGGTAGTTAGCTAGGGTACTTAGGGTAGTCAGGGAAGCTAGGGTAGTTGGGGTGGTTGGGGTAAATTTAGGGCATTTAGGGATTTAGGGCATTTACGGGCTTTAGGGTCAAGGATTTGGGGGTTGAGGGTCTCGGTTCGAGAGATATTCAGGGTTTGGGTTGTAAGGGTTAGGAGGTCCCGGGTCGGCTGTCTACCTGCCAGGGTCTACAAAGCATGACGGGGTCAGGTCCCGTTAGATCTCCGCGTGGTATCGCCTAAACCTAAACTCTGGAAACTATATCATGAAGTCTACCCTGAACCCCGAACCCTAACCCCCAACCCTCGCAGCACAACATCAACATGCACCCTCAATGCTTTAACGGCCCTTAACCCTACAGATCCTAGCCCTAAACCCTAACCCTAAACCCTAAACCCTAAACCCTAAACCCTAAACCCTAAACCTTAAACCCTAAACCCTAAACCCTAAACCCTAAACCCAAGCCTGAAGTCCCAGGCCCGAAAGGCTCGCGGCCTTCTGCGTCTCGAGCTCCGACCGTGCGGTGCCCTCCTGGCTTGACATTGCAGCCAGAGGCTTCATCAGCATCCCTGACGTTTAGGGTTTAGGGTTTAGGGTTTAGGGTTTAGGGTTTAGGGTTTAGGGTTTAGGGTTTCGGGTGTGAGGTTTAGGGATGTATTGCTTACTTCTGAAAAATTGGTTGAACTTTATTCCTCCTGCTAAATAAGGAAACCCAAAAAAGTTTAAAGTTCAACTGTTGGCTAAGTAGAAGAGGCTTCATCAGCATTCCTGCGCTTAGGGTTTAGGTTTAGGGTTTCGGGTTTGAGGTTTAGGGATATTGGAGTTTGAACTTAGGGTGTAGGGTTTAGGCTTTTGGGTTTGGGGTTAAAGGGTTTAGGGTTATTGGATTTTGAATTCAGGGTGTAAGGAATTTAAAGCTTACCCTAAAACCTAAACCCTAAACCCTAAGCCCTAAGCCCTAAGCCCTAAAAAACCCTAAACTTGGGGTTCTGGGTTCAGGGTGCAGGGTTCCAGGAGCCAGTTCCTCAGCTTGTGTTTTTTGCAGTGGAGGAGGACGAGGAGTGTGGAGCGTGTGGTAAGCCTAAACCCTAAACCGTAAACCGTAAACCCGAAACCCTAAACCCTAAACCCTAAACACTAAACCCTAAGCCTAAACCCTAAACCCTAGTTTAGCTCTGAGGCCCTCAGACCTAAGCCCCGATCAGCCCTGAGATCCTCAACATCCAACAAGAAAAACAAACAAAACCTAAACTCGAACCGCAAACACCCCTAAACCCTAAACCCAAAGTGCGGTTTAGGGTTTAGGATTTAGGGTTTAGGGTTTAGGGTTTAGGGTTTAGGGTTTAGGGTTTAGGGTTTAGGGCTCCAGCCATAGCTTCTGAAGACCTGGACTCCCCGGCTCCTGCTGCGCGGCTTTCTCACCCCAAGCCACAGCTTTGCGCTTCAGGTCCTTAGAGTGTGGGGTTTTGTTTAGGGTTTAGGGTTTAGGGTTTAGGGTTTAGGGTTTAGGGTTTAGGGTTTAGGGTTTAGGGGTTAGGGGTTTAGGGGTTTAGGGGTTTAGGGGTTTAGGGGTTTAGGGGTTTAGGGGTTTAGGGGTTTAGGGTTTGGCGTTTAGGGTTTCGTGTTCCGGTTTGAGGGTTGAGAATTCAGGGTTTATGGTTTTGCACGGCTTCGGGCTTTCGGGGTATTAGGGCTTTAGGCTTATTAGGGTTTAGGGTTTGGTAGGGTTCGGGGTGTGTTGCTTGTCTTGGATCTAGGGCTTGGAGAGGTTTAGGGTTTAGGGTTTAGGAACCCGAATGAACCCGGATAAAACCCTAACAAACCCTGACAAACCCTAGTTGACTCTAATGAACCCTAATAAACCCTACCCTAAACCCTAACTCCTAACCCCTAACCCCGAAACCCTCAAGCCTAAAGCTTGAAGCCTAAACCCTAAACCCTAACAAACCCTAAACCTAATAAACCCAAACAAACCCCAATCAGCCGCAGGCACGCTGGGTTCCGCGCACTCTGCCGCTCCAAGGCATGGGCCACGGCGCTTCTGGTGGCCGACATGCGTCGGGCGGCTGCCTGTTTGGGACTTTTTACAGGGGTTTAGGGTTTAGGGTTTAGGGGTTTAGGGGGTTAGGGGTTTAGGGTTTCGGGTTTAGGGGTTTAGGGTTTAGGGTTTTGGGTTTAGGGTGAAGGGGCTGTAAAGGGCTTAGGGTAGAGAGCTTCGGCTTAAGGGTCTAAGCTTTGGCGGGCATGGTTTAAAGTTTGGGTGTAGGGTTTAGGGTTTAGGGTTTAGGGTTTAGGGTTTTGGGTTTAGGGTTTAGGGCCTGTTAAGAAGTGTACGGTATTGGGCCAAGGGTTCAAGGCTCACGGTTAAGGCAGTCGTTTGGGATTTGGAGCTGTAAAGGTTCGAGATGTGGAGTTCCTAGGGTTTAGAATCTAGAAGGCCGAGCTCTTGCGGCACAAGGCGGACACTTCTGTCTCACTGCGGCTTGAGTTTTCGAAATGTTCTGAATACTGTTGTTTCGGGGCACCTGTGATTGCCGCGCGGATGCCGCAACGCGAGAGCTAGATGGAGCCGTTCAGAGAAAGGTCACTGAATCTGCTACCCCCAGCTGGCCCCAACTCAAACCCTAAACCCTAAACCCTAAACCCTAAACCCTAAACCCTAAACCCTAAACCCTAAACCCTAAACCCTAAACCACCAACTCAATCCTTCTTCAAGAAGCCTGAGACGAGCCCCATCATGGGACTCTACCTCGGACCCCTAAGGTTTCACCCTTGGGTTTGGGCCCTCTGTGCAGGGTTTAGGGTTTAGGGTTTAGGGTTTAGGGTTTAGGGTTTAGGGTTTAGGGTTTAGGGTTTAGGGTTAGGGTCTAGGGTCTAGGGTTTAGGGTTTAGGGTTATATAAGGGCCCGATTCGGAGTAAATTAAGGGAACCTCTTAGGGGTACGTTCTTAGGGGTACGAGCCTTTATCTCATGACCCAAGCCAACAGGTGTGCACTTGTCAAAGATGCAAGGGGCAGCTACCCCGAAATAACCCATGCAGCACAGCTCTACAGATGTTTTGTCTTACTCTTCTTGCATTCTTGCGAGATTGCAGTTTGCGAGGTTATCATGTATCATTTGTGAGAAACTACACCATGCAATTTAGAAAGACTTGCTGCCTGGATGGCAATGCGGCTTGCCCTGGACAGGGAGGCGCCCGGCATCCTTGCCATCAAGACCTGAGTAGCCCAGTAGCCATCTTGTGATGAGGGCGCCCTTTTTTGGGGTTGGTTACGTTATAAGGGAACCTTGAACCAAAAACAAGGGTAAAGGGTACTGCTGGGCTACCAAGAGATCTCAGGTGGTTGGACACTTAGACCCAGGGGCTTTGGGAATCCTGGAAGAGCCCTAATTAAACCCCAACACTCTAACACCCGAACACGTCAACACCCTAACACCCTAACGCCCTAACACCCTAACTCCCTAACTCCCTAAAACCCTGAAACCCTAACACCCTAAAACCCCAAAACCTCAATTTCGAAAACCCTAAAACCCCAAACCGCAACTAAACAGGCTTTAGGGCCTGACGCCCAGCAAGTTGCAGATCTCGTCCGTGCCTGTGTCCTCGTCTTTGTCTAGCCACTCCTGGCACTCTATGCGTGGAGGCATGGGGGAGACTCGCTCCACTTTTTGGGGGATAGTACTCGTAAAAAAATGTAATCCTCACGTAGTACGAACAGCAGTCACAACAAACGTAACGGTTTGGTCTAGCCGTGACTGTGCTTGCCTCCGCTACATCCCAAGCCAGCTGCAAGGCCGTGGTCAGGCGTGGTGTACGTGCCATGCAATGTCGTAACTACTGGTGACAGACACTGCATAGCCAGTGTAAGGAGTTTTGACTCACGCTTTGCCTAAGCTACAAATAGCAGCGAGAACCCTAATGATGACAATGGTAGCTACAGCCCAAAAACCTTAAGAAAGACCCCCAAATCCTAAACCCTAAACCATAACCCCCAAACCCGAAACCCTAAACCCCAAACCCCAAACCCGAAACCCTAAACCCGAAACCCTAAACCCGAAACCCCAAACCCTAAACCCCAAACCCTGAACCCTAAACCCCAAACCCCAAACCCTAAACCCCAAACCCTGAACCCTAAACCCTAAATCAAACCGAGCACCAGGGCCTGGCCTGCCAGGCCTTGACACCTTCCATGAGCTGCTGGTCAGCGACCCGGGCATTCCTCGCTCACTGGACGCGGTTTAGGGTTTAGGGTTTAGGGTTTCGGGTTTAGGGTTTCGGGTTTAGGGTTTAGGGTTTAGGGTTTAGTGGGCCTGCACCCTGGCTTCAGAGTGAAGGGTTTGGGGCTTCAGCTCGGCCTGTAATCTTTGGGCTCGCTAGGGTTGAACACCGCCAGCATACTATAGGGGCCTTAATAATTTCAATAGGGTTTTGAGGGGGGGGGGGGGGGCTATTCTCGCATAATTCTATAGGGGCCAGAAGGGAATACTGTTAGTATTGCTTCTGTCTCGGCTGCAGGGTGTTAAGGCTTGTGGTGAGCATTGCTTCGAAGATTGAAATCTCTCAGACATAACCAGGCACTACCCATGACCATACACCCAGAAGTGGCATACTTCTAGCGGTTAAAGTCGAATTCAAGGTTGGCAATGTGGCATCTGCAATCGTCACATACTTTCCCACAACTTTTGGGAGGATCAAAGTAGAGCCCTCAAATTGTACCCTCGGCCCTAAACTACCATTGGGTCATTCTTAGGAACGGGATGTACTTTTGGGATCCTCCCTGGGGTCTGGGAACCCCTTAACCGTAAACCCTAAACCCTAAACCCGAAACTACCTAGGACCATGATGACGGACTTCCCATGAGAACCTGGAGATTGGTCCGGAAGTCTGCATCCGGGGATGCACTGCTAGAGTCAGGGCTTAGGGTGAGGGTTTAGGGTTTAGGGTTTAGGGCTTAGGGCTTAGGGCTTAGGGCTTAGGGTTTAGGGTTTAGAGTTTAGGGCTTAGGGTCTTTATAGGGTCTTAGGGCTTAGGGTTCAGGGTCTACTGGGAATACATGGGCATCGAAGGTTCAACAGATGGGGGGGGGGGGGGGGGGGGCTGGTTGCACATCATTCCGAGTCCACGGCTGGGTCTTCACCATGTTTTCCTGGCTCCAGATGGGGGTGTACGAAAAGAGCGGGAACTCTGAAATCGACCCCCAAAGAGTAGGATTCTCTCATAATGGGGACACCAATAATTAAGGTACCCCTAAACCCAAAACCCTAAACCCCTAGTTTCGGAAACCACCACATGCTGCAGAGCACACCAGAAGAAATGGGGTGGGGAGGGTTTCGGGTTTAGGGTGTAGGGTGTAGGGTTTAGGGTTTAGGGGGGAGGGACGATTCTACCTGACGGGCCTTTTCGGTATCCTAGCGTGCGCTTTCGGAATCGGCTAGAGTGGAGACCCAACAGACCCCGTGTCATTGAGATTCACATCCAATGTCCTACTGTACCCAATAAAGGGTGCACATTTTGCGGCCTGGAAAGGGTTTCGGAAAAATCCTGAGCCAAAAACGAACGAATAAGTCTACGACCGAGCATCTCAGAAACTGTAGGAGAAGGTGGGGGGCAGGGGATAAAAGCAGGGCCGAGGGAACCGCATCAAAGCATCTACACAAGAACAGGCCCCGCCTCCCTGGCGAGGGATGTTTTCAGCTCCTGCGTCGGAGAACGCATTAAAATGCACTGTAAGTCCCATCAATGTGCGGTTGTCAACAGTATGGTCCCTTTTTGGGGTCCCTATTGTAATATGGCACCTCATATTTAGGGTGCCCCAAGAAGGATCAGAATTTTGACAACCACCCAAAGCCCAAACCCTAAAGCCCGACCTGCTGATTGACCAGGGCAGCTGCGGCCTATCACAATAGGGAGACACCTCCCTTGAAAGCAAGTGAACCCCAAAAGGGTTTGTGGTCCACATGCCTGAGCCGGAATCATGGTAACACAGGGGGGACCCAAAGAGGAGGCCTGTGGTGGTGTCAGCCACGGACAAAACGACCAGTTCGCCAGGTCATGGCTCCGTTTTGAGTGCCCTAAATGAAAAGGCACGTAGGATAGGTAATCCCAGTTGGCGGCAAAAACTGAGAAACAACTAGGTCGGCCTTTTTTACACATAATAAGGGCAGATAAACCCTATGAACCATATTCCCAAATTAGGCATTCTCACACCCAATAAGGGCAGACAAACCATCTGAACTACATTCCCAAACTAGGTATTCTGACACCCAATAAGGGCAGATATTCCCTCTGAACCATATTCCCAAATTAAGTACCCTTACACCCAAAAAGGCCAGACATGCAAACAAATCGCCCACCCAGACAGCGAGGCCACGACGCAAAAGACAATCCGGAAGGAGCCCCAACCAGGCAAGGAGGCAGGCTTGCTTCTCTGAACACAAGGTGTGTAGGGTTCAGGGTTTAGGGTTTAGGGTTTAGGGTTTAGGGTTTAGGGTTTAGGGTTTAGGGTTTAGGGTTTAGGGTTTAGGGTTTAGGGTGTAGGGTGTAGGGTTCAGGGTTTACGGACTACCACGCACGCCCACCACCTGCACCAAGAAGAGTGTACCCGGCCGGCAAAACCACTCTAGACACATCGACTCAAGGGCCCCAAGACTCAAGGGCCCCAAACTCAACCCGCAACCCTCAACCCTCAACCCTCAACCCTAAACCCTAAAGAGACCCGGAATCTAGGATGGCCCCTCTGAACAAATATTCCAAATAGAATCCTCTTAAACCAAAAAGTTTCGATATCCCAAGGGCCGACCGGAGGTATCTGTGAGACCCGAGAACAGACTGCCAGTCTCCTCTCTCTTGTGTGAACCCTTCGGAAAGCACCTCGATTTCTCAGTATACCCATGTCAAGTGCGCACGTAGCACCGGAACCCTGGCCACCCTGAACCCTAAACCCTAAACCCATGCGTCCTTCCAGTAGGTGCGGCGAACTGACTCATCTCCGAAAGCCCGCTCCTGCGCCATCGTAGGGTTTAGGGTTTAGGGTTTGGGGCTTAGGGTCTAGGGCTTAGGAGTTAGGGCTTAGGGTCTAGGGTTTAGGGTGCTTCATCTCGCAGAATGAAAATGAAGCTGCGGCAAACTATGCCGAGCAGACCGTCTCTGGAGGGTTCAGGATCCGGGCGTACTCCCTACACCCTACACCCTACACCCTACACCCTACACCTTAAACCCAAAACTCTAAACCCTAAACCCTAAACCCTCGATGCGCCTGCGGCATCTTCAGCCACCCAGTGCTAAAGCCCTAAATAACCACCATCCTTAACCCACGACCCCTAAACGTCCATGTACCTATGTACCTGTCTAATATGTACTTGGGCCCTAAAGCTACGATATAGGAACCCCTTTAAGGCACGAGTATATGCAACATAGGCACATGGACCCTGAAAGGACTTGCTACACTTAAGGGGTACAAGGAGGGACCACTAGAAGGGACCCTTAATCTTGCTCCCCTATAAAACCCATATATAACCCCCTATATATACCTTATAGAGTCCCTAAGTACCTAAATAACCCCCCCAAATAACCCCCAAGGTCCGCAAATGGACCTTTTGGAACTCTAAGGGTAGCCCTTAATATGGTCCCTTGCCTCCTTTCAAGGGCTCTGATGTATGGGCCCTTAATTTGTCTATAAACAGAGCCCATGGAACTACCCTAAGAGGAATTTGCCACACTTAAGGGGTAGAAGGGGGTGACCCCCACAAGGGACCCTTAATCTTATTCCCCTAGATAACCCACATATAACCCCTATATATACCTTATATAGTCCCTATATAACGAAAAAAAACTTGAATAACCCCCAAGGTCCCTTATAAGGGTCCCTCCTTTTGCCCCAATGTACCTAAGTAACCCCTAAATAACCCCTAGGGTCCCTTACAAGGGTCCCTTCTTTTAGTCCCTTGCTACACTCGAACCCATATATAACCCGTATATACACCTTATATAGTCCCTATATAGCTGAGTAATACCTAAATAACCCCTAAGGTCCCTTACAAGGGCCCCTTCTTTGAGTCCCTTGCCACACGCATCTGCAGCTCGTGCCTCCCACTTGGCTTTCAACGCACGCTTTCGGTCGCGGACAACGGTGAACAAAGCCTGGACTGCACGGGATGGACTTGAGTGAGGGTTTAGGGTTTAGGTTTTTTTTTTTGAAAGTGAGTCGGACTTTTGCACATTGCCTCCATCCACCCCTTACGAGGCGCTCACTAAACTGAAAGAGCTCCCCACTCACAAGTCGAACGAAGATTCACACTTGACGTTATCCGAGAAGAAGTTCTCACAGTGGCATCACCTAAAGTTGTACTGATCCACGCGGAGCAAGGTTTAGGGTTTGGGGTTTAGGGTTTAGGGTTACCTACTTCGCGAAAACCTAAACATCAGCCCCATGACCCGAACTCATAAACTCCGCCTTGACTACTCAGTGCTACTTCCCAAAGCAGCAGGACCACAACTCCACGACCGCCCAAAACCGTAACATTAAAACCTTGCAAGCCCTAAGCTAAGCCCTAAACTGCTGTATCTCAGGAAACATGTCTCACACAATTTGCCAGCAGATGACCGAACCCACTAGACCCTAAACCACCCCTAATCCCAAAAATGCAAACCCTCTAAACCCTAAACTACCCCTAACCCCCTGAACCCTAAACCCGAAACCCTCAAAACCCTCTAAACCCTACAAGACCTCACCAAGACCGCTTTGCCATAGGCCTCCTCACTCAGCGGAAGCTTGGCTCCGCCTGGAGGAACAGTTTTGTTGGAACATGGGGTTCCGGGTTTTTTAGGGTTTAGGGTTTAGGGTTTAGGGTGAGGGTATTCTGGGTTATAGGGTGTATAGCCTGATCGCCCAGCAACCATGTTGTAATAAGAGCGCCCTTTTTGAGATTGGTTACTTTATAGGGGAACCTGGAACCAAACAAAGGGAAAATGGTACCACTGGGCTACCAAGATAGGGCGTAGGGTTTATTGGGTTTGGGGGCCCTAAGCGGGCCGAAAGGACTGAGTGTCTATTTAGGGTTTAGGGTTTAGGGTTTGATAGTGTTAGGGTTTACAGGGCTCAGGGTGTATAGGGTTCTACAGGACTTACAAGATTTGTGGGGTTTAGGGTTTAGGGTTTGGGCTAGTTGGCTACACCAAGCCCGAGAATAAGGATTGTCACATGGCAGTTGTGGTACTTTGGGGTTCGGGGTAGCCAAATGACACATACTAGATTGCGTACCCTTAACAGCCGGAAACAAGTAAAGGAACAGATGAACCTCTATCTGAACCATAAAAAATAAGTAAAAGCTAGATACAGATACATACATATATACATATACATATACATATACATATTCTACATGTGTACATATATATAGGGACACAGAGAGAGAGAGAGAGAGAGAGAGAGAGAGAGAGAGAGAGAGCGAGAGCGAGAGAGAGAGAGTGAGCTGCCCCGGGGCGTTCTTTGGATACTGAACTGAGCCGCAAGCTTGGGGTTTAGGGTTTAGGAAGTTTAAGTTTAGGGTTCAGGCTTCAGGGTTTAGGTTTAGGGTTATGGTTGCGGGTTTAGGGTTTAGGGCTTAGACCCCTGCTGGATGTTCGAAAGAGGGGTACGTATGACTGCATCACCACCTAGAGGGTATTCCTGCCCTAAACCCGAAACCCTGAAACCCGAAACCGTAGAGCATGGTTTCAGGGAAGGCTTTCCGTCCGGTGCGGGCATTAAGCCTTCGTGGGAGGGATGCAACTGTGTAGGGTGTAGGATTTAGGGTTGAGGGTTTAGGGTTTAGGGTGTGCACAGCAAGATTCAGGGACGAGGTGGCCCATATGCAAGTGAGCCGCTTGCCGAAAGGCTTAGGGTTTAGGGTGTAGGATTGAGGGTTTAGGGTTTGGGGTTCGGGGTTTTGGGGTTTCTCAGCCAGAGTCATCTACATGCTACTTAAAGTCACCACCATGCAGGATTTCAGGTTTAGGGCTGGTTTAGGGTTTATGGTTTAGGGTAAACCCTGAACCCTGAACCCTAAACCCTCATACCTGTTCGGTAAGGATTGCCCTTATAGGACACCCTAAACCCTACCTGTTCGGCACGGATGACCCGTTTAAGGGGTTTCTTCTCCCAATGGTCCCGTGAGAACAACCACCTCCCACTCCCCCCTCCCACCCCAGCCCAATTCTGAAGGTATGTTGCCTTGTTCAAGGGTATGCGGTATACAGGTTGCTCTTTCGGTAAAACATTCTTGCCCCTAAACAAACCCTGAACCCCCTAAACCCTAAACCCTAAACCTTAACCCCCCCCCCCCTCCCTTGACTCGACCTTCGATGGGACGTCCGGCGGCAAGCGACTGGAACAACGTCGATGCCTCGGCCTGGGGGAACCGAGGGCTGATCTTGACGGTCATATAGGGTTTAGGGTTTAGGGTTGAACCCTGAACCCTCGAAACCTCACAAACCCTATATAAGGCCTACAAAGCTGATTTTTCCTTCTAAACGCTATGAACCGCATAAGCCTCAAACCCTTTAAAAAATAACCCCTGTGAAAGCCTTCAGCCGGTGGGGTCTTTGTATGAGGGTTCCGGGGAACGATCTCGATCGTTTAGGGTTTAGGGTTTAGGGTTTAGGGTTTAGGGTTTAGGGTTTAGGGTTTAGAGTCTTTCCTTCTGCTTGGATCCCAACGGTAGCTCGGGGTTTGGGTTTAGGGCTCTGGGTTTTGGGGTTGGCGGTTTCGAGGCTTATAGGGTTTACGGCGCAAAGGTGCGTGACCAGGGCAGATGACCTCTAAGCCTTGGGATCTTCCCCCTTGTACTAACAGTCCTTCAAAGGGATCATAGTACCCCCTATATTATAATCCCATTAAGGACTGTTAGTAGAAAGAGGAACATCCCAATCTAAGCCGTTTGGGAGCCGTAAGGGGCGCACCCTGAGCTCGTCTGCCAAAGAGCCGCCTGGGCACGCCAGGCGCTGGCTTAATTGGTTTTGCTCGGCTTTGGGGTTGCCCTGAACCCGAAACCCAAAACCCAAAACCCTAAATTTTGCCCCGCGTTGTAACCCGAACCCTAAGCCCTAAACCCGGGGCTTAAGGCAGGGCTGTAAGGGCCCCCCCAAAAAAGTGAACTACGTATCTTGTCCGCCTGTCCAATATACCCTTTACGAGATTCTACACAGGGTACCTCATTCCCTCATTCCCTCCTTCCCTACTATAAGAACCTGTAAGTGGGTGTAGGGTTTAGGGTTTAGGGTTTAGGGTTCGGGGTTTGGGGTTTAGGGTTTAGGGGTTGGGGTTTAGGGTTTAGGGTTTAGGGCCATTTCCTTACCAAGAACATCGGCAAGTGTAAGGGCCAGGCACGAGGTGTGCTGCACTGACTCCCAGGCCGCATGCAGGCTCAGGATCCTCTGAAAAAAACAAAACCCTAAACCCTAAACCCTAAATAAACCCTAAACCCTAAACCCTAAACCCCAAACCCCAAACCCTAAACCCTAAACCCTAAACCCCAATACAAGGTCTTTAGGGTCTGTAGGGTCTTTGGGGTCTTTAGGGTTTCTAGGGTTTCTAGGGTCTTTAGGGCTTTTTCGTGTCTTTTTTGGTTTTCTTTTGTTTGCATGTGTGTTTATGGCTGTTAATGCTTGTAGTCTTTATCGCCCTTTGGCGTCTTTAAAACCTAAAGCCTTGGAGCAGCAAGGCACGAAGGCCCTCAACTCATCCTGGGAGCTTCGGCCTTGCCCTGGTCTTGTTAAGGCGAAGCCGTCAGACTTCAAGATTCTGAGGTACTTTCTGTGGCCTGGTGTACTCTTTCGGGATCAGGGGTGGGTTTAAGGTTCAGTCTTTCGAGGGCTGCGGAGCTGCAGGTGGAACGCAAAAGCAAGGAAAAAGGAGGGGAAGCAAACCTCGCACCCCAAGTTTTGAGAATGCAGGAGGCCATGAGAGCATCAGTTTAGGGTTTAGGGTTTCAGGCTTAAGGTTTAGGGTTGCCAAAGCAGAAGACCTCGGCTGGGGCCCTTCCAGCCCAAGCCCAAAAAACCGAAAGAGCTTCCACTCCTTTATCGCCTCTTCAGGCTTTGGGTCGCATGTGGCGAGATGATGGGTGTGTGTTGTGGGTGCCCTGAATGTAGAGGAACTACAGGGACCCAACCAAACACCGCAATGTAATACAGGGGTCGGAATAATTACTAGTAGACCGGAATATAATACCCCTATGGTCCCTTTACAGTTGCACTATTATAACCCCCAGGCCCCCCTTTTCTAATTTTTAAGGCCCCTATATTGGAGCGCTGACCTCTTCAAGGGTTTACTTGCGATCCGCTACATCGAGCCTGCCGTCGTTCACGGAGGCTACGAGCTGCTTCAGCAGTGCCTCGCGCCGCGAGATGGGGACGCCCCAGGGACCGGGACGGCTGTGTCCAGAGTTCTGACTCACCCTACCATGTGCAAGCTACTGCAAACTACTCCAAACCCAGCGCCGCTGGCTCAGACAACTTGCTGAAAAGACAGGAGACTGCTGCGCATCATCCACAGAAATTTTCCAGTGGTGTCGTGTACCGAAGGCCACTTTCAGTGGTCACCACCCTCCTTGATCATACACCTCGACTGACTGTCAGGGTTTCGGGTTTAGGGTCTTACAACACCGGGAGCCCGACGACAAAGGCCACGCATCCCAGAGTCTTGCCGTTGACAGCCTGGCGAGGGTGGTGCACGAGCCGGAAAAGCACGTTCGCAGTTTAGGGTTTGGGGTTTAGGGTTTAGGGTCTAGGGTTGGTTATAGAAGGTTCTAACTGCTGAAAATCACTATATCCATCTGTACCCTACATATAACAACCCCTACGACCCCCGGTAAGTCCGAACCCCAATTTAAAGCCTACAGAATCAATATAGAAGATTGAGCCCCAAGCACACTTGACCCCAGGCTTGCAGTTCAGGCGCCTTGTTGAGGGCCTGACATCTTGAACCCTCAGCTAGACCTAGACCCTAAACCCTAAACCTGGAACCCTAAACCCTAAACCCTAAACCCTAAACCCTAAATCCTAAGCCCTGAACCCCAACCCTAAAAACCCTACACAGCAACCCCCCTCTGGATGCCGCCTTGGGCCGGGCAAGGCCAGCTGAGAACAGCTTCGACCGGAACTTCTCCACTGCCGCCTGCCCCAAGACTTGCTGTTGGTTAGTAGGGAATGAGGGAATCAGGTACCCCATATCCCCCTATTATTATACCCTTTAATGGATTATCCCCCTATTATTATACCCTTTAATGGATTATATAGGTACCTGATTCCCTCGTTCCCTACCAGCCAATCGTAAGCAAGGGGCTGAGCGAAGGTTTCTTTTTCGTGTGGGAGGCTATGGTGAAATTTGCCCTATTTGGTTTCGCCCTAGGCCCCGTTCCGCCCCTGTGCGTCTTTGCCTTTGTGCCTCAGAGCATAAATGGCTGGGCTGGTTGTGGTCTACCGACGGTGGCGCCACCGAATCCCTACATGCTCGCCTTCGTGCTGCGTCTTCGCAACTGTGTGTTTTAGCTGGCCTGTGCATTGAGGCTGCTCTTCCTTTACCGCTCGCAGCTGCACTTTTCGAAAGTAAGGTAGACGGGACACTTAGAGTTGGAAGGTGGCTCTTCGCTGTCATGGCCCCGAATGCGGAGTCCGAGTTGAATACCGCGCAGGACAAGTGGGCGCGCACGCTGCTAGGTGTTCCACCTTGGAAGCCAGCGCACCTTGCTTCGTGGGAACTTGGCTGGCAGTTGTCAGGTTTTGCCCGTGCTGTGCTGGATGTTGCCTCTCGTCGGGCCCGCATCCAGTCATGGCCGCGGCAAGACTGGTACCGCCAGATGTTCTGTGAGGCTTCCAAATCACCTGCTTCTTGGGCTGCACGGAGCTTGAAGCTGCTCCAAGACTGGGGTATCCGAGATTTCAACGAAGGAAACATGTCGTTGGGGCTGCGCGCCTACAAAAACTATGTAAAGGACGCTCTGAAAGACATTTGCCTTGAGAAAACGAGGAGGGCTCTGATCCCTTCTACGGCACCGTGCATTAACAACGCTTTCCCCTCTAGAATGCCCAGACTGACGCTGCAGAACATTGTCCGAAGGCCAGCGACTTGGAATACCCTGCTTGCCACCAGAGCCATCAGCAGGCTAAGGCTAGACTTGCTGGTGCTCGGGTGCAAGGCGGACAAACCGTCAAGAGCGAGGGAAGTTCGATGCGTGTGCTGCGAGCGTCTCACTGTGGCGCCTCTAGCACACACGCTCCTGCGGTGCACTGCATGGAGTTCCTTCAGATCCCCCAGGCAGCTATGGGAGCATGCTTCACTCCAGGAAATTCTATGCCTGGAACCAGAAGCAGAAGGCTTCGAACAGCTCGCCTGTATGGCCCTCGCCATTCAGGAACATGTGAAATCCTTCTGGGCGGCGCGGCCTGGAGCTTTGCGACGAATGTGGCCGTGACTTTTGATGGCAGAGGTCATAAATGTCATCATTCGCTCAGTGTGTGTCTCTGTCTCTGCCTCTGTCTCTGTCTCTGTCTCTGTCTCCGTCTCCCTCTCCTTCTCTCCCTCTCCTTCTCCTTCTCTCTCCTTTTCTCTCCTTTTCTCTTCTTCTCTCTCGCTCCCTCCCTCTCCTTCTCTCTCCCTCTCTCTCCCTCTCTCCCTCCCTCCCTCCCTCCGTCCCTCCCTCCCTCCCTCCCTCCCTTCCCTCTCTTTCTCTCTCTCTCTTTCTCTCTCTCTCTCTCTCTCGCTCTCTCTCTCTCTCTCTCTCCCCCTCTCTCTCTCTCTCTCTCTCTCTCTCTCGCTCTCGAATCCTGGCCGGCTGACCGAATTGTTGCTTGTACCTTCTTGCTGAGCAACGGGGCACACTCTTGTGTGCTTCCCGCCAGCAGGATGCCGGGAGTGTTAATGTTGACCCGGAACGCAACCCCACGGTGTGGACCAGGGTAACCAGCGTAACCAGCGTATAGGGCTTACAGGGTTTAAGGCTTAGGGGCTGAGAGAAGGTTTGGGGTACAGGGCATATAGGGCTTCAGGTTTCGGGGTTAGGGTGTAGGCTCATAGGGTTCGAGATTTAGGTGTTTTGGGGCATCTAGGAATTAAAGCTCTGGGGGAGTTTGAGCGATCGAAGCCGCTCCAGGTTAAGAGCCTTCTTCACGGGCTGCACAGGGCGAACTTCAGATTTGGGTCATTCCTCCAAAGAGTTTGCACAAGCCCTATCAGGTCTTGACTCAACTTGCACCCCTAAACCCTACACCCTAGACCCTAAACCCTATACCTTAAACCCTATACCCTAAACCCTAAACACCCAGCGTGCCTTAAAGGGCTCGCCCAAGGACCCATAACTGGCACCTGGACAGTGTGTTTCCTACCCGATGAAGGTTTAGGGTTTAGGGTTTAAGGGTTTAGGGTTTTAGGGTTTAGGGGTTTAAGGGTTTAAGGGTTTAAGGGTTTAATGGTTTAAGGGTTTAGGGGTTGAGGGTTTGAGGGTTTAAGGGTTGAGGCGCAGTTGCACACGAATCCTTGCTCAGTGATCATAAGGAACCCATGGGGGGAGGGAGGGGGCGTAAGAGAGAGGCGTGTAGGGGGCCATATTCCCTTATTCAGACGGAGAACAGGCACGTTTAGGTCTCAGTATTCTGTGATGATTGCTTCCATCAGCATGGTAGTCCTATTTGGGGGACTATATTACCCCAAGGGTCCATGTAGCTAAATGGGGAATGCTTGGGCCTCAAAGTACCTCCTATACAAGCAATTTGGGGCCCAAGTATACAATAATGAGGTGCGTGGACCTTTAGGGCAAAACCCTAAACCCTAGACCTGAATAGACCCTATAATATCGGGATCGGAATAACTACTACTAGTATTCTCTCATGGTCCCTTATGTTCGTACACCCCCAAATCACCAAGGCAGCGGCTCTCAAGGCGACTGGCATTAGGACTCGGGATGACGTCGCAGCTGCGGTGCCTGTACTTCGGAGTGGCAACCAGTGTCACCAACCTAACGATTTTTGGGTTTAGGGTTGAGGGTTTAGGGTTCTAGCGTTTAGGGTTTAGGGTTTAGGGTTTAGGGTTGAGGGTTGAGGGTTGAGGGTTGAGGGTTGAGGGTTGAGGGTTTAGGGCGCGATAGAACCAAATACTGTAAGATGCACAGGAGGGTTGGATAATGCATCGGTTCCCTGAAATACTGGCGGCTTTGCGTGCGATGCGGTTGATGCAAAAGGTCTGTTGTAACCTAAACCCTAAACCCTAAACCCTAAACCGATGTGACAATCGGCTCCACTGGCCCCGTTTACTGCATCTCACTTCTCTGAGCCAACCCTATCTCCAAGGGTCCATGTACCTCTTTATTGTATACTTAGGGTTTAGGGTTTAGGCTTATATCGGAGTACTTTGAGACCCAAGTACTTCCTTTTCAGGTACATGGAATCTTGGGGCCATAGAGCAAAACCCTGCACCTCCACAAGCTTGCGCTTCAGAGAAGCATGTCTATATGAAAGAGGTTTATAAAATTTCAGGTTTGGGGTTTACGGTTTTGGGTTTTGGGTTTAGGGGGCTTTTGGTTTAGGGACCTTGAAGGGCTTAGCGGATTTGGGGCTTAGGCTCCGGGCGTTTAGGGTTCACCTACAGTATCCCATATGCCGTTTTAACAATGCAATAGTTGAGGCACATGTCCCTCTTTTAAGGGTATGTAGGTTGCCCTACGCAGCCCTTAAAAACTTAGGGTTTAGGGTTCAAGGTTCAGGGTTTAGGGTTCTAAACTCCCTAAATGCCGAAGGATCTCCTAACACACTGGGACGAAGACCCTCTGGCCTGAAAAACTTCACCAGCCCATGCCGGACGCTGCAGGCTTTCCGCGCACTCTCCTGCTCATGGATCAGGGGCGTCATACTCGGACCCCTGTAAGGATGTACCCCGAAAAGCTTCCCTTCATTCACTCACAATGTGGCCCTTATAATCTCTTGAAGGACCTTCAAAAAGGGTCCTCAAACCCACGGATACAACTCTAGGGGTCCAAGGTAGAATCCTTGATAGGCACTTGAGGAACCCGAAGCCCTGCGCCCGAAAACCTGCAAGTCTAAGAACCCTTCAAACCCTGAACCCTAAACCCTAAAGCCCAAACCCTAAACCCAAAAACCCTAAACCCTGAACCCTAAACCCCAAAACGCACAGGCCCAGGAATCCTGCACCCGAAGAGCCCTCAACCCTGAAAACGCGCAACTCTAAGAAATGTATAGACCAGACGCCCTCACGAGAAAGCTCGAAACCCCTCCCCCCCCCCCAAAAAAAAAAAAAAAAAAAAAAAAAACAGAACTAACAAGGTGCAACTCTCCCCCTACCTGTGTCCCTGCTGTATTAAGCCTAAGGTTTTGGCCTAGGGCTTAGGGTTTAGAGTTTAGGGTTTAGGATTAGGCTAGGGCCTTAGGGCCTCGGGGCCTAGGGCTTAGAATTAAGTACTCCCAACTGAGCTACATGGGGGTTTACGATAAGAGGGGGGTACCTTATTGGGGCCCGTATCATAAGGGAATCCCACTATCTGGAGTCTATATTGGGGTCCCTGTTTCTCATAAACCCCACATGAAACTCTAAACCCTAAACCCTAAACCCTAAACCCTAAACCCAAAACCCAAAACCCAAAACCCTAAACCCCTCACTCCAAGAGTTGCTCTCTCAACTGCCTGGCCTTCGACAGGTCCCGGGAGTCGTGCAAGCACTGCTCCAGGTACTCGTCGGAAGACAGCATCCGGCCCTTCGCAGCAAGCATAGCCATAGTTTAGGGTTTAGGGTTTAGGGTTTAGGGTTTAGGGTTTAGGGTTTAGGGTTTAGGGTTTAGGGTTTAGGGTTTAAGGTTTGCAGCCATTTGGGGCACACATGGGATGCGCTAATCATCAAGGTCTCGTAAGGAATTTTCTTTCAAAAGCTGCACCTCTTAAGTAAGGCTAGGGTTTGGGGTTGAGAGTTTCAGGTTTCAAGGTACTAGGTAACAACTATACATACCAACATCGAAACCCCTAATCCCTAAACCCCAAACCCCAAACCACGGGCTTTAGGGTTTACGGTTTCGGGGGCTTTGGGTACGCGAGTTTCTTGTGATCCTCCCAGGAGGTTCTTATCTGCAACTTGCCAAGCCAGCGAGCCTTGTCGTCCTTGGGGAGGTCCTCGGGCTTGATTGGGTTCAGGGTTTAGGGTTTTGGGTTTAGGGCTTAGGGTTTAGGGCTTAGGGTATGTAATAGTTAGGCTTCACCGTCTCGACTGTGCTGCTAACAGTGCCACACTGAAAACCCCAAATTCCCTACGGCCCGAGGCCTTAAGCCCACAGCCATAAATCCCTAGCGAACGACATAAGCCCTAAGCCTTAAAACCCTACAAACCCTCAACCCTGAACCCCTAAACCCTAAACCCCTAAACCCCTAAACCCTAAACCCCTAAACCCTAAACCCTAAACCCGAAACCTCTAAACCCTAAACCCTAAACCCCTAAACCCTAAACCCTAAACCCGAAACCCCTAAACTCTAAACATTAAACCCTACAAGCCCTCAGCAGTGCTTAGTGCCTCCCAGTGCAAGCCCAGGCACCTCGAGGTCACGTAAAGACCACAGCAAGGCTGGCTTGCCATAAGCCTGTTTAGGGTTTAGGGTTTAGGGTTTAGGGTTTAGGGTTTAGGGTTTAGGGTTTAGGGTTTAGGGTTTCGGGTTTAGGGTTTAGGGCTGTAAGGCTTAGTAAGGTCTAGGCTTTACCGGTGCAATGTTCTACGAGTTTTGAGGGTTTGCATGCTTAGGGATGTAGAGGGTGTGAGAGCGCCCTTCGCAGAGCGGAAGCTTATGGATTGCTCTTTGCTTCTCTGGCATGAAACCCCAAAAGGGTCCAACAACTTGGACCCTAAACCCTAAACCCTAAACCCTAAACCCTAAACCCTAAACCCTAAACCCTAAACCCTAAACCCTAAACCCTAAACCCTAACAAAACCTTCACCCTAAACCCGAAAAAAGTCGGATCCATTTGGGTGCCTCCGTTCCCCTCTCTTCCACGATGTCACTGAAGCGGCAGGCGGATTTCAGCTGGTCAAAGGTCGCCTTCAAGGTTTAGGGTTTAGGCTTTAGGGTTTAGGGTTTGGGGTTTAGGGTTTAACGTTGAGGGTTTAGGGGTTCTTCTGGCTACGGAGGTTTAAGGGCTCTTTGGTGTTTGGGGTTTTGGAGTTCTGTTGGGGCGGCTTGAGGGCCCTAGGGGTTTAGGGTTTAGGGTTTTAGGGGTTTAGGGTTTAGGGTTTAGGGTTGCGAGAGCTTCAGGAGTTCTGGGTTGAGGGGCGATCGAGGGGTTGGTAGAAGTAAGGTTTAGGATTCGAGGTCCCTAATCCCTAAACCCTAGACCCTAAACCCTACACCCTAGACCCTAAACCTTAAACCCTAAACCCTAAACCTGAAACCCTAAACCCTAAACCCTAAACCCTAAACCCTACACTGCTTTGATTCGGGGTGCAGGGCTTAGGGCTGGTTGCGTCGGGAGGTTTTGGGGTTTGTAGGGTCTGGGCCAGGCTAGAGGTCCAGGGTCCAGGGTCCAGGGTCAGGGTTTAGGGTTTAGGGCTAGGGTTCAGGGGGTTTGGGGTTTAGGATTTTGGGTTTAGGGCTAGGGTTTAGGGTTTGGGGTTTAGGGTTTAGGGTTTTAGGATTTAGGGCCAGCCAGGTTTCAGGTGAACGGCTTCGGGTTGAGTGCCGGAGCACGCATTCGTGACGAAACTGAAGCTAGACCCAGGACTAACCTAATAATCAAAAGGGCGCCCTTTTTGGGTTTTAAGGGGATGAGGAGGGAACCCCAACCCCTAAAAAACGGAAGAAAGGGACTACTCCGGATCCTAGGAAGGGAAGTGACAGTCTCCATCTTGCCTCGTCTAAGTTGCCGGTGGTGTTCATGACCTTGGTCACCAGGATTTTAAACCCTGAAACCCTACGACCCTAAAAACCCCCAAACCCTAAAACCCTAACACCTACACCCTAAAACCCTAAAACCCACACCCTAAACCCTACAAGCCCTAAATCCCAAACAGGTTCAACCCGGCACTGGCAGGATGACTTGAAAGCTCAACGGATTTTCCTAAAATTAGGGTTTAGGGTTTAGGGTTTCCCTCCTTTACCTTTTTGGAGTTCCTACTACAGCACGGACCGTGATACTACGGTTAGGGTTTAGCGTTCGGATACCCCCCCCCCCCCAGAACTGGCCCCAAGTGTGCAGCTCCTGTCTCAGCTCGGAAACTCGCGCTCAACCATGGGACCATGGGCTCGTCGCAGACATGCCAACAATCTGGGCCGCAAACCACTGCCGAAGAAAGCCTGGAAGAAGAGGGTTTTTGGGGCTTCGGGTTTAGGGGTTTCTGAGGTTTGGGTTTTAGGCAAGAAAGCCTGAAACAACAGGTTTTTTGGGGTCACAGGCTTCGGGGTGACGAAGGCTTAGGGGAATATGGGATTTCTAGTAGGTTTAGTCATTCCGTCCCACACGCCCTGTGGCGTTTGCAAGTGAGCCTTATCGCTTCAGACGGGAGGACTGCAAGAACTCTGTGCTTAGAAAGCACTGGGCTTCCAAAACATCCTGAACAAGATCTCTTAATCCCAACATAGGCAAAAAGCGGCGCCGTGTTGAAAGCTATGGCCCCTCCTTGGTTGCCCTAAATATGTAAGTATTCTAGCAGAATTCCATAGATAAAAATGAACTTACCCCTAAACCCCACAGACTCTTAACCCCAAACCCATAAGCCCAGAATAAGCCCTCCGGCCATGTAAACCCTGCATACCCCATAAACCCTACGCCCACACAGGTCTTTCCCAAAGTCGGTGCCCCCTAAAGTACCCCTGAAAGCAATATAAACCTTATGATAGGAATGCGAAAACAAGGGTTTAGGGTTTAGGGTTTAGGGTTTAGGGTTTAGGGTTCAGGGAAACCCCCTGCCATATTATTCTGGATGCGGACGCGAAGCAGCCAGCACAGTGCCAGAAGCTGCATGTCGCGGGAGGCGCCGTGACCTGGACTCCAGAAAAAACAGAGGTCGTTGGGTGTTGAGTTTTAGGGTTTATGGGGTGTGAGGTTTATAGGGTTTAAGGTTCATGGGGTTGAGGGTCTATGGGATTTAAGGTAATATAGGGTTTAGGGTTCAAAGGTTTTCGTTTTTGTTGGGGTTTAAAGTTTATAGGGTTTTCAGGGGTCGTCGGGTTCAGGGTTTATAGGCTTCAGGGAGAGTCATGAGCCTACATGCGCCCAGCTCAAACAAAATGCCAACAAGAATGGGATGCTTTAGGGAATTTCAACAGGTTCAAACTTTATGAGTGTTAAGAGGCCCAGAAGGTTGAACGAGCTTATTTGGAGGCCTAGGGCTTTTAGGGCTTCGGGGGTTGAGTCTCTTGAAGCGAAGTAATTCGCAGTGTGGGCAAGCATACATGCATTGAGACGGTCGAAACCCTACGCCCTCTAACATTAAATCCCTAAACATTCCCGGGCCTAAACCCTTAGCACTAGAAGCCCTAAACCCAGGACTCTCAACCCTATCAGCCCTACACCCTACACCCCAAAACTATGCACCCTACGTCACACTCAACCCTATTATAATCCGCAGTATATTCTCACTCTGAGCACCCCACAAACTCGAAACATCGAGCCAACAAAAAACCAAAACTTTGCGGTGGGGGAGGGGGCAATCTGTCGGGGCTTCCCTAAACCCTAAACCCTAAACCCTAAACCCTAAACCCTAAACCCTAAACCCTAGACCCTAGACCCTAAACCCTAAACCCGAAACCTTAACTTTAGCCATTTTTTTTTGGGGGGGGGGGGGGGGGGGGGGGGCATTTTTCTCATTTTCAGGCAGAGCCGCAGCTGTTATCCGACACAGAGGCGCCAGGTCCGCCGAAGCCCTGGCAGCTCAACCAAGCAGTTTAGTATGGGTACGGGTTCAGGGTTTAGGGTTTAGGGCTTAGGGCTTAGGGCTTAGGGCTTAGGGCTTAGGGCTTAGGGTTTAGGGTTTAGGGTTTAGGGTTTAGGGTTTAGGGTTTAGGGTTTAGGGTTTAGGGTTTAGGGTTTAGGGCTTAGGGCTTAGGGTTTAGGGTAGGGTTTTTAGGGTTTAGGATTTCGGGTACAGGGTACCACTTGCTGTGGAAATACCCATATATACTCAAACAAGGAAGCCGCCTGAATTGCTGAGCCTGAGTCCGTTTCCACTTAGGAAGGGTTTAAGACGCAAGGCTTCAAATGATAAAATGTGAGGAGCCCAGGATGTAGCTTCACCAAGAACAGAAAGTTGCGCCCTACTTCCGAGAGACTTCTCTGGATAAGAGGTTGGCCTAAGGCCTACGCACCATAAGCCTCTAGATGCTCCATGGCTTGTCACCCACTGCATTTAGAGTTCGAGGTACAGGGTTTTTGACCCTTAACCCCAAAGACACAGCGAGATCTCACACTGACATCAAGTCTGAGTGCAGCAACATGTTGAAAAAGTCATGGCCTAGGGGTATTTTGTGGCTTGCCACTTGGGGGTTCGGCCCTAAATTTCAACAATTCACGCTTCGGGGGGGTTTGGGCTTACGCAGACCGGGCTTCCTCGGCCGTTTTGGGCCCTCAAACCGTCAAAGAGTTTGGGGTTTAGGGTTCAAGGTTTAGGGTTTCGGGTTTAGGGTTATAGTATTCCAATAAGGGGTCGGAACAAGTACTAATGGTGTTCCCTTATGGTACCTATACAATTATACTAGAATAACACCCAAAACCTTGCTCCAATCATTAAGGCCCCGCCCTCTAAGGGAATGAAGAAGGGTTCAGGGTGTAGGGCTATGGGGGGGTTTACGATATTTGGGCTGGCGACATTGGGGTCCTTTTTCAGGCCGTGAAGCTTCCTTCAAGTAGGGTTTAGGGTTTAGGGCTTAGGGCTTAGGGCTTAGGGCTTAGGGCTTAGGGCTTAGGGCTTAGGGTTCTGTGGACCCAGTTTCTCCGACTGCCTCGCAATCGAGGATGAGGATGACTGGACTCCTCACAGGCAAGATCGACCATCACGGTACTTGCTTTGCGACCAGAACCCCAAAAAGGGCATAATATGGTCCAGATACCTGAGTAGGGATTATAGTACTACAGGGTGTTTGATCACAATTTCAGGGTTCATTTGGTCCGCAAAATCCACCCTAAACTCCTAGACCCTGCGCAAGTACCTACGGATGTTCCCCCTTATACTAACAGTCCTGAATAGAGACTTTCATAGGGGGTACTATAGTCCCTATTAAGGACCGTTGGTCTAAGGGGGCACATCCCAACCTGCACCCTATAAGGGCTTAGATGGTCCAGACAGAAGACTATGAAAGGGAACAAATGCTGCAGATGGGACACAAGATACAAATTCTTAGTCCCCATGTCGTCCCCAAGTTGCCAGGGTAATTTAGCCCGAACGTTCTGAGGGCGAAAAAACTCGCGATGAAAAGCAATCCACTTTGCCTGAAACTAGCAAAAGCCGAAAAAAGGGAACTACACTTACAGGGGTTTAGGACACAGGTTTCCAGAGGAAGCGTGCAGCTTGTAGGAATCAAAAGCATACGCACTTTTGGTTAATCGGGGTTAGAAGGGGAGTGAAGCAAAGGTAATATATATATATATATATGGCTGCACTCTGCGCAAATAAAGACCCTAAGCCTAAACCCAAGAATCCACACCAAGCATGGCGCCTCTCATCTTTGTCCGCCCCTCCCGCCCACAGCCAGACACCTGCAAAAAGTGTGTTGGCAAAGGGCCACAACCTGAATCCCGAACCGTCCGGGGTTTAGGGTTTAGGGTTTAGGTTTAGGGTGTAGGGTTTAGGGTTTAGGGTTTAGGGTTTAGGGTTTAGGGCCCAAAAACCCTGAACCCTAAACCGTAAACTCTAACCCCAAACCCCAAAGCCCAAACGTCAAAACCCAAACCTACAACCTGAAACACGTGGCCTCCTTAGGGCAGCACAAACTGATTCCGAAACATGCTGGGTACATGGGTTGAGGGTTTAGGGTTCAGGGTTCAGGGTTCAAGGTTTAGGGTTTAGGGTTTAGGGTTTAGGGTTTAGGGTTGAGAGGGGCCAACCTCTCAGTTCTGAGAGATCATCACAAGACGGCTGGCCTTCCGTCCGAGTTGTGGACCATAGGGATCCGCCGACGTGAAGTACCTCGAATCGATACTTCGGTTCGGCCTTAAAGGCCCAAAGGGTTTGGGGTTTAGGGTTTAGGGTTTAGGATTAGGGTTTAGGGTTCCCAAAGGGTCCATGTACCTAAACAGGGAACACTTGGGCTTTAAACGTACTAGTGCTTCCTACATAGGGACTTTGAGGCCCAAGTATATAAGAAGGTGCATGGATGCTGAGGGAATGAAACGCCAAGGGCTGAGGGTTTGGGGTTTTAGGGTTCGAGGGCAGTAGTCTGATCCGCTTCTTGGGAAGCCAGTTGCAGGCTCACAGGTCGCGATGTCTGCTTTTTGGCCTATAGGCTTCTTGCAAATCTCATTGAAGATTCATAGGTCTTGATATCTGTTTGTTGGTCTATAGCTTCTTTTGGGGAACGAGTCGATGAGCTTTGTTGTTGCTGGCTGCTATCTGGCTAACTGGTGCCTTAGCCATAGGGCCTAAGCGTGAGTAGCGAGTGAAGTGTAGGTCTGCGGGTTGAGGTAGGGACTGCCGCAGGGATTGTTTCCCTCAAGGTCAGGTAGGGGTTGATGGGTAGCTACAGCTGGGGTTAAGAGTAGGGTCGTCACTGTGGAATCCGGTGAGAAGCCCGTGTGGCAGGGCGCGTAGTTACTCACAACCACCCATGAACCTTCCAAGTAGTTTCCATAAGAAACCTGACACAAAAGATGTGTATGTTAAACAAGGGGATCCCCTGATAACCACCAAAATACGATAATTCGAACTAGGGGTCTCCCCACTTTCCTTGGGAAACCCCATATCCCTTGCTCGCCGGAATGAGCTTTTAAAGGGCAGGCGGCAGGACTACAAGGGTACCGCAGGTTCAGGGTAGGGAAAGTTGTGCCCATAGGGCTTGGGGTTAGGCTCACGCACTCGCTACAAGCCGCCATACAAGGCTGACGAAGGGGACTCCGAGTCTGTACTAGGGGGGCTTTGGGGTTTTGTGGGGTTTGAAATGCGCCGTAAGTGGGGCTTACGACTTGCATGTTCCAGCTTGTTGAAAGGTGCTGTTGGCTTTGGGGTTTGGCAGGGTTTAGGGTTTAGGGTTTAAGGTTTAGGGTTTAGGGTTTAGGGTGCAGGGTTTAGGGTTTAGGGTTGGGGTTTGGCAGGGTTTAGGGTTTAGGGTTTAGGTTCTAGGGCTGCTTAGTCGAATGCAAGGTTGAAACCACGCACCATGCTCCAAAATGCTCAGGGGTCGGCCGGCAGTCCCTGCTGAGGACGGTCCAGGAGATGATTTGCCCTGAAAGGGGTCTAGGGTTTAGGGTGCAGGGTTTAGGGTGCAGGGTTTGGGTTTAGGGTTTAGGGTTTAGGGTTTAGGGTTTAGGGTTTAGGGTTTCGGTGTCCTAGTGGCTGAGTTCCCTGATCCAAAAAGAGGTTAAACTCTTAATTGTGGTAGCACTGTATTCTCTCTCTCTCTGTATAAATAAAATACGTGTACTATGTTACATATAGTACATGCGTTGGAAGCTATGATGATGTATAGGCACCTGTTTTGAGGCGAGAGTTCAAAGAAGATACTTGTTGTGAGTTTCCTAAAGTGGGGTACGCCCTTTAGTAGACTCCCGCTGACAAGGACACCGAAAAAAGACCCCCATTTTTTCTTGCGGACCCCCCCCCCCCCCCCCCCCCCTACAGTTGGAGCCTTAGAGAAATGAACGCCCAAACCCTAACCCCTAAACCCTAAACCCAAAACTCTAAGCCCCTGAAACCCTAAACCCTGAAGCCTATAAACCCGAAAACTCTAAACCCTAAAACCCTAAACCAACTCTCGTCGCAGAGCTCAGGCCGACACAAGTACGTCTTTCCACTTTGGCACGTACCGCAGAGCGCGATGGCCTCGGGCATTGTGAAAGCATGTCCGGGTTTAGGGTTTAGGGTTTAGGGTTTAGGGGTTCAGGTTTAGAGTTTAGGGTTTAGGGTGTTTTAGGGCTTAGGGTACAGGATTGAGGGTGAGGTTTGGGGGTTCGTCGGGGGTCAGGGCTTAGATTTTTACTTTTTCCAACAGGTGATCGCTCCGGAATGGGCACTGATGTCTACTGAAATCTGAAATCCGACAAGCCCTGAGGATCCGCGTACTATGTAGTTTATACTTTGGGCCCAAAGATATTACATAGGAAGACCTGAACCACAGCCTCAACCCAAAACCCAATCAAGGCCCAAGTATATAATTACTCCAAATCATACCCAAACCCTAAACCCTACACACTCTACACCCCAAACCCATAACTAGGTACACGGACGCTTACAGCTCACTCACACCGGGAGCCACGCCACCACGCCGCGCCTCGGGGCACCAAGGTCTCTGTCATCGTTTTGGGGTTTCGGTATGTAGTTCCGTTTTGGGTTAGGTAGAGGGGATTCTAGTATACTACCCCAAAAAGGTACTGCAAAGGAGCCTTTGGGTAGGGGTTTAGGCGGGGCTTGCAGGGTTTAGGGGATTTAGAGGTCAGTCTAGAGTTCGCTCTTTTTCTCTCGAGTGACCTCAAAGGGGTCCGTACCCATACCGTGGAATTTTTGGCCGCTAAGACTGCAATGGCCACACCCAGAAACAGGAACCCCAAAACCCAAGTGTTCAGAGCCACGGGCAACACGGGATGCCCATGTCATTCGCACATCATGACCATATATTATTCGTCGAGATAAACCTTAAACCCCCTAACCTTACACCCTACACACTAAACCTTAAACCCCTAAACCCCTAAACCCCTGCACCCCAACCATCAAACTACCCCAAGTTTGGGACCCCAACATGGACAACCCTGCACCCCTTACACCCTGAAGTGCCATCCCCCTAAACCCTAAACCCTAAACCCTAAACCCTAAACCCTAAACCCTAAACCATGTGCTCCGAGCCAAGAGCTGTCCCATGCTTTCCAATGCAGCGGCCGCCTCCGGACAAACCTCCAGCTTGTACCTCGAAAAGCACTCGTTCCAGTGGATATCTTTGGCGGTAGGGATCGGTGTCTGTGTGTGTGTGTGTTGGCAAAATGAATGAGCAGGGATGTTCCCCATTATAGGGGATTCTAGTAGAGGGTCCGATAACCCCCATTCAGGACTGTAGTATAAGGGGGAACATCCCAATTTGTTGAGCAGATCTCCTGGCTACACATCTTCATTTCGTATCTCCGGGCCTGCGGATAGAACTCACATGCCATGATGGTCAGAAGAAACCAGACAACGAACATCCAGTCCCCAAGCCCCTATGCCCAAAGCTGCCTGGCTACATTCATAGGGCAAGAGAAATCAAGGCGAATTCACCATCGTCTCTGATGCATGTTGGGTTCCTAAACCCTAAACCTAAACCCTAAACCCTAAACCCGCCTATGCTAGTCGTCCTTCGAGGCTTAGGCAACGACAAGTGAGTGTCCAGGTTAGCAAAGAAAGAAACGGCAGCAACCGTATGCTGCTTATTCTGCTGACTGTTCTTGCTGCTATTGTTGCTGTTATGGCTATTACTATGGTTGTTTATCAATGGCTATTTTTGACATTATGGTCACTGTGTGCTGTTATTCTTGTTGTCATTACTCTTATGGTGAGGCTTTTCCTCCGCGCCAAGTCATGTCCAGGCAGTTTTGGAGGTCGTGCCAAGCCCAGCCTGCGCGCCCAAGCACAGCAAGAGATGGCAAGGTTATAGGGCTCAGAAGCTGACCTGTAGGTTCCACACACCCCTTTTTACATATGTATGTATGCATGTATGTACGTACGTATGTATGTCTTGTACGGATGCATGTGCGTATGTATGTATGTATGTATGTATGTATGTATGTATGCATGTGTGCAGTGTGCATGTATACATGTCAACATTTACATAAACAAATGAACATAAGTGTGTGTATATATACATATACACACATGCGCACACACCTATGTACCTGCATACATACATACATACATACATACATACATACATACATACATACATATATATATATATATACATATAGATACACATATGGCCAGAAAAAAGGACCCTCCACTGACCCTCCCTAAACTTTAAACTCTAACCCCAAACCCTGAACCTTACCAGAATCTTGACCGGCCTTCACGTCCTTCCTAAAACCTCTGGTGGTTTAGGGATCCTCTCCTATACAGCCCAAATCAGAAAAAAAAAACTAAGCCCGTGAAGCCCTGAGCCATCCTGAGCCCGAAGGGGTCACCTTAAGTGCCCAATTTGTGTGTGCTTTGAAAAGAGGTTTATGAGGGATCCTACACCTGAAGGCCCTAAAAGAGGTGGGTTTAGGGTGATTCGGGGACTGTTGGGCATCCTTAGCTGAACCCTAAACCCTAAACCCTAAACCCGAAACCCTAAACCCTAAACCCTAAACCCTAAGAAAGGGGAGGGAGGTGCACCTCCGGAGCGAAAGACACGCCGCAGACCGGGCACACCCCTTCGCTCCAGCACTGAAGCAAGCACTCCACGTGGAACACCTTGAGTTTAGGGTTTAGGGTATAGGGATTAGGGATTAATTAGGGTTTAGGGTTTAGGGCTTAGGGTTTAGGGTTTAAGATTCAGGGTTGTTCTGTGCAGATGGTCCTAGAAGGTCCATGATGGTGGAGTTGGGTTTCTTGGGCGGTTCTCAGGGGCTTGTAGGAACTCTTCCGGCATCAAATTCGATGACGCGCTATGCCGAAGGGCGAAGGTGGGGTGAGGGGGTTTGCAATTTCGTGCCCCCAAACGGAGACTGGTTAAGAACAGCCCTCTGTATACGCTCAAGAGACACCCGAAAACTGGTTAGTGACTGGTACAGTTACCACCAAATCTTCAACTGGGTTCATGGCTCAGTGGATGCGCGCACGTGATACTCCCCGTAAACCCTAAACCCTTTATAAATCCTAAACCCTAAACCCACTTCAGACATGTGATCCCCCTTGTCTGGCAGAGATACATGGCTGCATTTCCGGGGCCGCGCCCGATAGTCAGCTTCTATCGGTTGGCAGCAGCTCATGCACTCCTGCACCCAGGGGTGCATGCCACGTCACTCTCCCTCTAAACTGCTTGCATCCGACGCCACTCTTCTCCGGTACCCCTGAACCCTAAACCCTGAAACCCCTGAACCCTAAACCCTAAATCCGAAACCCTAAACCCTAAACCCCTAAACCTTTAACCCTAAACCCTCAAACCTCAGCGCTTCATCCGAAAACCCACACACCTCACGCCGGCCTGTGGCTGCTGCTCTAAGAAGACCTCGACATCCCCAAACTCCTGCGACAGGGGTGTCCAATGGTTTTGAGGCTACCTGGAGGTTTAGGGTTTTAGGGTTTAGGGTTTAGGGTTTAGGGTTCAGGGTTTAGGGTGCCGTACTTGGGGAGGTGCATGGGTAGTTCGGTAGCTACAGTACCGGGCTTTTTACACGAGAACCCCGAACAAAGCGGAAATAAGTGCCCCAAATCGTATCTCAGTGTTTGCCAGTGCAATATGTTGGGCTTGAGACTGGACAAAGCTGCATGGGTGCAAAGCGAGCCAAGACCTAGGTTTGGTGTTCATGACGAGACGAGTAGTCGTAGTATTCGTCGCAATTTGTAGTCGTCGTCGTAGTCGTAGCACAAGGGGTGGAAATAGTAGTCGTAGTCGTAGTCGTCGTCGTACAAGTCGTGATGGAGTGTAGGAGTCGAGTAGGAGTAGTCGTAGCAGGAGCAGTAGGGGTCGTCGTCGTGGTCGTCGTCGTGGTCGTCGCCGCAGTCGGAGGAGCATCATGCACCTCCTCATCATCCTCGCCATCGTCACCATCACCGTCAGCGGCATCAGAGCCGTAAGCCTAAACCCTAAACCCTAAACCCTAAACCCTAAACCCTAAACCCTAAACCCTAAACCCTAAATCTTCGTAATCATCACAAGCCAACCGTGGCAGGATGCCAAGTGCCCATCTCCGCTGTCCTCGAGGTTCGCTTTCATGGCTTGGAACCTTGCTGGGTCTTCCGATGTTTACTACGACGGCCCTGAAAACCCTGCGAAAAATATTCCTGAACATGATCCTCTTAAACCCAATATACAAGATGTCCCCAAGGGCCTACCGAGCTTAGGGTTTAGGGCTTGGGGGATACCAGCGTTCCGGGGTTTGGGGTTTGGTTGCTGCCATATGGTTCTGCCCTGCCTCAGCAAACATAACAGGGTTTCGCAAGCAGCCGGTCTTCGGGTGCAGGGAAGTACGCGCGTGTCCCAGGGCTGCAGCGGGGTAGGGTTTGCGTTTTACTTGGTTTTCTGGCATTCAGGGCTCAGTGCACGGAGTCTTATATGACTCCCTGGCCTCAAAGTCTGCAGACTAAGCTTGTACTGTAGGGTTCTGAAGGGAGGAGGGTTCAAAAGGGGGGCATGTAATACAAGGTTCCCTAGTACTCCCCACTAGCCCCTTACGGCTTCCTAGTCTTTCCTAAGGTTCCCTGGTACTTAAAGTAGGGGTCGGAATACTTACTAAAAGTTATTCCCTTATGGTCCCTTTACAATTATACGATAATGACCCCCCCAAAACCCCATTCTTACTATTCAGGCCCCTATATTACAATTGAAAGATGCAGATTCTCAAGTGCACCCAAGATGCCAGGGCAGCTCGCCCACATCCTCGCAGGGAATAACCATCCCTTCGTCAACCGGAAACACCCCTCAAATCACAATAAATGCTGAGTGTTTAGGGTTTATGGGGTTCGGGTGTACCCTAACCCTAAACCCCAAACCCTACACCCTAACCTTGGCCCTAAACCCAAACCTCAACCGAAAGATTGCCAAAAACAAACAACAAAACAACCAAACAACAAAACAACAAAACCAAAATGCAGAAAACCCTAAAACCCTAACACCCTAACACCCTAAAACCCTAAAACCCTAAAAACCCTTCAACCCCTAAACCCTAAACCCTAAACCCTAAACCCAAACCCCCCCCCCCCCCCCAAAAAAACACACACGCAGCATCCATCCAGCTGTGTCCTCCTCGCTGGGCCTCGTGCAGGGGAAGGCCTTCTCCGGCTCCTTGGGGTGGGAGTCCAGGAATTTGGGTTTAGGGTTTAGGGTTTAGGGTTTAGGGTTTAGGGTTTAGGGTTTAGGGTTTAGGGTTTAGGGTTGAAGCCATAAGCCCTAAGTTTCAGCAGCATGAAAACAGCCAGGCAGGACACCATCCGGAATAGACCGACCCCTCCCCTGGGACAACTTCAACGCCCAAATTCTCTAAACCCCCCTAAGCTTCATGTTCGCTGGGCACCCTCTGGGCGCATCGCTTCTTTCGGCAATCGACCTCCACTTTCATGCTTGGCCACTTTCTCTCAATCGCATCCTAAATAGGTGCCCCTCACGACGAAAAACCCTAAACCCTAAACCCAAAATCCCAAACCTGTAGGAGCCCCATCCTTCCCTGTAATCTTGCGCATGCCCTCATGATGTACCTCCAGCCTTCCCCAACAGGGGATAGGATTTAGGGTTTAGGGTTTAGGGTTTAGGGTTTAGGGTTTAGGGTTTGGGACCCTGGGAGAGATAGACCCTCTGGAATACGTTCCCTGTTTAAGAGGGCCAGAAGAGGGTTAAGAAGGGTTCCCTTTTTAAGGGTCCCTTTATCGCCCCTCCGACCCAACCTTCAATTCAAAAGCCCCAAGCCCCTCTCCCCCAGGTCGAAGACATCAACCTAAGTCACCAATAAATCCTGAGGCCCGACAAGCCCTCCGAACCTCAGGATTTTCATCCAACACTCTGAACAAACCTTGTCTGCAATTTAACCTTTCCGGACTCTCTAAACCCTAACCCTAAACCCTAAACCCTAAACCCTACCCCCTAAACCCTAAACCCTTTTCCCTAAACCCTAAACCCTAAACCCTACACCCTAAACCCTAACTCTCTAAACTTCCCGTCCGAGCCGCCGCTGCCCGGGCCTCGCTAGGGAGGGAGGGCTGTGAAGTGCTCTGAGTGGTGTGGCCATTCGCAGCCTCCAAGCCTCGCCAACATGCAAGGGTTTAGGGTTTAGGGTTTAGGATATAGGGTTTAAGGGTTTAAGGTTAGGGTCCAAGCCCGCCACCAGCCAAGGACTCCAAAAAACCCTTATCCTTCAGCAGCATAATGTTAACCTGCTTTTTACAAACCCCCCCCCCCCTACTTAAAGAATCCGGATCCCGGGACTCAATTATAAACCCCCCCTCAATAATAGGAACTCCCGGCCCGGGGACCCATTTTTTTCCTATGGGCCCTTTTGGGTAGGTCAGGGCTCCTCAATAGGCGGGGAGGGCGGAAACAAAAATCAATTGAGACGGGGGGTGGGGGGGGGGGGGGGTTATTAAAAGGAGGTCAACATTAGGGGAAAGAAGCAGTGTAGGATCTAGTTTTTATGTCGTTCAGCAGCAGGTGGAGGAGCATTCCTTGATCAAGCGCAACCGCAAGCGCAACCGCAAGCACAAGAGATCGTGGAGCCTTAGCACCTACGTACTCCTGGCGGATCTCTCGGCCTGGGCTTCCTTGCGCCCATCGGAGGAGGTCACACTGACTGTGAGCCAGCTTGAAAGGGATGGCAGAAGGCTGCCGTTGGAGGAGGTGGACCCTTGCGTCCGATAAGAGGCTGTGGTGGTGAGTGGATGTGTCCAGGTTCGTCCAGGTCGTGTTTGGGCGCCTAGTATCCGTGCAGTGAAGCGTGTTGGCCGATGCGGCACATTTTCACTGCCCGGCGCGCAGGTGATGCTGGCCTGCTGAGCTTCGTTCGCTTGACGTTTAGGGTCTATAGTATAGGGTCTAGGGTGGGAGACCTGCTCTGGCAAAGCTGTAGGTGGCGGGCTTGCCTCTGTGTGTATGTGATCTGTGATCGGAAGCAAACATCCGTGGCCAAGTCTCGTGAGGCAAGCCCATTGTTGTGCCAATGGCTGTTTGTTTGCTTTTGTCGCTTTGTTGTGTCGGGCTGAAGCATTCAGCCTTCAGGCCGGAGCTGTCGCCTTTTGTTACGCCGTGTGTAGGGCTTCGGCTTGGGGTTTAGGTTTTGTGGTTTTGGGTTTGCTTGGGCCTGGTAAGGTCTACGTATGCGTTGGAGCTTACATTAGGTTCGATGTTGTTTTTTTAGGGTTCATCGGACTAGGCAGGAGGCTCCCTGAGTCTAAGGTCCGAAGGTATGGGGATCGGGTGGAGCTAAGGGCTCGATGGGGCAGGAAGTTTCCTGAAGCCTATAAACCCCAAAACCTCAACCCTAAACTCTTGTGGTTTCGGGTTTAGCTGCAAGGGGTACTTGGAATCCTATGGAACCACAATACCCGGAGTCCTATCTGCTCCTAACCCGATTGCTCGAAGGCCCATGGCTAGATAGAAGCAGGGTCGCTGCAACATCCCACAAAGGTTGTGCCCTGTAGCTATTGAAAAAGTAGCCCCAAAAACAACGGCTACAACCCGTTATAGCCATGTTCCCAGTCATGCCCATGAACGCAGCCCCAAACTCAAAAACCTGCCCTATAACCCAAGAACCCAAAACCCGATAACCCTATAACCCAAAAACACAAAAACCCTATAACCCTATGCCCATAACCCTGGAGATCCCTAGAGCCCTAGAGCCTGGACCCCAAACCCGCTCCCGAGACACGAAAGCTCTGACGGCCTCTGATTCTGTTGGTCAGCACTTCCCCGGGAGCAGGGCTGCGAGATTGCGAGCACGCCCGAAGCCTATGGTTTAGGGTTGATGGGTTAAGGGTTTAAGGGTGTAGTGTAAGGGTTTAGGGTTTAGGTTTACAGGTTTAAGGGTCGAGGATAAGGGTTTTGAGGTTTCGGGTCCATCATGGACATGCTACAAGTATTGGACCTGCCTCGAGTAACCAACATGTCCCTTTTAGTTGCGACATCTACGGTCACAATTGCCACGCGTCCTTTCTATTCTAGATGCAGGCTACGTGGTTTAGGGTTTGGGCATCGTGGTGAGCCCGCGCACATCGTGGGAAGGCAAGTTTGCGCACACTAACACTTCTGTCGAGATAGCCCTTAGCGGCCTCCTGCAGCTTTGGGGAAGCTTTGTCCGTGGCAAGGTGTTGACCCCTAAACCCTAAACCCTAAACCCTAAACCCTAAACCCTAAACCCCAAACACCCTAAACCCTAACTCCGCCAAGCTGCATGTCCGATGTCAGCGTAGCCACATGTTGGAAAGTCGCTTGCTGGTGCTCAGACAGCATCTGCAGAGCCTGGGAAGATTCAGGCTTGGGGTTTAGGGTTCAGGGCTTGGGGTTTAGGGCTTGGGGTTTAGGGTTTAGGTTTTGGGGTTTAGGGTCCCTAGGCAAACTGGGACCCACTAGGCATAAAAGAACAGGTCGCGCTTAAACCAAAAGGGATGCAGGGGCTCAGTGTATTGGTCCTCGGAGAACCTCTAGCCCGGCCCAACCAGGATGGGCAGCAGAAGCATTAAATACCGAACTAGAGCCGCCTTATCGCGCTGAATATAGGGATCAAACCCGCCATGTGCGGATCACACCCCCCCCCCCAGAAAACCTTACACACTCTATAAACCCGAAAAAGCCCTACAAACCCTACAAACCCTACAAACCCTATAAACCCTTATAAACCCTACAAACCCTATAAACCCAACAAATCCTGTAAACCCTATAAACCCGATAAACCCTTATAAACCCAACAAATCCTACAAACCCTAAGCCCTGCTAGCCCATCCTGAGGGCCGGCCTTCACGATCTCATGCGTCTTGGTCTCAACCTCCCGCTGTAGGTTAGTAGGGTTAGGGTTTAGGGTTTAGGGTTCAGGGTTCAGGGTTCAGGGTTCAGGGTTCAGGGTTCAGGGTTCAGGGTTTAGGGTTTAGGGTTTAGGGTTTAGGGGTTTTAGGGTTACATGGTCTCTTAATGTGGCCCCTGCCGTTTGTTTAAAGGGCTCTTGAACTACGGGCCCCAGTGTTGACACGGGGTGGCGGTGTCGGCCTCGTGTTTCACCTCCTTTGCCTCCTCAGACTTGTCGGAGGCTCCTGGGCCGCCAGAAGAGGGCGGTTGCGGGTCTCAGGGGGTTTAGGGTTTAGGGTTTAGGTTTTAAGGTTTAGGGTTTTGGGTTTAGGGGTTTTGCGGCTTAGGGGAATCAGGGTTTCAGGGTTTAGAGGGTTTAGGGTTTTAGGGCTTAGGGGTTTAAGGTTTGGGGCTTAGGGGGTTTAGGGTTTCAGGGGCTCAGGGGGTTTAGGGGCTTTAGGGGCTTTAGGGGCTTAGGGGGTTTAGGGGGTTTTAGGGTTTCAGGGGCTTAGGGGGTTTAGGGGCTATAGTAGTTGAGGGTTTGGGGCTTAGGGGTGTTAGGGTTTCAGGGTTTAGGTGGTTTTAGGGTTTAGGGTTTAGGGTTCAGGGTTCTATGGTTTTAGGGTTTGGAGCTTAGGGGGATTATGGGTTCAGGGTTTAGGGGCTTTGAGGATTTAAGGGGTTTAGGGTGTAAGGTTTTTTGAGGTTTAAGTTTAGGGTTTCATGATTCAGGCGTCTGAATCTAGGAATTTAAGGTGTTTCGGGATGTAGGGCTTTAGTGTCTAGAGGACCTAAACGCTTCATGAGACGGGGGCATGTAGTGGTGGAAAAGGTATAGTGTAATTATCGAGGTTTACAGGGGTTGAGGGAAAGGGTGGAAGCGCATCTATTGCACGATGTCCTCCCCAACAGCCAAAAACTGGCTGTGACGTTGTGGTCTATGAAACTGAAGGTTGTACAGACAGCTTTGGGGAGCCCTACTGGGCCGTAACTCCATAACCTCCACAGTGGCCGCATTTTCGGGCTTCAAGGGTCTCATTTCAAGGGACTGCAGGAGGGACCCTCATAAGGGGTCTGAGGGGTATGTAGGGTTTAGGGCTTAGGGTTTGGGGATTAGGGTATAGGGTTTTCGGGTTTAGGGTTTAGGGGCTACTTAGGTATATAGGGACTATACAAGGTACATATACATATATACATACATATATTACATATATTACATATATACATACATACATACATACATACATACATACATACATACATACATACATACATACATACATACATACATACATACATACATACATACATACATATACATATATATATATACATATATATATATATATATATTTATTTATTTATACATATATATATATAGGGTTGTTATATAGGGGAATAAGATTCAGGATCCCTTCCTAGGGGTCCTTCCTTCTACCCCTGCAGTCATTGCCGTCCGAGGGACCAATCTGGGCCTTGAGAATCTCCAGCTCCAGGGTTGCCTGGGCCAGGGCACGCCTGCTACTTGAAGGAGGGCTTAGGGTTTAGGGTTTAGGGTTTAGGGTTTAGGGTTTAGGGTTTAGGGTTTGGGGTTTGGGGTTTGGGGTTTGGGGTTTGGGGTTTACTTGAAGGTTCATAGAAGTGGGGATAGAAGTACCCTAAATGAGGTTATAAACATAACTATCCTAAATGAAGTTGTAGCCATAGTTACCCTCCTTATAACCCCACTTCTGTGTACCCGTGACCCTCCAAGTACCTGTGCTTGAGAGACTTGAGGGATGCAAGGGTATAGGCTTTAGGGTTTATAGCTAATGATTGTGTTTGCGGGTTTAAAAAGTCTAGAAAATTAACTTAGGACACAGTGTTTCCGGTTGAAGTTAGGGTTTATCTTGCAGGCGTTGAGGTTCAGGATTTTGGAAGCCACCCTGACTGCAGGATTGCCAATTCTGCATGCAACGCACACAGGGAGTTAACGGTGCAACTGAAAGTGCAAATCGCGGATCCCCAAAAGCTCAATGATCCCAAGTCAGGGTTTAGGGTTTAGGGTTTGGGGTTTGGGGTTTAGGGTTTAGGGACCCCCTAGGACGCGCCAAGCCACGCCCTCCCTGCGCTGCTCCTCCAGCTGCTCACGGAGACTGCGAAAAGCCTCGCAACCCGAACTCCAAACCCTATCTGGGATTTTTTTTTCACCTACCAGGGTGGGCTGTTCGGCCTTATAATCCCCATAATCAACCCTATAGAGGGCCTGGGTTATAGGGTATCATAGCCACTCCTGGTACACATTTAGTAGTCCTTAAAAGGGAAATAGGGGTACTATAATCCCGATTAAGGACTGCTAGCGGAAGGGGCATGTTCCAAGGGTATGGGCACTCTGGGAAGAGTACTTAAAGGATCAGGGGACTTAGCAAGTAGGGTTATAAAGTAGGGCAACTAGAGTTACAACTACTTACAACCCCGCATTTAGGGTACTTATATCCCTTCCTTCTTAGAGAGATTTCGGGAGATGCCGCGATGCTGCGCGTTGCAGGGGGTCTTTGCTGTCCAGGCTTGGAAGGTCGGCTCATATAGGGTAGGGTTTAGGGTTTAGGGTTTAGGGTTAAGGGTTAAGGGTTAAGGGTTTAGGGTTTGAAGGGTTTAGGGCTTATAGGGGCGCAGAGTGATATGGTTTGGAGGTTCATGGGCAGTCATACGTAGGGTTATTATTCATCATGGCAACTAAACTGATAACCCTATTTGGGGTACTTGCAACCTTACTTACAGCTACCCCCATGAACCTCGAAGTAGGGGCTGGTTCTGCGTCGGGATCTCTTCACGTGTTACGCACGAAGGTCTCTCAAACCTCCTGGAGCCCGTGCGCGCCCAAACTTCCCGAAACCCTTCAACCCTAAACGTACAAAGCCAAAAGGCCCCACTACCCTCAAACTACCTATCTAGGCTCCCCAAATACCCCACAAATACCCCCAAGCCTAAACCTTCATACGTCCTTCAAGCTTCAGGGTTCTTGAACCCATGAGATGAAATCCCAAGCCCTGGCATCCTTCAAAGTTACAGCTCTGAACTAGGATGCCCTGAAAACCATCTGAAAGATTTATCCGGAAGATAATCCTCTTAAACCCAATACAGGAAATGTAAAATCCGACCTACCCCCACACCCGACAATATTACATGCCATCCGACCCCCCCCCCCCCCCCCCCCCCCCCCTCCCCCCCCCCGACCCAATTAATGTGGCACCTGCTTGAATGTGGGGGCCCGCCCCCCCTCCCCCCTGAACAGTCGAGGCTGGAATTTGCTCTGTTTAGCCGGCCCCGGGGGTTTATATGATTTTAATAGGGAGGAGTTTAGATAAGTTTAAAGGGGCAGCGATGCCCGGCAATCTTTTTTAAAGGCACGCCACGTGGAATTTTCTTACGGCGCCCGGACGGTTTGTGTTTAAAGAGGGACTCCCAAACAGTCAGGGTGTCCTGAATAACTCAGCCAAATTGTCTTGAAAGCGGGGCCAATACTAAACCAAGTGCAACATTACTCTAATATAACCCTAAACCCTAAACCCTAAACCCTAGAAGCCCCAGAAGCCCTAATGCCACAACCCACCAGCCAGAGCCTCGGTGCTCTGGGCTCGTTCAAGCTCTAAGTCCTTTCAGAAGGGGCGAGGCTTTGGGCTTGTGGGGGGGGGGGGGGGGGGGGAGATGGGTTTGGGGTTTAGGGTTTAGGGTTTAGGGTTTAGGGTTTAGGGTTTAGGGTTTAGGGTTTAGGGTTTCCGAGTTAATTAGGGTCTTAGGGGCTCTGGCTTGAACAGGGCGACGCAGAGTCTCCTAGAGTTTCACACTTAGACAGCGGTAGGTTTAGGGTTCAGGGTGCAGGGTTCAGGGTTCAGGGTTCAGGGTTTAGGGTTAAGGGTTTAGGGTTTAGGGTTCAAACCTAGGCATCAGGAACGGTGCAGTAGTTGGCACTACGAGGGCGACATTTAAACCGTAGCTGCCGTAGGTTAACACGAAAAACAAGCCCTGAAGACAAGGCACTTGCTTCGATTTTAAGCGTAAACCGGAGGTGGTGGTGGGACCGGCACAAGACAAAGTTTTGAAGGAAGTTCGCAGAAGCCAGCCAGCCAGCCAAGCAATATCCCTAAACCCTAAACCTTAAAACCTGACGGAAGCGCAACATCGATCCGTCACGTCCGGTTCTCGGCACATGCCACGATCCAGGTTCAGCAACCTATGAGACAACATACCTTCTGGTCGCTTTCGAAGGGTTTCTTAAACGTTGGGGTTTAGGGTTAGGGTTTAGGGTTTAGGGTTTAGGGTTTAGGGTTTAGGGTTTAGGGTTTAGGGTTTAGGGTTTAGGGTTTAGGGTTTAGGGTTTAGGGGTCAGGGTTTAGGGTTTAGGGTTTAGGGTTTAGGGTTTAGACGCAAAGAGGGCTCCTTGCGAAGCTGCTTGATCTGAGCCTCGAGCGTGTTCTGCTCCTGACAGTGGTGATCTGCTTGGGTCATCTGCGCATTTCTTGGTTCCCGTTTGGGGTTTAGTGTTCATCCCAGAATCACCCCTCAAAAAGGGACCCTAAACCCAAAGCCCAAACCCTACACCCTCTACACCCTACACCCTACACCCTACACCCTAAACCCTAAACCCTAAACCCTAAACCCTAAACCCTAAACCCCAAAATGGCTCATCCGGGTAAATCAGCAACAGTGAGCTCCTGCTGCTTGACCTGCAGGTCGACCAGCCTGGGTTCGGGTTTAAGGGCGCTTGTGGTCTTTAGGGGGTTTTAGGGTTTAGGGTTTAGGGTTTTTAGGGTTTTTTGGGTTTAGGGTTTAGGGTTTAGGGTTTAGTGCCTTGGGGCTTCAGGGTCTAAGGGCCGCTGTGGGTTTGGGGTGTGGTCATTTTTGGACATAGGGGTCTTGGGGTTTACCGGGGTTTCTCGATTAGGCTCAGGTGCCCACACAACCCTGTCAACCCAGAGCCCTGCAAATCCTTGTTTAGGGTTTAGAGTTTAGGATTTAGGGTTTAGGGTTACCCCTGTATCTCGAGCTGTAAGCACGGACAACGCATGATACCTCCTCGAGCCCGAATGCCGACACGTCACCCAAATCCCCTGCCCTACCAACACAAGGCCTGAATGACTCTGAACCAAGCCCTATTTGGGCCTGCAGTAGCCAAGGCTTGGTCCAGCAACCATACTACAGTGGGTTGTCTTTTTGGGGTTGGTTACTTTTATAAGGTAAACTAGAACCCCAAAAAAGGGGAAACAGGGTACCACTGGGATTCGCTACCAAAACCTTAAACCCTAAACCCTTTATAAACCCTAAGGCCACTCGAGGCGAAAACAGAGTAGCCCGAAACCCTAAACCCTAAACCCCAAACCCCAAAACCCTAAACCCCCAAACCCCAAACCCCAAACCCTAAACCCCAAACCCTAAACCCTAAAGCGCGGATCCCATGGTGGTAGCCCAGCGGCAGCCGCCGCCTCGCTTCTTCGAGCCGGTGGAAAGCCTCGCGCGAAACCGCGCCCTCGGCCACACCTGTGTCGGTAGCTAGGGTTTAGGGTTTAGGGTTTAGGGTTTAGGGTTTAGGGTTTTAAGGGTATTTAGGGTATTTCGGGTTTTCAGGATTTGCTTTTAGGGTTTGCACGTCGTCTTGCGTTTCATGTGAAGGTAACAATGTCTCACGAACAGGGAAACATAGCGAAGAAAAGGGACATTCATCACAAAGTTTACACTCGCAGAGTTCATGTTGTCCGCGCTGTGCTCCTTTTTTAATGAAGCATTTTGTAAGCGAAGAAGAGAGCAAGGTATTTTTCAGTATTTTCTTGTGAATTCACGTGGGCACACATTCTTATTACGCGATTCTTTTTGCCCGCTCACGATTATTAATCAACAACCAGGACCCCAAACCCTAAACCTTAAACCCTAAACCCTAAATAGTACGTATACACCCAAAAGGATTTAGGGCTAGTGTGCCCGTGCGTGGCCTGGTCGCTTTGAGGCTCTTAGAGTTTGGGGCTTGAGTGGGGACACCCGTGAAGGAACCTATCGCTCTAAGGAACCCGCACAGCTTACATCAATGGAGGTAGTCTTGTCCTCAGCTTGCGAATCAAAGCCCGCGATTCGTAAGGGGTCCAGGCAACGACCCATCAAAACACATACTCCTAAGTCTACTGGAGTGGATCGCTGTTGCAAGCTTTCACGCCACCCTAGAACTAGACCTTAAGAGCCCTGAAACTAAACCACAAAAAACTGGAAGCAGGTTTAGGGTTTAGGGTTTAGGGTTTAGGGTTTAGGGTTTAGGGTTTAGGGTTTAGGGTTTAGGGCTGGAAAAAGCCACGAGACATCCGGTGGCCTCTGTGAGAGGTCGGTTTCGGGGTCGGGCTGTGCCGGTGCCGAAGCGAGGCAGAGTCCTTTAGGATCATGGGGAGCTAAGGGGGCGTTGAGGGGGTTTTCGTCAAGGGTGTAAGGGTCAGGGTTTAAAGGTTTAGGGTTCAGGGTTTAGTTTTTAGGATTTAGGGTTTAGGGTGTAAGAGTTGAGGGTTTAGGGTTTAGGGTTTAGGGTGTAGGGTTTAGGGTTTTCGGGTAAGGGTTCAGGGTTTAGTGCTTGGGACCCGTTCTTCAGTCTGACTCATGAGGGCTTGACGGTGGATATCGCCGAACTTCCCCCAGCCCCTCCCCCTGTTGTCTTCTTATCTGTTGGTGTCGCGCGTTCACCAAAGACCCCCCAGTAAACCTGGCATGTCAGAGACCTCTGCTTCACCATCTTTATAAGTCATTAGCCTTTGTCCCCTTTAGGATAACTACCTTGCAAAAGCCCTTCCGCCCGCCTCATAAGATCAGCTGTTCAAGTGCTGCAGGTGTCAAGCTAGGGGGTCAGGGTTAAGCAAGAAGCAGTAGCTCAACTGACCTCTACTCGCTGGCACCAATCGACTTGAGCAAAGGGGCCGAGCCGAAGGTGTTGGCAACAGGCCACCATAAAAACCAGACTCTTATCCAATCACGAGTAGCTAGCGGTCTTGCCAAGCCTGCCGTAGCGCCTCGTCATGACCTTCAAAAAAATTCCCTGAACAGTTGGCTTTCATTCCTAGCCAAAGGCTCCATGTACCCTTAGAGTAGATACCTAGGCCTTAAGGTACCCTTATAGGAACCCCTTTAAGGCCTAGGTATCTACTATATGGGCACATGGAGCCTTAGGGCTAGCCCTGTACCTTCACTATCGTCACCACCTTGTAGTTCTTTGTCATGGTGCCGAAGCTTGCAGTTCGTTCCATTCTGCTGCTAGGAACACTGTCACCATCAACACAGTTCACAGTTCCCCCAAGAAGCAACACGACTACGGCAAGTAGACCCTGAAACCCCTAAACCCTAAACCCTAAACCCTAAACTGCCCAGGCACAGAGGCCAGCGGGGAGCCGCCGCGCGAGTGCAGGGACCTCTGCCCCTGAGGGCGCGCCCCATCCATGCGGCTGCGTCACGCCTGGTCAGGCCTAGCTAGAGGGTTCCGGACCTTTGGGCTACCCGGCTGCCCTGGAGGTTTGGGGTCTAGGGCTTTAGGGCTTCAAAGCTTAAAACCCCCGGAGGTTTCCGGGGGACAGAGGGGCTTCAGTAGATGTGTAGATGCAGGGGCGATGGTGAATCTGCGCCTGCCCCGTGCATCTAGCCGTTGCCATTCAAGGGTTTCATGACTTTGTCTGTCTGAAAATGGGAAATTTTATTTTGTTGCATTTGACCTCCCCATCTCACTGAAAAAGAAGCAAGAAAGCAAGGAAGGAAAGAAGGAAGGAAGAAAGGAAGGCAAAACATGCCGCGCCCTCCCCCACCCCCTTTTTCCCATCCAAAGTAAATCTTACAAAACATCCTTGCAAAAAGAACACCATGCAAGAATCCGCAGTCAACTCGAAGCCTGTAAAAAAAAAAAAAAAAAATCGCCCGTCGAATCGACGCACCTGCGCTGCTTGGCGCGAACTTTGCACCACCCATGCAGCATGGCCCATGGCTTTGCTGAGGCTTTTGGGGCTTTATGGGGGCTTCTGCTAACGTGCTGGGAGCAGGTACTTGGGATCCCCCAAAAACCCACAAAAACAGGTTTGGGATTTTGGTAAATGGTTTGTGAAGCCATGCGAAATGTGCCTTTGCTATGCAAGGGCAAGTACCCAAATTGTTTCTTCCATGGTTTAAGGGTAAACGGTAAACTCTAAAGCCTGAACCCTGACCGGCTACTCTTGAGAAGGGTTGATGGTGATTGCATTGCCTCACAACAACGTCGCTGACGGATGCACGCACTGCCCGTGAACACGGGCCTCGAGCAAACTCGCGAGAGGATAAGACGAAAGGGGCTAAGGGTTTAGGGTTTAGGGTATAGGATTCAGGGTGTAGTATTGGGGTCCTAGAATTTCAGGGAATCCCACTATTTCGAGGTCTCTATGATAGGGTGACGGTATCAGGTGTACAGGGAAGCAATACATACCGCCTCACTACAAGCACATGGCCCTACTGTGCTCAAACAGAGAGCACAGTGTAGGGGATAGCATTAGGGGGACCCTTGGGGATGTAGACCCTCTGAATAAGGTCCCTGTTGAAGAGAGCCACAAGAGGGTTCAGAAGGGGTCCTCTTTAAGGGGGACTTATCCTACCTAGAGCACAGCTCAAAGTCGCCACTGCAAAACCTGTCAGCCCCAAAGCCACCAATCTGAGAAGCCCAGGCTTCTTTGCCCCTAAACCCTAAACCCTTTGGGGGCACCCTCCGGCAAGGCCCGGTCGCCGCACGCAGCGCAACAGCTGCTGAGGTTCCATCAAGGTAGAGACCTCTCTTTACGAAATGGGCTTTGAGGTTTTACCAAGAGGGTTTAGGGTTTAGGGTTTAGGGTTTTGGGGTTTGGGGTTTGGGGTTTGGGGTTTGGGGCTTGGGGTTGAGGTTACCTTGCTCAACCTTCGGGCGCGGGTTTGGGCTCAGGGCTTGGAGCTTCGAATTGCGCGAAGTATGGACCGAAGCCCTAGACCTGCGAAACCGCCCTATACCCTATACCCTAAACCCTAAACCCTGAAACCTAAATCTCCCCAAGACTCTCCAGAATCTCAGAGCTAAGGGCGAGGCCCTCCCTTGACTCATTGCTATAACATAGTATATTCTGGGGTGGCCTTAAAGCCCCTCTGAAAAATATGATTCTGTTGGGTCCCTTATAAACCCAAGTAAGGAAACTATAAGACAGCACAAGAGCCGCCTAAACGGCAACCCCCCCTCAGCTCCCCGTGTATCGCACCCTTGGGCCGCGGCGGTGCTGAGCGTGGAGCCTGGAGGCATCGTCGCATTCGCCCTGGCGTAGCTCGGAGAGCCTTGCCATTCGCAGTGCTTCTTTCAGGGTAGCTACAGTTTAGGGTTTGGGTTGATATGGGCTTGGGGTTTTTAGGGTTTAGGGTTTAGGGTTTAGGGTTTAGGGTTTAGGGTTTAGGGTTTAGGGTTTAGGGTTTAGGGTTTAGGGTTTAGGGTTTAGGGTTTAGGGTGGGCCCGTTTAACGTGGGAACCCTGAATTGAGGGAACCCTTAAATGCCCCCTTACATACCCTCTCAAAATCGATCAATCCCCAGGGCCCCATACTTCAGGACTCTTTACAGAAGGCAAGACGCCATATTCAAGACACCATGTGAGGTAGGGTTTAGATTCTTTGTATCCCCAAAAAGACACCAATTATGTACACTCACCAGTATTATTAAGAGGGAACCCTGAGCACGCTCACCAATAGCAGTAATACAAACCGTGTTTCATGTAAGTTACCCTGAGAAGTACAGATCAACCCCTAAAAATCAACCCTCTATCACCCTGGGGACCGACTGCTCTGTAACCCAAGAACCCTTAGCCTCCCGCCCCCCCCCCACCCTAACACCCTTAATACGAGGGCTAGGCTTAGGGTTCAGAGTTCAGGCTTTAGGGTGGCGTAGGTTTGAGGTTGTCATTGGGAACTGCCCGTGAAGCCGCAGCTACTCCCACGTAAACCTTGTGAAATCTCAGGAAAGTCCAGGAAGGTTCAGTACTATTTGCTTAAATCCCCCAAAAGAATTTTAAAACAAAAATCCCTGTATGGATTATCTTTGTTTTTTGGGGGCTCTTAAGCAATTACTAGTTCAGCAAGGTTGAGACCCCGTGATGCAAGGGCTGCACGTGGAGGTTGATGGGTCGCTACATAGCTGGGGCTGTAAGTCGGGCAAGTATAGGTACCCAGATCGTCCAAAACCCCTTAACTCAGGTATATACCCGAATTCACGATAGGAATCCTTAGTATAAATTAGGGTATATTCCTTAATTAAGGGTTTTTGACTTTCCGATCTGGGTAGTAGAACTGGCTCCAGCCTTGTTGGGGCCCCCTATACCCTAAACTCTGATACCCTAATACCCTAATACCCATAGCCCTAAACCCTAAACTCTACAACCCTACTTTCAACATCTCATGCATGATGACGACTTCAGGTCGTGGGGACGGCCAGACTTCATTGGATTCTCGGGGCTCGGATTCAGGGCTTGTAGAGGTTTAGGGCTGGGATTCTCCGAGCTCTGCTTGTTAACAGCTCAAACAGGGGTGGCGTCGGGTTTGGGGTTTAGGGCCCTAGAAAGGTAGTATAGGAAGGAGTAAAAGAGGAGCCTTAACAATTAGAACAGGGTTTTGAGAGGAGTGATTCTCGTATATGTATATAGGGACCGTAAGAGAATATCACTAGAAATTAAGGACGTATTCTAGTGTAGTAGAAGTATAGAGGGACCATAAGGGAATACCCCTTACTGTAGCAATTAGTCCCCGACCCCTAGAGTACCGCAATGCCCTTGTTGGTGGACTTGCACCACGTAGAGAGCTGCCCATGATACCCCGAGGTAAACCCTAAACTCCAAACTCTGAACATGAGAACCTGAACCCGAAACCCCCAAAACCCAAAACCCCAAAACCCAAAAACCCCAAAAACCCCAAAACAAAGCCAACACCCAAGAAAACCTGAAAACACCATAAATCCTAAAGTCCCTAAAACCAAAAAAAACCTAAAACCCCTAAAACCCCAAAACGCAAAAGGCTCCAAAGAAAAAAACACAACACGCGAAAACCCCAAAACAGCAAAACCCCAAATCCCTAACCCCCCCCCCCAAAAAAAAAAAAAAAAAAAAAAAAAACTTTAAGACACCAAAAACCCTAAACCCTAAAAACCTACAAGGCTGAAACCCTCAAGCCCCTAAAAAACCTGAGTCCTGAAACCCTCGATCCACCCTCAGAGCTCAAAGCATAGGGCCCTAAACCCTATAACCCTAAACCCTAAACCCCAAACCCTAAACCCTAAACCCTAAACCCTAAACCCTAAACCCCAAACCCTAAACCCTAAACCCTAAACCCTAAACCCTCAGCCCTCATGGCTGGGGGCTCCCGCCGGGGTCCCCCGGCGCGGGCCGGTCCGGTGCGCGCGCCATACCAGAGCGAAGGCGGTCCACCGGGACATCCTCAAGCATGGCTTAAGGGCTTAAGGGTTTGGGGTTTGGGGTTTAGGGTTTAGGGTTTAGGGTTTAGGGTTTAGGGTTTAGGGTTTAGGGTTTAGGGTTTAGGGTTTAGGGCTTGGGGTTTAGGGTTTAGGGCTTGGGGTTTAGAGTTTAGGGCTTGTGATTTGGGGGTTGCCAGCTACTTCCTCCGTTGCAGCGGATCTCCGCGCTTCTACTTCCCATCTTGCACAGCACGCAGTTTAGGGTTTAGGGTTTAGGGTTTAGGGTTTAGGGTTTAGGGTTTAGGGTTTAGGGTTTAGGGTTTCGGGTTTCGGGTTTCGGGTTTCGGGTTTCGGGTTTCGGGTTTCACAAGAGGTAGGCTACAAACAGATGGTGGAAATCAGCAGCGACGCTCCTGCTTCACGTCTAAGTTGTAGTTGCCAGCAGGGGTCATGGACACCACCTTGCGAGGAGCGACCACGAAACGTGGCAAGCATGGCGCATTGGCAGTGGTTTGTGGCTCAGAATGATTTTGGGATTCTAGGGCTTATAAAGGGTCTATAGGGTTTAGCGGGCTTGGGGTCGGATCGGGCCGGTCGCACTTCAAGCAACCATCGGTGCGCTTTGCCGGTGCTCGGCGCGCATGGGCAGTCCAATCTCTCTTGCCCCTATGCATCATGTCTGGGATGACCGAATAACCCCCAAATCCAAACCCCTCAACCGTATAAACCCGAAAAGCCCCCACCAACCCTTCAAACCCAAGAAGAAAACCTATAAACATAGCCGCTATGAACCCTCTGAACCCAATGAACCCTAAAACCTAACCCCTATAAACCCTAAACCCTAAACCCTAAACCCCAAACACTAGAGATGGCGCAGGGCGCGGAGCAGTTCCAGGGGCCCCAGGGCTCCCTGCCAAGCCCTCATAGGCCTACACCCCGGACCCTGATCCGCAATATCTTGAACCTTAAACCCTAAACCCTGAAACCCTTAACCCTAAACCCTAGACTCTATAAAGAACAAAACCCTAAACTCGAAACCCCCCCCAAACCCTAGCCTCAATTTTACCCTGGGGGCCCTTCTTTCGGACACCCCCCCCCCGCAATGAGCCTTGTCTTAGCCCTAGCCTCGGTAACATCATCGACCTTCTTCGCACATCCTGTGCCCAGAAGAGCCCCCAAAATATTCCCAACACCCCCCTCCTAGTAGGGTTGAAAAGTTGAAGGTCTATAGGGTTCGTATTCTAAGAACCTTCTATAAGAACCTTTTGACGGGGTTCCAAGTTTAGGGTTCGTATTCTAAGAACCCTTGAACGGGTTCAGAGTCTAGCTAAACCCTAAACCCTAAACCCTAAACCCTAAACCCTAAACCCTAAACCCTAAACCCTAAACCCTAAACCCTAAACCCTAAACTCTAGTGCTTGAATCTTGAATCTCCAGTTCTTGCCTTGGCTGGGATCCAGCGGCTTTGGCTCGCCCCGAAGTATTCCACCATGTCTCCGATGTTGTAGACGGGGCCTTTCATTAGGGTTTTAGCGTTTAGGGTTTAGGGCTTCGGGTTTAGGGTGCGGGGTGTAGGGTTTAGGGTTTAGGGTTTAGGGTTTAGGGCAAATTTTGTTGTGTCCCTCAACCCTCAACCATAAACCCTGAACCCTTACAGCCTCCGCCTCGGTCATCACATCCAAACATGGATCCCTTCGTCAAGAGGACTCGACTCTTTAAGGGTTTAGGGTTTAGGGTTTAGGGTATGGTCCCTTAGTACGGGCCCCCAAACGGGTTTAGGGCTTAGGGTAAGAGGGGACCCATTATCTACCCCTTGTATACCTTGTACAAATGAATGTCCCATAAACCAGAACCCTTTACAGGAGCTGAGAGGAGGCTAGGGACCATACTATCGGCCCATGAAACTACCCTCACAGACTCTGGGAATCCGTTGTTTGAAGCCCTGGCCCATTGCAGAAGAGAGGCCGAATGGGACCATGTTTGGAGAACTGAATACTTAGGGGTTTAGGGTTTAGGGTTTCGGGTAATTAGGTTTGGGGTTCAGGGTAATTAGGACTCTAGGCTCAGCGAGGCTGAAGAGTCCTCAGCAATTCAAGGAAGGAACATGTGCCCTGACAATACCCTGACAGCTTTCACCAAACTCCCTAAGAAAAAGGAAATGCGAGCACATTTCAGGATTTTATATTCGGACCAGGGTCCAGGTCATGCAAGGGCAAACAGCTTTCCAGTGCAACGAGCGCCTCTCTGCGTGTCTGCCGGGTTGGCCTCCGCACTTGCCCATCTTTCTAGTCCCTCTTAGCAGTCTTAGTACATCCTAAAGACCCCAAACAATATGGGAGACTATGTGAGCAAAGAAGTCCAAAGACGAAAACGGCTTCAAATTTCGCGAAGTCAACACGTCCGAAAGCGACGACCGTTTCGCATGTCGTGAAACCAGAAGCACAAAGAACCCTAGATCCTAACTAAACCCTAAACCCTGAACCCTTAACCCTATAAAGCCGCCCGCGCTTGCGCCAGAGAGCGATTGTCGTCCAACATGCGAGCAAGCCACGCGCTCGGCGACGGGCACCGCGGGGGCCCATTCGATCTAGCCCCTCTTACCCTGGGTTCAGGGTTCAGGGTTCGGGTTCAGGGTTTAGGGTTTAGGGTTTAGGGTTTAGGGTTTAGGGTTTAGGGTTTAGGGTTTAGGGTTTAGGGTTTAGGGTTTAGGGTTTAGGGTTTAGGGTTTAGGGTTTAGGGTTTAGCGTTTAGGGTTTAGGGTTTAGGGTTTAGGGTTTAGGGTTTAGTGTTCGAACCCCATCGTGTCGACATCGTGTTGGGGTAACAACAGCAGGTTTACGATATTACGGGTACCTTCTTGGGGTCCTTCTTCTAAGGGAAACCTACTATTTGGCGGGGGTGTACAGTACAGGGTCCCTCATTTTTCGGAACCCCCCAGAAGGCGACGAGGGTGGTTTCGAACAAACATGCGGAAGAAGGTTCGACAGGGTTCTAAAATGTTCTGGTGCTGGGATGTATTTCGGGCCAAGGCTAGGGCAACTAACCCTCAACCTACAACTCCTAAGCCTAAACCCTAAACCCTAAACCCTAAACCCTAAACCCTAAACCCTAAACCCTAAACCCTAGGGAGTCGGCACTAAAAGAAAACTGCAAGCCTTGGCCTGTGACAGCAAGCCCAGGCCTGCAAGAGAAAAAGGGGGCAAAACCCCTAAACCCTAAACCCTAAAACCTATATTCGCCCTAACAAAAAGTGCGCGTCGGGGCTGGCGCCTGGGACTTTTCGGGCTGCCGAATGTTCTCCGCAAGCACTCGCGGCTTGCCTCAGGTGGGTTCAGGGCTAAGGGTTTAGGGTTTAGGGTGTAACGTTTAGGGCTTCTGGGTTTAGCTAAACAGGAGAAGCTGTATGCCTAACGCAGTGCAAATCCACCATCTGAAGGTATGCAGATTTCTCTAGGTAGGTTGTGCCCAACAGACCACCTCCGAACAACAGATCGCTGAGTAGCAACGCAACCGGAGTACACCTGATGTTTCTCTGCTTAAACCCTAAACCCTAAACCCGAAACCCGAAACCCTAAACCCTAAACCCGAAACCCTAAACCCTAAACCCGGCCCTAAACCCCGCAAATTTCGCCATAAGGCGAGCCGACGTGCGCTTTCGGCTTTTCTCAATACATCCATTATACAACATCTTCCGGCGGCACAAACTTAACAAGCAGTACCCTTCACCTGCTGCTTGCTGTCTTCAGCCTTGAGCCGAAGTTTTCCGGTGGAAGAGTGGCTGCGTTGCAAACTGTGGCAATGGAAAGTCGTCAAGAAGGGGGAGTCCAAGAACACACGACAGGGGCCCAAAAGACCAGGTTGGACGTTGCTCGGTGCTTTCTCCGATTTTGCTCTGGCGCGGCTGTCAGTCTGCTGCTTCTGCTGCTATTTAGGGTTTGGCTAGCATCTAGGGCCGCTACAGCCGCTAGGGGTTGCAGGGTTTGGCTTTCCAGCACGGACAGGCAGGCAGGCTTGGGAGTCGGGATGCAGTAAGCTCAGAATAAGCTTGTCAAAAGTGTCTCATGTGCACTCGGCAGAGGTGCCCCCATGCGGAAAGACCTTTCAGGTCTTGCAAAAGACAATGCCCGCAGTCACAAGCTGTAGTACCGTTGACGGTGGTTCTGGCGCCGGTGGCGACGGTGTCGACGGTTCCTGCGCCGTCCGCGATACTGAGAGTAGTAGTAGTAGGAGTGGTAGGTGTAAGGAGACTTCGTCCTCGTAGTGGTGGTGGTAGTAGTCGCAATGGTGGTGGCAGTCGTGGTGGTCGTGGTCGCGGTGGTGGTAGTGACGGTAGTGGTTCTTGGGCAGCAGTCGGCGCAGCTACGAGCACCTGTACAACAGATCTCATCGGGATCGATGTTGCCACACGGCTTCGTCTCATTGGTCGCGTTGCACCCCGCCGGCGTGGCTCCAGTCCCCGAGAAGTAGCATGAGTCACTCACCCCCTTGTTCACGACAAATCGGTCGCAAGCATTCGAGTCCTTCCACGAATCGTGCAGATGGGCGAACTCACAAGAGATTTTAAAGCGGTACACACCTCCATACTGCTTCGCGCCTGTGAACCCCCAAGAGATGATGTTAATAGAGCAGTCCAACAAACCAATATCTGCCTGACAAATCACCAAGACGCATATATGAACCCAACTTCTCAGAAACGGGCTGAATCCAAAGCCTAAACTTGTGCAGGATCCAGGCTACCCGGTCCTGGCACTGCAGAAATAGGCAAGAACCACCACGAAGGGTAACGTTGGTTTCAAAGCAGGCTGCCGGGTTTATATTGGAGTCGCACTCGAAGGAGATCATGGAATTAGCAGCAAAGTCGAACTTCGCCTGATAGCAGACACCCTCTCCAAGGCATTTCACAACATGGTCGCCACCTTCGGTAAGGGTGAACTCGGCCAAGGTACAAGCATCTGCATTAAAGTTTGTGCTGGCACTGGTGCACACGATGTCCCTGGACAGGCTCACGACGGCTTGATAACAGGTGTCTGATCCTGTACAGTTGATGCTCTTGAGGCCACCGAGGGTGGCCAGCAAGCACGCTTCCTCTCCCAGGCAGCACACGTCGTTCTTGCAGGCGCTGTCAGGGTTCAAGGAGATCTGGGCACCCTTGCAAGCTTCGTCTTAAATTTGTCAGGAGATGAGCTAGATAGGCAGCATGCGGCACCGGCATTCTGCACGTTCCAAAAGTCTGAGCAAACACTTTGGCCTGCGCATTCCAGGTAGTCGTTGAAGTTCTTGAAGATAATCTGCTGGGTGTTGTCGATCAAGGAGCACGTGGTTCCATCATCACCGGCACAAAGAAGCTTGCCACCAGGGAAACCTGTGGCGTTGGTGGGCAACACGTTCTCCGTGAGGTTGCACTTGTGGCACTTGTTCTTCCCCACGCACAGGCCTGCATTGAGATCCGCTATCTCACACTGAGGGACCCTTTCAAAGACTGCGCCGATTCGCTGAAGTGCTGAGCTGGCGTCGCACTCTCCGGCCGAAGCTGATGCAAAGAGCTGTGCGGCTAAGAAAGTGTAGAGCATCATGCATGAGGGACAGGAGGAAAGACTAAGGAACATACATCGCAAACCTTGATTTAGTTGGTACATGTTCGTAGACACGTTGTAGGCCTTGTAGGCTTTCTGCCGAAAGAGGATTTATGTGAATTGATGTTGATTGATCTGTTGTATGAGATCGGGGTCAATTAATTCAGACATATCTTGAGCCCAAAATGATAGTGCATCTGCTTAGATGTTACGAGTAAGTGTGCCCCAAGTGAGCTCGCAAACCCAAGCCCTAAACCATCTCCACAGGCAGACTCACAAAGTTGTCAAGAAGCCGCTACCTGCTGGCATCAAACTCGACATCCATCAAACGATCCATGTACCTATAGCGTATATACTTGGGCCTGAAAGGTGTTGGTAGCTTTAGGGCCGAAGTAACCCTAAACCCCTACACCCTAAACCCTAAACCCTAAACCCTAAACCCTAAACCCTAAACCCTAAACCCTAAACCCTAAACCCTACACCTAAACCCTAACCCTAACCCTCTATAGGATCCTTAGGGAAAGATGCCCCCATGGATCTTTCGGGACTTCTCGTTGGCTGTAGGCGCGCGGCAAGCCAAGTCGTAGGTTCCGTCTTCGTTGACCCTGGACACCTTGGTTTAGGGTTTAGGGTTTAGGGTTTAGGGTTTAGGGTTTAGGGTTTAGGGCAGCAATCCTTGTGGTTTGGAGCGACTTATTTATCATTGCGATGTACTTATTTTCTAGTTTAATTATTGTTTTAAACTCCTCTGTCTGTTTGTTTGAGACATGTGGGTTGAAATTGCTTTCAGGGCGCAGGTGTTCCTGTCAGACAAAGTTTCCGTTTCAGCATGTCGATAACATGACTACGCTATAGTTCCCTCACTTAGCCCGGATACCGTAGAGACGTCGCAGGAGAGCCATGCAAAGTGACATCATTGGCAAAGAATTTCGCTGTCTTAGCTTCTTACATCGAGTGCTGGACTGTGCAGCACGATCATAGATAACCCTAAACCCTAAACCCTAAACCCCAAGCCCTAAACCCTAAACCTAAAGGCCTTCGTCGGAATCCAGAAGCCGCGGGAAGCTCCGAAGTACTCGACAGCGTCGCCCACCTAGCACCAGGTTCGAGTGCAGCTCTGATCAACTCCCCCGCCCCCACCTGACCCCAAACCCAAAGGGTCCGAAGTACCTGCATAGTAGAAAGTCGGGTTTCTATAATCGGAATTGCTATTATGGTTTGGGAAAGTGACCCCCCCATATAGATACTTAGGATTCTTTGGGAAACCTAGAGTAGCCCAGATAACCTTACAAGAAAGAAACGGACCCAACAATTCAGGTACTGCCCTGTTTTTTGTGTATATCTGCATAGGTTCTTCGGTCCACAATAGAAAGTCTGCAGCAAGATATGGGCACTTCCCCCAATAGAGGTACCCTTAATACATCCCTAGCACTGTCTAATCCTTAACATAGACTTAGAAGCCCCCCCATACACCTGATTTCGGAAATGCCCCATATGGTGTTTGTGGATCCGTGCCTGGTACTGCGACCTGTCGCTTTTGGCAGGAAGTCGTATTTTGCTGGCGGCAACGTCGGTCCTCGGCGGATTTCGGCATTTCCAAAGCGCCAAACTGACTGCTTCTTAAGGGGAAGTAGGGGGCATTTGGGCATGAAATACCCTACATAGCTCTGAAAGGGTTATAATATACAACAGGCTACTGTAGAAGCTGAGGTACCTAGTTCCCCAATGAATTTCTTAAAGAAAGATCGTGGAAGCCAACCCTACCTGGCTTTCCGTGCACTCGAAGACCAAGCTGAGGTCGATGAGGGTTCTTGGGGCTTACCGTTGTATGGTGTTACTCGGGATGTTTCCCCTTTAGACTAACAGTCCTTAATAGGGAATATCATAGGGGGGGCACGAAAAATTCCCTGTTAAGGACTGCTAGTAGAAGGGGCAACATCCCAACGTGTTACCTTCAAGCTTTCCTGGGGTTTAAAGGGCCAAGGCCTATGAGGCGTTTAAGGTCTATCGGGCGACTACACAGAAAGCCTGGCGGTGATGTAGGCTTCCGGCTTGCAGTCGAGGTTGAAGTTGCCCTCTGCAGTGACACCCAGCACTCTTGCAGGTATCCACCTCGCAGGCTGAGAGGTGCCTGGTAGCTCAGTAGCCATGTTATGAGGACAAGGGCACCCTTTGCCTTTGGTTGGTTGCTCTATAAGGGAACCTTGAACCAGAAAAAAGGGAAAGGGTACCACTGGGCTTTCAAGGGTGTGTCCGTAGTCCGAAGGACAGCTTGGCGAAAATGAAAGACAACAGCAGGATGAACGGAGGCGTCTTGACTGTCTGTTGCCCGAAATCTTTAGGAAACAGACTCAGACAGGAGTTGCCGAGTAAGGAGATGTATGCACATGCTGTATGGTGTAGGGCTACGTTGCATTGGCAACTCGTACCGCTGCACAATCGGAGGTTCATGAAAGTTGTTCTAGGATCGCAAGACTGCGGGCCTTTGCGTGTTGATAGTAGTTGTGGAAAGCTCACTGCTGCCGAGGGGACCCTAAAAGGTTATGGGTGGCCCATAGACCTAAATAGGGATCGTAGTTGCCAGGGACAAGGAAAACGAAGAGGTGCGAATTGCGTCGATCGAGCGAGTGAGCAAGACACGAGTGGCGGTCTAGGCGTGGTCGGGGGGGCTGGGGCCGGGGGCAGGTTTGGGGGGAGAGGGGGGGTAGGGCTGGTGTGGGGGTCGAGGGGTGGTGGAGGCGGGGGTCTAAGCGTTGGGCGGTGGTGGGGGGTGGGAGGCTAGGGGTAGTGGGGGTCTAGGGGTGGGTGGTGTTTGGAAATACACGAGCTGCCCCCACGCTTGTTTTACACGCGCCAGCGTAAGGTTTAGGACTTCTAGGCTGAAACCCTAAACCCTACACCCTAAACCCTAAACCCTTATAGGGTTTCAACCCGACGGCATGGCAGTCGGAGAGTGCCAAGATGATGCTGAGTTCAGGGGCAAACCCAGATGGGAGTTTACGAAACTAAGGGACCCCTAAAGAAGACCCCCAAATAGCAAGGGATCCCCATCACATAGGGTTTAGGGTTTAGGGTTTGGGGTGTAGGGTTTAGGGTTTGGGGCTAGATCCCCAAATGGCAGGATTCCCTGATAACAAGGACCCCCAAGAAGGTACCCCTAATTTCGGACACCCCCCCAAATAGCAGCCCAAGGACTGCCAAGTCCTAAAGCGCAAAGTTCCCCAAAGAATCTTTCATTTGTCCGGGTGCCTAAGAATCCGATAGAGGAGTCTCGTAGTAAACAACCCGCACAACAAGCTTTGGGGTCCATGTAAGGAAGGCCTGTATTGAAGGTCCTCTAGACCGCTACTTGTAGGATGTGAGACAAAGTAAGCGCCCCAGCAGGGACCCTAATCAAAGTTATCCCACGTAAACACCTACCTAATTACCTGATGACCGCTTGCTACGTCCCCCAATCTTTCAGGAACGTCTAAGGCAGTTTAGGAAACTGGGAGTGAGGAGCTTGAGTTTTCGGACTGCCCCACCTGCTCTGGGAGCCACTGAAGTACTCCACCTTGCAGTCAGCTGTATCCCTAAACCCTAAACCCTAAACCCTAAACCCCAAACCCCAAACCCTAAACTCTAAACCCTATGAGCACAGCCTGCTCCGTGTAAGATGTCGGGCGAAGAGGTTTCTACTTGGAGGATCATGGGACTTAGTAAGTTTAGGGTTGAGGGCCGTTTAGGGTTTAGGGTTTAGGGCTTAGGGCTTAGGGTTTAGGGTTTAGGGCTTAGGGTTTAGGGTCTCATCACGATAACGGAGAATCCCTACGAAAAGCCTCCCTAAACTAGGATTGCCCTTCAAACCCTCTGAAAAATGTTCCTGAATCTGGTCCTCTTGAAACCCAATAAGGGAAGACATGAAACGTCCCAAGGCCTCCTTAAGAACCTAGACCCTGAACCCTGCTCAAAATGTACATAACTTCCGAGAAGACCCGAACCATGCTTGACACACTCACACCGAAGCCAGCGCAACACTTATACTTGCAGTCCTTACTAGGGACTATATCACCCTAAACCCTAAACTCTAAAGCATCAAGGACTGTTAGTAAGGGGGGAACATCCCAAGGGAAAGCCTTGTCGCCTTCTTTGAAGAGAGGGCACTGCGCCGTGCCTCCAGCACTGGAATTGGGGTGGTTGAGGGCTAGGGTTTAGGGCTTAGGGGTTTAGGGGTTTAGGGGTTTAGGGTTTAGGGTTTAGGGCTAGGGCAGCCAATACCAAAATCCCAAATCCCACGCCCATGATGAACATGTCAACACAAAAATGAAGGAATAGCAGAAACACATCATAACAATAAGAATAGTCATAATCACCCCAACAAGAAAAGAGTAGTAGTAAAAAGCATAAAAAACCCTATAACTAATCGCCGTAAGAATAAATATGGCTCATGACCCAAGCCCCTTTTACTGACAGTCATTAATAGGACTCTCAAGCAATGGCTCATGACCTAAACCCTAAACCCTACCTAAACCCTAAACCCTAAACCCTAAACCCTTAAATCCTAAACCCTAAACCCTACACCCTAAGCCCCTGGCTCAAAGGGGATCCCGCGCGCGAGCTGGCAGCGCTCCGGGCCTCCAGGCTCCAAGTCCACTCAAGGGACTAAAGACGGGATGGGTTATTTGGGGGTTAGGGTTCAGGGTTTTGGGTTTTGGGGTTTAGGGTTTTGGGTTTAGGGTTTAGGGTTTGGGGTTTACGGGGTCTCTTTGGGGGCTGCTTAGGTAAATAGGGTCTAAATAAGGTATATGGTATATATAGGGGTTAATTATACAGGGGAATACGATCAAGGGTCCCTTCTAGGGGTCCGTCCGTATACCCCCTAATCCACGCAGTGCACCAAGCCCCTTAACTACAAATTGTTGGGATGTCCCCCCTTAGACTAACAGCCCTTATTAGGGATAATAGTACCCCCCATTATAGTCCCTATTAAGGACTGTTAGTATAAGGGGGAACATCCCAAACTATTTGCTTAAGACCCCCTCCAAAGAAATAATAATGATAATTGATGTATGTATACCTGAATACAAAATAGTCTTCCGTGTAAGGGTTGTAACTTTCCTTTTTCGTTGCGTTTTTAAGGAAATAGTAGTTCACCCGAAATCCGCACCCACGCGACAGAGGTTGAAGGCTTGAAGAGAACCGAGAACGAACACTCAAACACTCAGACCGGCTACTCTTTCGGCAGAGTCCCGCAAGACCTTGACGAAAGCCCCTCGATGCGCCACAAAATCATGCAAATTCAAGGGTGAAGCACCCCCGCCTTTAGCTGGATCCTCAGCTGTCCCCTTTCAACCCTCAACCCTGATGAGCTGCTGACCACACCCCTCAAAAACCCATCAAGAACTTCAAGAACCTTCTCAAAACCCTCAAAAACCCTCAAAAACCTTCCAAGAAATCCTCAAAAAGCCCCTCAAAAGTGTTCCCAAAAACCCTCAAAAACCCCTCAAAAACCTTCCCAAAAAAAACCCTCAAAAGCCCCAAACCCTAAACCCCAAACCCTAAACCCTCTAAACCCTAAAAAAGCTCTCCTGCCTGGGCCTTTCGGAGCCGATCTTTGGGCACCTGGGGCTTGCAATCCAGGTCGAAAGTTCCGTCCTCGTTCCGGCGGAGGACCTTCCAGAGCTGGGTTTAGGGTTTAGGGTTTAGGGTTTAGGGTTTAGGGTTTAGGGTTTAGGGTTTAGGGTTTAGGGTTTAGGGTTTAGGGTTTAGGGTATAGTGTTTAGTGTTTGGGGTTTAGTGTTTAGGGTTTAGGGTATAGGGTTTAGGGTTTAGGGAGCTGGCTTGAGGGCTTCAGCCTTAAACCGTACTTTGGAGTAGACCCTGAAAAAACCAGGTATATACTTTTTAGGTATAAGCAGCCATAATCGAAACCCAGACCCAACAAAAACCTCAAAGTATAGTACTCCAAAACCCAGTAAAGCCCTGCACCTGTAAACCCTGTAGACCATAAAGCCGCTAAAAAAGTAGTGCCCGTGATCCTCTCAGCAGTTGCTTCTGGGACCCAAACCGAAACCCGAAACCCTAAGCCATCCTAAACACGAATCCGCTGGCGAACTGACGTTTCCGAGGTTGGGTAGGGCCGTGGCACTGCCCTGGCAAGCAGAAGCCTCAGCGACACCTTTATGTTAGGCTTTGGATTAAAGGGTTTGAGGGTTAAGGCAATGACAAACCCAGAACTCCAAAAAGGTGGCTAACTGTCGCTGTCGAGATCAATGCGAAGGTCCATGAACCCAATGCGCTTCAGGTTCTGTGCGTGCCTAAGAAAACACGATGCACCCTGCGGAGCAAAACGGCTGTACCAAGTTCCCTCCCCATGGCATGCCCCTGACATTTGACGCCAACCCTAAACCCTAAACCCTAAACCCTAAACCCTAAACCCCCAAAAAGCACCTACATGTACGTGGCAGGTGCCTTTGCAGGAATCCAGCGTTGCAGCTTGGCGCCGAAATACTCGACCTTAGGATGAATTCACAGTTTCTGTGTGTAAAGCCTGGGCTTTGCACAGGGCTAAAAAGTTTAGGGTTCAGGGTTTAGGGTTTAGGGTTTAGGGTTTGGGGTTTAGGGTTTAGGGTAGTGTTTTGTTGGAGTTTAAGCTTCTGAGTTTGTTAATGGCATCAGCCCAGAACCCAAGTGCCTAAACTCAAGCTGTAGGAAACTTTGAGAGCCCCAGGGAGTTTGGGACGTAGGGCTCAGGGTACCTTTTCCCGGTTTTGTTTGGCAAGTCGGACTCTTTTAACTTCAGCTCCTAAAAGCAGAAATCCAGGCCATTTAGCCTCAAGACTAAACCCCTAAGCCCTAAGCCCTAAGCCCTAAACCCTAAACCCTAAACCCTAAACCCTAAGCCCTAAACCCTAAACCAATCCAGGCCATTTGGCGTGAAGACTTGCCGCCAAGTCACGTGCTCATTGGCTTCGAACTGCTCGTCCGACCTTCCCATCTGTCTCTTTACTACTATTTTTGCTTGAGAACCCCGAAAGAATTAAAGAATATTGCCATCAGTCTCTTTACTACTTTTTTGCTTGAGAACCCCATAAGAATTAAAGCATAAAAAACCATTCACCTTATAAGGAAGATTCTATTTTTGAAAAAAAATCTTGGGGGGGGTTCTTGAGCAATTCGTAGTTTAGGGTTTGCGTTTGACCTTGCGAAGGTCAAGGATGCCGTCCATCTGTTTATATGGGAGGCTTTAGGGTTTAGGGTTTAGGGTTCAGGGTTTAGGGTTCCCCACAATAGGGAGGCTCCCTGACATGCACCCCAGAAAACGCCCTTAGTCCTTACTGAATGTACGTGGTAACTTCTCCAACACATGGTCCTTTCTGGGGTCCTCATCGTCAGGCGGCCCCGATCCCTGAACCCTGAACCCTAAACCCTAAAACCCTAAACCAGGGTACCCCAAAACGGACCATGATTTAGAGAACTGACCATGGTGAACCTAGGCAGCTCTCTGAATGACGACGCCTTTGGGGCCTAAGAATATGGCTCAAACCCTAAACCCTAAACCCTAAACCCTAAACCCTAAACCCTAAACCCTAAACCCTAAACCCTAAACCCTAAACTCCGCATGATGGCAGGGGCCCGTAGAGAGAACGTTGTTCTAGTGTACCTTTCGAGGGACGAAAGGAGGGACCTTTACAAGGGACCTTAGGGCTTGTTGTTAGTCGCTATCTCAGGTATATAGTCCCTATCTTGGCAGCACTTAGGAGGGTAGCTATAAATTAAACTGTTAGCTGCCTTATGAAGAAACCCAATAAACCCAAAAAGGCTAAGGATCTAAAGTTGCAGTAGAGCACCACAAAGCTATATAGTGGGTTATATAGGGGAAGATGATTCAGGGTCCCTTCTAGGGGTCTCTCCTGATACCCATTGCTTGAACCATACTCAAGAGTACCAGCAACTAATGTCAGAGGCGAGGCTACGAAACACGACCTCGACCCTGCTACTCCAAGTTGGAGGTCGTTGCACATCATTTCGGGTTCAGGGGTTCAGGACTCAGGCTTTCCCGCTTTACCTGAGCTTGCTCCGCGCGGACTTGCGCAAGAAAGCTAAACCCTGAACCGTAAACCCCAAACCCCAAACCCTAAACCCTAAACCCCAAAGCCTAAATCCTAAACCCCAGATCTCCCTGTGGGGCTCTCACAGCTGCTGTGAGCCAGGTGGGGGCGAAGGCAAGCGGATGTTCTCCAGGGCAGCCTGAGGGTTTAGGGTTTAGGGTTTAGGGTTTAGGGTTTAGGGTTTAGGGTTTAGGGTTTAGGGTGGGTAGGGATTCAGGGGTCAGGGATTCAGGCTTCGCGATGCGCAGGTTACGGGAATCCCTGATCACTCAACCGACTTGAAACCGTCAAGTGACAAACTGAACTCTGCAACCCTGAAGACTACCGAGAGCAACCTATGATATACCAAACTTGGGATGTTCCTCCTTATACTAACAGTCCTGAATGGGGATTATACTGGGGGGGAGGCGGGTTACTAGATTCCCGAGTAAAAACTGCAAGTATAAGGGGAACATCCCAACCCTAAATCATAAACCCTCAACCCCAAGCATGAAGACTCTACCCCAAGGCTCCATTGTAGGACCTTTTTGGGGTAGTACACTAGAGTCCTAACCCTAAACCCTAAACCCCAAACCCCAAACCCTAAACCCTAAACCCTAAACCTACCTAACCCAAAAAGGAACTACATTGGAGCCCTTGGGTAGGTAGAACCTAAACCCTAAACCCTAAACCCTTTTTGGGGTAGAAGCAGTCGAGCCAGGTGCCCGAGGCTCCAGCGTCAGCCTTGCAGTCGAGATCAACCTTGCCGTCCTTCACGGCCCTGGGCTTAGGGTTTAGGGTTTAGGGTTTAGGGTTTAGGGTTTAGGGTTTAGGGTTTAGGGCTTAGGGGGATTTAGGGTTTCGGGTTCAAGGTAGCAAACAATGTACAGGCCCGGTTGGGGTCTAACTATCCACACCCCACTCAAGATCCTACTACAGATCGTCCGCCCTTCCACTTGTGATCGAACGAACCGCTATACTCCTAAACCCTAAACCCTAAGCCCTAAACCCTAAACCCCTACACTGCTACCTCCCGACTCGACCGGTACAATGATGAGAGGGTTCGGCCAAAGGAAGCGGCGACGAATGCTCCAGCCCTAAACTTGGGATGGTCCCCCTTATACTAACAGTCCTTAAAAGGGATGTTACTATTATCATTATTATGATTGCTACTATTACAACTTTTATTTTTTATTTCTATTACTATTATTGGTACGATTACTAATATCATCACTTTTCTAAAACAGTTAATAGGGGGCACTATAACCATTAAGGCCAGTTAGTATAAGGGGGAACATCCCAAATTTAGGTCCCTTGCTGAGTTTCTGCTATCATCGCCTGGTGTTGGGATTTAGGGTGTGCTTGCGGTTCAGGTTCTCATCTTCAGGCTACTGTACCCCAAAAGGGGACAGGGTTTAGGGTTTAGGACCCTAAGTACCAACAAGCAATGGAGAACTGGCCATCGAACGACGATCTATTGAACCTATTGCCATGCTGTGAGTGCTCTGGGTGCTGCGCACGACCTTGGCGGCTATCCAGTTGGCCTTTCCCAAGGGCTGCCGGATCAAAAACCAAAAATGAGGATCAAAAAACAAACAACCGAGGGATTGAGGTTTAGGGTTTGGGGTTTAGGGTTTGGGGTTTAGGGTTTGAGATTTATAGGGTTTAGGGTTCAGGGCTTAGGGGTAGGCAGGAGCTTGTGAGCACATTTGCTTCGGCGATGCGAGCCTGGCTGGCGCTGTAGTACTCCACTCGCATACCTAAGAGCCACTGCGGCAGAAGCACTGCCGACTTCGCTCAAATTTAGGGTTTAGGGTTTAGGGTTTAAGGGTTTTATGGTTTTAGGGTTTTAGGCTTTTAGGGTTTAGGGTTCTTGTGACTTCTGCTCACCCGTGCCGAAACGGAAAAGCAAAGTCGACAATCAATCAACGATCGCGTTGAGGTCCCCGCCGACCTCAAACGAAGCTGGCCTTGTGGCAGAATGGCGTTGACATCTGGACATGTGGGTTGGGATGTTCCCCCTTATACTAACAGTCCTTAATGGGGATTCGAATAGGGGGTACTATAATCCCCATTAAGGGCTGTTAGCATGAGGGGGAACATCCCCACTTGTGGGTTTTGTTCTAGATTAAGTCCCCATAAAACTGGCAATATAGGGGCCAAACACAAACAGGCACCCCCCAAGTAAGAACAACGCACCTGGATTTGCCATGCTAAGCATTGCACCAATGGGTACTGATGTGACCAGCACAACTACTTGTGGCAGTGAACAACCAAATAACACAAAATCAGACGAACCTTCTTTTGTTGCAGATGGCTCTGCACGCCCGGGTTTACACACAGCGTGGCCAAAACTGCAACTGACAGAGACATTGCACTCGACCTAGAGTAACTTATGTACCCTGAGAAAGGGACAAGGGTCCAATGTTCGAGGTTTCCTCTAGGTAGGCCCACATGTATATATATATATATATATAATACACACATGTGTATACATATCCGAAGCCCAACGAATCCGTTTCAAAAGCTTAAGCCTGTAAGCATCCATGTTCCATGCACCTTTTTGGTATACACTGGTGCCCTCTTTTGGGGTTCCTACTAAGTAGTTTTAGAGCCCAAGTACAAATACAAAATAGGTACATAAACCCTACACCCTGGACCCTGCAGCTTAAAACCCTCCCCAAACCCTAAACCCTAAACCCTAAACCCTAAACCCTAAACCCAAAAACCCTTAGGGCAAGCCGAGGCCCCCTGCGTGCGCTTTTTCCGGACGTATTCGTCGGAAACCTGCGATGGGCATTCGGACCCCATGTGCCAGGCTTTTGAAGCATGTATTCTTTAAGGGTTTAGGGTTTAGGGTTCGGGTTTGTTTCTATACTATGGTCCTTTTATTCTTATTTTAAGTGTGTGTGTGTGTGTGTGTGTTTTGTTTTTTTTTTTTTTTTTTGGGGGGGGGGGGGGGGCTCCGATTATCATACGGAGCTTAAGGAACGAGGGAACCGAAAAGGGGTCCAAGATTCAGAGAAATCCCAAGACCCAAACCGGGAATTTCCTGTTTGGGTACGCTGCTTTTCCGTTAACAAAAATAACTGGGTACTCCGAAACAATACGAACCCGAAACTTAAATAACCTTACACATGCCAGCAACCCTAACATATCCAAAGCTGAGCGACCCTAAACGAAAAAGAAACTACGACCCTGAAAGGGTGCCCTTTAGGCTCAGGGTCTATAATCTATGCCCTAAACCCAAAACCCTAAACCCAAAACCCTAAAATGCCTAAACCCTAAACCCTAAACCCTAAACCCTAAACCCTAAACCCTAAACCCTAAACCCTAAACCCTAAACCCTAAACCCTAAACCCTAAACCCTAAACCCTAAACCGCCTAAACCGCCTAAACCGCCTAAACCGCCTAAACCGCCTAAACCGCCTAAACCGCCTAAACCCTAAACTCGAAACCCTAAACCCTAAACCCTAAACCCCCCCAAAAAAAAACTAAGGGGTGCTCTCTGCCAAGGGCGCGGCATCGGACTTGCAATCGAGCTCCAGCCGTCCGGCACCTTTGACCTGCCTCGGCAAGAAGTTGAGGTTGAGGGAAGCTACCCGAAACCCTAAACCCGAAGGGTTTAGGGTTTAGGGTGTAGGGTTTAGGGTTTAGGGTTTAGAGTTTCGGGTTTAGAGTTTCGGGTTTAGGGTTTCGGGTCTGGGGTTGCCTCTGGCTCCTGCGTGTGCGTGTGCGGACCCCGGAACTCAGGAGGATGAGAATGCTCCTTGACTTCTACTAAAAAATCCGGATGAATGACTCTTCCACTGCGTTCGACCCAACACCCCCCACAAAGCCTGGATTCTGAACCTCAAAGCCTTAACCCTGAAGAGTAAACTTTATAGCCAAGAATCCTAGGACCAGAGCAGAAAATCACGAACCCAAACCCTGAACCCTGAACCCTAAACCCTAAACCCTAAACCCTAAACCCTAGACCCTAAACCCTAAACCCGAAACTTGCTCCTAAACCATGTAAAGCCTAAACGGTGGCTTCGGGGCTTAGGAAGGGGACTTGGGCAGCTTGGTGCCCCACATACCCCTACTCAGGCAATATTAACCCTTCTTCCGGAATTCCTTCTTCCCTGAACCCAAAAACCCTGAACCCCTTCAACCCCTAACCTTGAACCCCCAAGCCCTACACCCTAGAAACCCAACCCTATACCCCTAAACCCCAAAACCCCTAAACCCTAAACCCTAAACCCTAAACCCTAAATCCTAAACCCTAAACCCTAAACCCTAAACCCTACGGCGAAACGCGCAGTTAGCACTCGTGCGATGCTTCAGGGGGAGGCTGCAGCTCCGGCTTCCCATCTTGGAGAGCCCAAGACCAAGAACCCGAGTTTAGGGTTTAGGGTTTAGGGTTTAGGGTTTAGGGTTTAGGGTTTTGGGTTTAGGGTTTAGGGTTTAGGGTTTAGGGCTTGAAGTTTAGGGTTTGGGGTTTGGGGCTGGAAGTTTAGGGCTTAGGGTTCAGGAATTCGAAGTTTACTGCCGGGGTTGCAAGTTGCAAGCAAGCTGCATCACTTTGGCCGAGATCCACTTGCCCTTCCGAGGACAGGATGCGGAGAGTGGGGGCCGGGGGAGGGGGGGGGGGGCCGGGGGTGAGGTCGGATGCCATCTTCGGCATCACCCGAGACCCGAACACTCTTAAGTGACCCCCTAACCCCTCAAAACCCCCACCCTAAGCCCTGGACATTTTCGGACCTTGGGGCTTACGGATATACAGGGTTCTCTGAGTGGTCGCTGCTTTGGTTCACTTGAAAACAGTTGGCAACTTATCTTGAAGGTACTTCGGAAGGTACCTTAACCGTAGTAAACCCTACACCCTAAGCCTTAAACCACCAAACCCTCAAACCTAGACCCTAGACCCCAGACTCTAAACCCTAAACCCTAAACCCTAATTGAGGGCTTGGGGTTTAAGTTGTTTAAGGTTTAAGGTTTAGGGTTTGATTAGCAGGGGTTTAAGTGAAGGGCTCAGCAGTTCCCTGGGGCGTCTTATGTTCGAGGGGGGTCAAGGCTCGGCCCTAAGGGAATTTGGGGGGGGCGGGTTGAAGGTTGAGGGTTGAGAGTTCAGAGTGTATGGGCTCAGGGCTTAGGGTTACCAAACTGTAAAGAGTTTAGGGTAGCATTGGAGCATCTTAGCCCCTTCAACTCCCAGTTCTTGCCATCTTACACCCGTAAACCCCAAAGCCTTAGAGCGGTAGACAAAGCTTATGAAACCCGAAGCTCGAAAACATGCGCACCGCTCTGCAAGAAACCCTAAACCCTCAACCCTAAAGAAGTAGGGCCCACCACACACCAACAGGCCTGTCTAAGGCATGGTCCCTTAGCATGGGCCCTTAAAACGGAACCCCTTATATACCCCTTCTGAAGCCCCTTGTACACCCTATACAACCCAAGGGTTCCGAGCCCTTTAATTTAAAAGAGGTAGGGGACCATAATACAGGGACCATGAAACTACCCTAGGAGCCTGCCCACCTTAAAGGCCCTAATCCCCAAACCTGGCCCTCAATAACGCTCTGAACATGTGTCAAAAGAAGGTGCTCTCGAACCCAAGAAGGGCACCTAACAAATACCGATCCCTAACGCCCTTATGCAACCCTAACGCCCCGGCGCCCTGTGGGTCCCAAGCCTGAACTAAACCCTAGGCAAAGGGTACCCCAATTTCCCCCAAAAAATCAAGAGAAATTTACTTGGGGCCCGAAACACCCCAAGCCCAACACCCGAACCCCTAAACCCTAACTCCTAAAGGGCTCCGGTCCTGGCTCACACTGAAATATTCCACCTTCTCACCTTCGTGCCAGAAGGGCTTCAGGCTTTTGGGTGTTTGTTTCTTGGAGCTTCGAGAGATTGTTGAGCGGTCAGATGGTCTTTTCTCGAATTTGTGGGCCCTGTATGGGTACCCTCAATATTACAGGCGGCCCCTTAGAAATGGTAACTGCAGAAGGAACCGTATTTTAGAGAAGTGACTATATTGCAGGGCGATGAAACAAGGTACTTGCAGGGGGATGCAAGAACGCACCTGTTTCCCGTAAATCCGACAAAAACCCATCAAGTTATGTATGAGCTTAAGCCCAGAGAATCCATGACCTCCTCATATCATTACGAACTAGCCTGTGCGACTCTGTGGCTGCAACCTTTCATGGGTGCTCTTCATGGACGGGCTCTTGAGCAGTTAAGGTGTCATGAGATTGATGGTGTACGAAAGGGTTCATGAGAGCTGCAACAGCTTAGCCCTAGTATTTCAAGTGCTGTTAACCGAATAGCAAGCGATGACAAAAAGTGCGTGCAATTGAATTGTAAAATGTGGGCAAAAGGGAGAAGAAGTAGTGAACAGGGCCCAAGTTAAAAGATTAAGAAAGCAAGGCCCTTTTCTCACGCTTACTTCCTGCTTACGATGGTTTCACTTCGTTGCTTAGAGGAAACTTTTTCCGAAACTCAATGGGGCCCAGCTAAATGCCCCAGAACAATCACCAGCTCGGGAAGGA
>CAJNDS010002103.1:624805-674002 GCA_905221605.1 Symbiodinium natans
TATTCCTTCATTCTTGTATGCGATCTTCTCCGTGGGGACTCACTGGTGGTTAGCCATGCCCATTCTGATCTTTTCTCCTCTCCCCAGCTTCATCTTTTGATCTTTTCACGTGAAGGTCTTATTGGTGGCGAGCCATGCCTTCCCAGAAGCTTCCGCCGCAGGGTCTTATTGGTGGCTAGCCAAGCCCCGCACCAGAGTCTCACGATAGCCGTTCGTCCACTCACCTCATCATGCGCCATCCATCCGCTCTATCCCCTTGCGCGCGCCACTGGCCATGGCCCGGGCACATGACTTTGCATGTCCCATTCTATCCCCCATGCCGATCCATTGGTGACTAGGCAGCTTTGTGCCATCGTCCTATCCTCGCTCATCGCCAGTTCATCATGGCCCATCCCTTTGGCGATCGCGTCTCGGCTTCCACGTAAGTGGTCTTCCCTGTTTTCCCTTCCCTCTCACAGGGTCACCTGCAGATACGTCACTTGCATCGTCCCTTACCTCGACGTCCAAGCTTCCCCTGTTGATCGTGGTTGTCTCCGTGCCCCTGAACTCCGGGTTGAGCGCTTCGCTCATCGCCGACTCGTCCTCCGTCTCTGGACCTGTGGTGTGACCGCCTCTCTGCGCCCGAGCTCTTTCCAACAAAGAGCCCTTTCCTCTCCCTCTATCCACCATCCTTGTCCCTTCCGTGAACCTGGGTACGGCAGGCATCCACCCATATCTTCCCCTTCTATCGTCATTTCTATCCCTGTCTCTTCCTTTTCCCCATCCGCGCGACGAACTTCTTTCGGAACTATCATCACTCATGGCGTATTTTGGCCACCTGATGGTATCTCTTCTATCCCTATCCAGAGGTGATCGAGTCCTCGCTTTGGGCTCAGCGCCATCATCTCTCGTCCCACCTCTCTCCTTCAATTGAATCGGGTTCGAGCTCTCAGCCCTGGTTGTTGGTTCTTGCTTCCTTCCCGTCTCATCCCTAAGCTCCACGTCCACGGTTCTTGTACTCCTCGATTCTATCCCTCTTGGCCACCCCTTCTCGTTCAGCTCCACAAGGCTAACACCAGCTATTGGGTATGCCGTACCTGCATTGGCCGCACGTGTTTCCGGCTGCGCTTCGTCACGAGAGTGTCCAGCGACTCCCATCGACGCCCAATGCATCATCATTCCTCCCATAGGTACAGAGCTCCAGTACACTTCACTCACCGGGCCTGTCGCTGATCTCTCTCTTCGTAGCCCCAAGTTCCGAATAGCAGAACCAGCCGCATGGCTATATCCATGAAGCTTGTTTTTCTTCCCCTTCACGTCTTCCCACGTTGCATTGAATGGTATCCCCTCGGTGTCGAGCTTCATGTGCTTCGCCATGGGCTGGTTAGGATCTCGCTTCATCTCCGCAACTATCCTCTCCATGATCCCTAGACAACCGTTGGCAGTTTGCACCATCATATCCCTCGTGCTTCTCGCCCACGCACTATTCCCCCATAGAGGCGAATTGAATCCGGCCGCCATAGCTATCAGCAATTGATAACTCATAAACTGTCCCCCTCTTCTCAGGCACCCCGCATGCATAGAGAAGAATCTCTGCCTCGCAGTCACTACAGCGCGTGCTGTAATCGTTTCCAGTGCTTGCTGAAAATCTGAAGCTTCCACTATCTCCGAGTGATCCGCGCCGCTCTGCTTGTATTCGAAATTCAGAATCTTCCCAAATGACGTTGCCAACTCTCTATCCAGCACCATCGCGTGAATCGCAGCTTCGTCCACTATGAATCTAAATACCCCCGGTCGTGATGCCGCGACCTCATATTCTGGCCACAACCCGGCCCTGAAACCTAAATACCAGTCCTCTGCGGGGTTCAAGCTTGCCAGCACTCCTGCCACCACGCCCTGTTCTATCATGTCTATCCTCTCGGCCACCATTCTGAATGAGATCGCAATTCCTGCGCGATCGAGAGCCTCTTGGAGCTTGGCCTTCCATATCGTTTTCCTTCCCATAGTCGCGTTTCTATCCGTAATTTCCCACATGTTCATTCCCATCAGGTAGTCCGGATAGGATGGCATAGGCTTGCAACACATCGGGCAGATCACTATTCCCTTCGCCATCCTACAGTGGCATGCCAAACAATGCACGCATTCTTCCTTCATTTCTGCCACTATCCATCTCACTCTATCACGGTACTCATCTGGTCCCAATGTCCTCGCCAATCTATCCCTGTTAACCTGCGAGTTTCCTCTCTCATCGTCTACCATCTCCAACTCGCAGTCCCGCATATAGAGAGCCGTGTATGTGTCTTCGAACCAAACAGCCTTCCAAAATGCCATTGGTACGGGCCCGAGGAGCATGAATCGCCCACTTCTCGTCACGACCACGTCGCCTCCAATTAGCGCGAACATCCTCATGTCTATCGCTATGCCAATCTTTCTTCCTCGCACAGCCGCCAACCTAAGCGAGTCGTATAGCCATTCCGGCATCCTTCCTTGCGAAAATTCTATTCCATGTATCTTGCTCACGTCCGATGGCTCGACAGAGTATTTCGTCCAGTGAGACTTGAGCGTCATCTGTGAGCCTCGCAAAGGATTTCTCATGTCGTCCCGATGCCATCCGTCCACGATTACGCCACTATGTCCTGCTTCCGGCCAAACTATCCCGTCCTTCGCGTACTCTTGCCACTGCGCGTCACCTTCAGCCGGGTGTAGCCTGAACCATAGGGACTCTCGTTCATCTTGCTGCCGCTCTACTATGTCTCCGGCCCAACTTTTCAGCATCGCGACGTTCCTTGGCATCCTCATACTGCTCGTGGGCTTCACCGCCAATGGAATGCCCACCTTAATCTCCTTGGTCTTCGGACATCTATACGCCTTGCTGGTGATTTCAATTCCGTAAAACTGTGCCAAGTAGGCAATCCTGTATTCGTCGCCTCTTCTGAGTCTATACGAGGATCTTTCGTCGACTTCTCTCCTGATCAGCGACCACGCTATCCCTCCTCCGTCGTGTTGTTCTGCCCACAGTGCATATTCTATCCCGTTTCCTCTGTCGATTGCGGATCCATCCAACATTGCCTCCTGTGTGTTTCTTCTCATATTCCTCCTATCGCCCCTTTGTACAGGGTATGCGTCTCCTCCCCACGCTGCCAACTCCGCCACTAGTCTCGCCATCTCAATGTACACGTTCGCTGGGTACGGCTTCTCTATCTCAATCACTTCCCTCCTTATTCCCAACTCATTCAGCGTGGCACCTGTCCATGTCGTCACCGAATCGTTGGATCCCCCCGTCGCCGTAATTAGCTCCTCTGATCTTCCCTTCTCTATCCCCATCATCAGCCTCGTCTCATCTGCGAGCCGCGAGATCACCCTATCAAGCACCATCTTATACCTCTCTAGACTCTCCAGCTTCGCCGTCTGCTCCACTATCGGCAGTAGCACTATCTCTGCATCACTATCCCTCATGATCTCGTTTCCGTCCGCATCACGGTTGCCCGTGGGGACCAGGGTCAGATCCCACCTCCCGTGGGCCGGATCTCCCTTCACGGTCTTGGACGTCTGCAACATGATCTTCCTGTTGATTTCCCCCATAACAGCCGCATTTCTTCGTTGCACCTCTCGGAAGCTCCTACTCATCCTGCTCATTCCGGGCTTGTCCTCTATGTCCCTCATGTCTGCCTTGGCTCTTTTTATCAGGTCTTCTTGGAACCTCCATTCTGCTTCCTCATCACCCTTGATCTTCTCCACTTGTTCTCGTTTAATTCCAGCCGAATCCATAATTCCTCTCAAGCACTTTGACGCTGCCATTCCGTATCCTCGTTCTTCCGTACTGCTGGTGTCACGGCCAACCTCAAAGGTTTCTTTCACTCTGTATACTCGGGCCCCCTTGACCGGGTTGTCAAGTTCCACCATGGCTGCGCGACCTCCCAATGAGTACTGTTCTATCGGGCCTCCGAATTTTCTCGCACTCTCGGGAACCGCACTCTCATAGTCCGTTATCCCAGCGCTGTTCTTTGGGTCGATGGTATCCATACTATCATCAGCCGCAGCGTTCTCATCATCCATCTTGTCCGGTTCCTGGCTATCCTTTGTCGAATCCGGTTCAGCCGTCGCGTCCGGCTTTGGCGCTTCATGCTGGCTTTCCTTCTCTGTTCCCTTGTCTCCAGTGTCCTTCCCCTTCTCTGCTTTCAGGAGCTGATCCTCAAGCTGCTTTATTCTATTCATCGCTTCCTTCATAGCGGCTTCGCTTTCTTCCACACGACGTCGACTATCCCTGAGCTCTTCTTCCATGGTCTGGTAATTCTTGAGGCGCTCTTCAGCCTGTTCCAATTTCTCTTGTGTATTCTTCAACGCGGCCTCGCTCTCTTCCGCCTTTTTCAGGCTATCCCTAAGCTCGTCCTCCTTGGCCTGGTACTTCTTGAGGTTCTCCTCTGCCTGCTTCTGTATGGTTTCCTTCTCTTTCTCTTCGTCCTTCCTGAGCTTAGCAGTCTCCTGGAGCGTCTTCTTCAATTCCGAAAACTCCTGTCCCTGTTCCTGCCCAGCCTGTTTAGTGGCTTTGTAATCCTTCTTTAGCTCCTCTAGCTCGGACTCCAGTTCCTTCACTCTTCTATCACTAGCAACCTTGCGCTCTTCGCTCGTGCTTCCACTGCTGGTCGCTCCACTTCCGCTCGGCGCCGTCCTCTCCATCCTATCCCGGAGTGCCCTGAATTCATCCCTCATCTCGTTAAGGGCTCCGATTCTCATCAGCTCCTCTCTTCTTTCCCTTAGAAGCACATCGACTTCTGCGGCCAGCTTCGCGTTGTTCTCCGCCGTCCTCTCAAACTCCCTGACCTGTCGTGTCAACCGATCACGTTCGTGTACAGCCACGGCCAGCTCCCCTCTCAGCTTTTGGTTCTCTTTCTCAGCGCTCAGGTCTCCTATTCTCCCGCTTCCCTCACTGCTCTTCTCTCCCCGCCGGGTTTCAACCTTCATTTTCCTCGAGCTGTCTTGTGAGATCCTCTATCTTTGTTTTGTCTTCTGCTGCCTGCGCTCGCACCTCGGCCGTTATGCCTGCCTTCTCCAGTTTCTCCTCTGCCATCCGGCCTATCACCCACTTGCACTTTTCGACCTCGGATACTTTGTCCGCCAACTTTGCTATCATCCTGGCAACCACCTCTTCCCTGGGTAGTCCTCGAAGATCTCTCCTGTTCATCACCAGGATGTCCCTCTCGCCCAAGTTGACCTCTGCCTCCTTCACATTCTTCCACTCTTCGTCTGAGTAGTATTTCCGCCTTTCATGGTCTTCGTCGAACTCCTCACACAGCGGGTCATCTTCATCTTCGTCCACCAGTCCCACCATGACTAATCTTACCGCAACGTTAGTCAACCTAAATTTCAGCTGTTTGATTCTATCCTCAGCTTCCTGGAGCCTCTCCTTATCCGTCATGTTCTCCTTTCCCTTCTGCGTGATGACCATCGTTCCATCTATGATCTTCGTCACCACGGACTCCATTGATGTCCTCATTCTATCTGCTGAAATCATAAACGGTCTATGTGTAGGCTCCGCCTCCGTGTCGCCGGCCAAGAACCTATCCGCTCTTAAGTTGTCCGGGACCTCCCTGCCATGTTCTATCCTATTAGATCTGATATTCGCAGTAGGGGCACGATGGGCAGTGATCGGGTTCGCCGCTACCAGCGACATGTTCAGCATTACGGCCTTGGAGCCGTCGGGGTTCTGTCGGACGATCGCGGTATTGTATTTCCGTTCGTGCCCCATCATCGCTCTCTCTCGCATTCTATCCCACCCCTTTCGCCTATCCTCTTCATCCATTTCCACTACTGCCCTTTCCTGTCTAATTCTGTACTCCTCCAGAGTCAGCCCCTCCCACAATTCTGGCATTTCTGTGAGAACCAGAGCGGATGCCATCGATCTCATCACATCCCTGACATTCGTCGCCATCATTTCAGGCCTTTCCAGGGGATGCATCGGCTCCTTCATCGATGCTTCGGCAGCTATCGTCCCCAGCGGTCGAGATCCAAGTCCGTAAAACTCCACTGCCTCTCGCATGGCCGCATAGAAATCCCTCACCTTAGTGAGCGTTGCTAATCCGTACATCATATGTGGATGGACCATGGGCATCTGATTGGCGCTCCGCACAACTCCGTCTAAAAGTACCTGTATCGCGTGCAGCTCCGCCATCAATCTATCCCTCCTCTCGTACTGAGGTACCCAGTTCTTGAATATCGCCGAAGCACACAACTTTGACGCTCTATCCGTTAACGTGACTCTCAACGAATCCACCATGAGGGCGTTCACGAGCTCGTGCGCTGGGAAATACTGAGTTCTCCCCCGCGCTACTTCCTCAGTGTAGAGGTTCGGATGGTAGTCCCCGTCGTCCATACTCCTCTCTATCATTGCCCTGACTGCCGCCTTCTTCGTCTGTGTCAGGTAGTCTATGGGGTTGAATACCGTTGCTCCTATCCCCTCACCTTGCTCTCGTGTCCACGTTACCCACGACGTGTTTCTAATCACGGCTCCATCAGCTGAGTGTATCATCCAACTTTGTCCCGCTTCTGCCGCTTCAACTATTGCTTCCCACGTCGACCGACGCCTGCCTATCCGGTAGTTCATCTTGTAATGAGGGATCAAAATCTTCTCTTTCATTTCCTCCGGCTTGATCACCTCCTGCCAATTCCTACCTCTCTTTTTCACGCCACCGGCCTCTTCGTCTTCCGGCTCGTTGCATTCCTCGGCAAGGGTGAAGTCAATCAGCTGCAGGTATGCGTACAACCTTCGTTCTATCCTTGACGGGCTCGTTCCCTTATCTCTGATTTCTCCCAGGACGATCTTCTGCATGGTACATCGGGCCCACACCGGGAGCTTTTTAATCTCCCCTCTTCTCCTATCTGGTTTCCACCTCTGAATGTCCTCCGGTCGGTACCTCGTCTCTAGCTGTTCCTGCTGTTGCTTCCGGACTACCTCTCCTAGCTTCTCACTCATGACGTTCGCGAACTCCGACCGCCTTCCTTGGAGCTTCTCCACCCTCTTCTTGATCTCCGTCGCTATCGTTCCTGCTCCAGCACTTTCTAGTCCCTCTATCAGATCTGCGACTGTTACGTCTTTCAGTACCTTGTACATCAGATCCTCCAAGTTGAAGATGGAGCAATTCACCCCTCTTATCAACAGTCGGTCACTAGCGCAAGGGCCCAGGCGCTGCGTTACCTCCCTCACTCTTTGTGCTCTCAGTTCTCTATCCAGTTCCATTGGCCCCAGATTGTTCGCTCTGCGTTCTATCGCTATCTCAGTGGCCCTCTTCCACTGCTGCCTTCTTACGTCAGGATTGGCCCTCCAGAAACCCATGCCTTCAATCCTATAGTCCCTGGCTATCGCCTGTATCTCTTCGCGCCAATTAGGCGACGCTCTCAAGCTCGCGGCCGCCATCCTCAACCGTCTTGTCAGGTTCCACACTATCCTCCATGAGCTCTGGCGCGTGTGGTCTCTCCAAGCATCTATCCAGATTCCATTCCGGAAGGACTCCACTTTCATCCGTAGCTATCTTCCCCATTGTCATAATTACGTCCATGAAGTCCAGTTTCGCCTCTGGCTTGTCCACGACCACTATTCCCGCTGCGACCATCAACTCGTGCGGCTCGAACAAGTCTATCTCCTCCCACGGCATTCCTTCCGCGGCCAATCTCTCTGTCAAACGTGCCACTATCCTCCTGGGGTCACTCTCAGGCAGATAGGAGTTCTGTACTATAGCCGCCAACGTCACCGAAGGTGGTCTTCCCTTAACCAGAGTGCTGTACTTCCCTACTTCTCCGAGCTCCTTCTCGCACACGGGACAAACAGCTCCTTCACATGGAAACGCCTCACCATTGCTATCCACCCCCGTGTATCCCAGCCACCAAGCGAAGCATGCATGACAGTGGTATCCCCAGCATATCCGCTTGAGCCACTCGACCGGTTCGCTGAAACTGTGTATCCCCGATCCTCTCGCGTTGCTGGTCTCCACAGGGTTCTCTCGGGTGACGCTCTCATGAACCACGTCCGTCAACTTCTTTACGAGCTCGTCCCTCTCTGCTTTCGCTTCGTCCAGCCATGGGAAAGGGAAGTTGTGTCTTTGATTCCACACATCCTCCACTACCCGTCTATAAATCTCTGGGTTCTGTCGTGCGACGTGACTATCCTCTTCCCTATCGGCTATCGTGTCGGTTCCATGTCCGAACAACTCAGAGAACCCTTGTCCTCTTTCGTTCTCACTATCCGGCTCTACCGCCTCCATGGCGCCTGCGTCCTCCATTTTGCTATCCATTGCCATGTCCTCGGGTTTTGCCGTATCTCCCTCCTCATCTATCTGCATGGTAGCATCCTTTGTTTCTTTGGCATTCGTCCCGTGCTCTTCGGCCTCAGCTACCGAGTCCAGCGGTTCAGGCCTTATCCCTGTGGCGCTCCTCCTGCCCTTGAGAGCCTCCTTGAGGGCGTCCTCCTTGATTTCTTCTATCCACTGGTAATAATCTGCCGGATAGCCTTGGCCCACACTCTCTATCCTTCTCATTGAGCTGACAATCTCCTCGAACATTGCGTTATCGTTCCCTATCATCTCCACGACGTCAGTCTCAGGTTTAATCAGCATCATATTCTGAGCTACCCACCATGCCATGGTGTTGGCCCATTCCTTCGGGAATTTCATATCCTCAAGCAGCATTGCCCTGACGAACTTGGCTAACCATATTCTCACGACATAATTCGAAAACTCGATGTTGTTCAGGTGATTCGTACATCCCGACTCGGACCCGAAACCTTGCTTTGTCACCTCTTCCACCAGGTCTGCGATATCCATGCTGTCTGGATATCCCCCTGTTCCAGCGTCCATCCTCGTCAACACGCGATCTATCAAATGCTCCCCGGCCCTCTGAACTACTTCGAACAGCTTTGTCTCCCACAGCATCTCGAGCTCCTCGTATCCTAGGGAGAGCGTCTCTGGTTCTATCATCACGTTGTATATTACCCACCGCATCTCCACCTCGATTTCGTCTGCATCGCTGGATGTTGGCTTCACTTTGGATGCGCTTTGCGGCGGTGATACCGGTGAGGGCTTATGTCCTGGCCTGCCAAGTCGGCCACCATCAGCTCGCAACTCCGGCACGGTCCCCAATATCCCATTCATGCTCATCCACACGCGGTAGAATTGCTCCACCCATTTTCTCATGCCCCCGACGTTGCCCTCAACATTCAATATTCGGCTCCTCATCAATGTTCCCAGAGCTATCCCAGTGTACGACGGTTCGGCGCCAGGCCTAGTCCCCGACAGTACCTGTGAATCATAGATTCCCGCCTCCACAATGTCGTACACTTCTTTGGGCGTGATCTCATCGGTAATCTCCCTCGGGCATGTCGCTCTAATCATCCTGCGAATCACCTGTACCACTATCACTGTCCAGGCCATTGGCGGGGCTCCGTAGCATCGAATCCAGTGCTGTTTATCTATCAAATGTCCCTCTCCTAGTACCTGCCCTGCCGCTGTGTTCTTCGACCATGGGGCTTCGATCACGGGTGTTCCCTCACCTTCCATTCTCAATCTCAGCACTCCCCCGCTCTCTCCAGTGCCGACACATTCCACTCTATCCAGTTCCGTTCCGTCGGTAACAATTCCCACCGTGCCTCCGGATCCTATAGCCATCGGTCCTTCGCCAATCTCTCCGCCTCTCGATTCCCGTTGTGCCTTTCTATCCATATACTCTTGTTCGAACTTGAGGTCGCTGAGGGTCTTGACGTTGCTACCTGTCCCGGCACCACCCTTCCATCTTGGAGCCTGCATGTGCTCCGCCATCTCCACCGTCTCCCACCTTTTCCCCAGCGCACCTTCTCTTCTCATCTCTGGCCTGCTTTTCTTGTCGTTCGTTCGCGAGCACCTTCGCACTCTCGAGCAACTCTTTTCTCTTCTTCGCCTCTCGGCTTTCCTTTTTCGCCTTCTTTTGTTCCGATCGGCTCTTCACGGTGGCGAAACCCTCATCGTTGCCGTCCTTGTTGCTCTCAGCCATTGGTGCGTCTTCATCTTGAGCAGATTGACCCTCCGGTCTATTCTCACCCATAGCGTCGTCCTCCTCGTCATCCGTCTCTGCTTCGTCCTCTATCATTTCGGCATCATCTGCCATCGCTTTCAGCTGGCCAATAGCCGCCATAGCCCTCAGAGCCTGATATTCACTGTCCTTCATGTGGAAACCAGCCGCTGTGTAGATAATCACCTTCATCCGACGCCAGGAGCTCCTATCTCTAGCTGCCACGCAGTGAGCTTCAGCCTTGCCACACATCGTCCTCCATACCGAATCGTCTATCCGCGCAGCCATCTCCGCATACACCCCTTGTCTATCCGAAGTCCTAAGACTCTCCGCAACTCCTGTGATTTTGGTCTCCGGCACTCTCACTTTCGTCTTCAACGATCGGTCATCGTTCGCCACATCTATCCATCTCCTGAGCCAGATCCCAACTTCTCCAATGCTATCCCTTCCCTCCTCACTAATCACTTCCCTAATGGCCGGGGTCTCCCTATCGTGAAGTTCCATGTCCCGTGGGGTCGGCCACATCATTCCGAACATCGAGATGAACAAAATCTGCGCCCAGAAGCCGAACGTTCTCCCAGTGTTGATGTATAACTTTCCCTTTTCAACCATCATTCGAGGAAATGCCGTATGCATGACGTTCCAAGGCAGGGTGATAATTCCGGACTTCTTCATCAGTTTGTCCATGGCGTCTCCAGCTCTCATCAACTCCCTTGCTTCCTCTCTGGCTCTATAATTGGTGGCGAACCCATTCTCCTCGAAGTTTCCAGGTCCCACCCAGAGTACATTGGCGTTGGCTCTTCTGATCGTCTCCCTTGTCTCTCTCGCCACCTTGAGCTTGCTATCGTCATCCAGAGCCTCGAACCGTCTAACTTCTTCTATCGCGCGGCGAGCCTCTCCCGCCGCCATTCCAGCTGGAGCCAATACCACAACGATGTTCGTCACTTGGTTCCCTCCTACCCCCGTCGACACGCACTCCTTGCACACCTCTTGGACCTTTTTGTATGCACCCTGGTAGGTCATCTCTTGTGTTCCCGCCAATTTGTGCGTGATGAACGACATGTTCTCCGCGGCCTTTTCGTGGTCTCCGTGCGCCTTCAACAGCATCGCCATCCACTCTCGGACTTCTTGTGCTGAAGCCGGGTTCTTCTTGTTCGATACGCCCTCTATCCCCTCGGGTACTATGATATGGACGTAGGTCTTGTGATCCGTGCTACATCGGAGCTGTAGTGGCGGCTTCATTCCCTCTGCCCACCACGTCACTAGTTCGGCCGCCTTGCGCTCATGGAAGGCACTTGCTATGTCGAACATCCATTCGTAGGTCTCCACTGCTGATTCAAGTTCGCTTGACAGAGCAGGCTCCATCAATCTTCCTCCAACTCCGCCCATTCCTATGCTGATGACAGCCGCCCATGCCTGCGCCTCGAATGCCCAGCTCCGGTCGACGTCGTCAGGCCTATCCCATCCGTACCTTCTCGGTGACTTTTCGATCCCTAGTGCTATGCTTCCTATGTCCGCCATTTCCAGCACCTTGCCCATGTGATGCGAGGCTCGATCCGCGTTCTCCATGATCTTCTCTTCTATCCCACTGTTCTCCAGACAACGTCGGTAGATCGCCGGCCCTACGAAACTCCTCCACGGCATCTTCACTACAGCACTATCGTGTCCTGTGGCCATCGGTGCGGCAATCCCCATGTACTCCAGCAATCGTATCATGTTGGCCCACTCATTGTCCACTGGGTAGTAATCCTTGTCACGATCGGGCCCGGATACGCCTCCACCGCTAGGTAATTCCGCTATCCATCCCCTCATGAGTTCTATCAAACTGCTTCTTGCGCTGGCCTGCTTAACTTCCCTCTCCGCAATGGTTTCGTCTCCCTCTCGATGCAGGAACTCGTATTCTATCTTCCAATCCACAGGTCGTTCGGGAAGCGGTCCTCGAGCTGGGCCTATGATGGTGCGCTTTTCTAGGTTGTACCTCCAGAAGAGTCTCTCAACCCCTTGTGGATGCTTCTCCATCAGCGCCGACATTTCGCTCATGAGGTGGCTATTCTCTCCCAATCCTGGGTGTTTCGGTCTGCAGATGAGCGCATGACCGATAATCGACTTGGCCCTCATAAAGCAGAATAAAACTCCATCTATCTCAACCCTATCCACGTCCAGTCTAATTTGCCCTTCTGGCACCGTCGATCTCCTCGTTCCCACTTCCATTTTGACATTCTTGCCCATCCTTCGAAAACCAGCCAGCACCCTCACTATCCATCCGTTCCCTAACGAGTGCCACGTTGAGTACGATGCTGTACCACAAATGCTTCGCCCGAACCAGCATCCTCCAGAGTCGCTGATATCAGGAACCCCACTCGACGAGGTACCAGGAGGGCGCTTTGGATATAAGTTGTTTATAACTTGGTTATAACTTAGTTATAAATCCTGTAACTGAGTTATAAGTGAGTTATAAGTATGTCGATTTTTGTTGAACTTATAAATGTTTATAAGTCACTTATAATTACTTGGCCTGTCGGACTTATGCGGACTTATGTGGACTTATAACTACTTACGAACCACCTTTTTTTTGTTGTCTTTGTTGTTGCTTTTCGTGTCATGTTGTTGTGATAAATCGGCTTTCCTTGTAGCTCGACTTGCCATTGCAGCCTCAAGGTTTTGTCCGTTTTCCCACTTGTAGCCGCGCTATGGCAGCCGCACCAGTGCGTCATGTTTCCACGCGCCGGGCCACGCAAAAAAACTCACTAACATCCTGCTCTACGTTCCGCAGCATCCTTTTGCCACCCTGATAAAATACTGGACAGCGCTGCCAATTGCGAGATCCTCGCTTTTCTCGCCGACGTGCTTGCGGAGCAGTGAGTTGCGGAGAGCTCCCGGGCTATGTCCGCGGGATGTCCGCGGGTGTCCGCGGATGTCCGCGGCCTCCTCGGCCCCAGTATAGGCCTTTGCCTAACAGAGCATGTCCGCGCGGCCAAAACAATGTGTTCTGCTGGGGCTACACATGTAGGGCCAGGTTTTTCACGCCCGGCTCCCTGCTTTGGATCCCTATACCCTCAACCCCAAACCCAGCTACCAGAACCCAAGCCGAGCAGACGGTGGAAACCTTGCAGTGCCACAATTGCCGCTTGAGCAAGGCAGTCTCCCAACGCCGCCAGCACGGGCTACGCTGCCTGCGTCGGACGTGCGAGAGTGTCCAGTTGGCGGTTGCGAAAATGGGATGCGAAAATCACCATTCCTGGCAAACGGACGGCGATCGTACAAAATACAATTTTGTGAAAACCTGTAGGACTTAGGTCTACTTATAAGTTACTTATAAGTTACTTATAACTCACTTATAAATACTCCAACCTAAGTCACTTATAAGTGGGTTATAAGTCCGTAAGTTCAAAGTGTCCTCCTGGTAACCATGGGGTGGCTTCGATCTATCCCTCCCGCCGCCATCATCGACCACAACGCCTCGAGAGATGTTCCGTGGAAGATCCACCCAGGCACATTCAGATCCTCAGTTCCGACCGACATTTCCTGACTCAACTTTTCCGCTCCGGCGTAGTCGACCTTGGTAGGCACCCACATGCATCTTGAATTCGTGAAATGCTCTTTCACGTCCTTGATCCCCCCGTCTGCCTGAATCTCCGGGAATGCGATCACTTCTTCCGCTATTGACCAATGCAACAAGTGCAGAATCGACGTTGGTCCACCTATCTGCCAAGACATCGCGTCCAAGTATTCCTTCATCTGACCGTTGGCCGCGTTCGCCATCACTCTATATCCCTTCTCTCCTCCTTCGTATCTCCGAATTTCCTCTATCACATCTCCACCTCTCTTCAAGTACTTACTATCATAGGCGCCCACAATCTCGTCAGCCATACCTATCACTTGAATCTTGGGCTCAGCCTGCGCCCATACTCTCAGCTTCTCCGTGCTCGACTTGTGGCTGGCGGCTATCCTTTCAGCAACCTGAGATGGCGGGATTGCATATTTCAGGGGTCGCACGGCCAACCACGTCATCATCCCCTTGATTGCATCATCGAACGTGGCCTTCTCTGCATCATCCATGCGGATCCCTGCCCACTCCAGGTTCCTTCTGCTTATGCCTCCCCAGCTAGCTCGGAAAGGATCCTTGCTCCCGTTTGTAACGTCATATACCCCTCCCACGGAGATTGCTATCGGCGCCACACCAGCTATCATCCTTTCGAATGATCTCCCCTTCTGAAACGCTTTCTCCGTCTCGTCCGTCGCGCCCATAAATTTGGGGGCCCAGGGTGTATCAACATCACCTCCCGTGCCAGCCGTGGGCATTGCGCATCCCGCGACATCCATCCCTCTCGCCAAACGTACTCCTATCAAATCGTTCAGCTTTTCTTTGGACATGTTCCCGGATCCTGGACTCGCCTGAGGTGGTGGCTTCGTCGCCCCTCCATGCGACCTCGGTCTATCCCAGTTTGATATCACCCTCTCCAGGTAGTCGGTCGCATCCGTCACAGTCGCTGCTATCAAAGGGATTTTCTCCCGCATCCATGCCTCAGGGTTCCGCCTCGTACACCGTAGCACTTCCCAAAGATACATGACTTTATGTACTCGCATTCTATCCACGTCATAGCCTACCGCTGATCGCTTGCTCCCTTTCTTGGACGTCTTTGCTTGGGCCTCCTCTGCCCTAACTCCAGCTATCCCACTGCCCATCCATTTCTTGAAGTCCGCATCGTCCTTGAAGTGGTTGGGAATAGCCCGTCTCGTCCACACCTCCTGTAGCTCTAGGTTCCCTTCCAGCATCCAATGTATTCTGGCTTGTTCCCTTTCCTTGGCCCCGGCCGGCAGGAACGAGTATGTTGTCACCCCTGGCACTCCAACCTCCGACTCTACCTTAAGATATCTATCCGCGTCTGAGAACACCCTCTCCAGGAAGTCTATCATAGCCTGTGCCCTATCGCATCGCTCCCTTTCTCCCGCATCTCTTGGGCGGTACTCCGGGCGCTGCCATCGTAGTCCCGCCGTCCTGGAGGATGAAGCCGGACCAGGGTCACCGTTGTCTTCCATATCTCTATCCCGCTCACTCAACGACACCGATCCAAACATCTCTCCCATGGCTTCGCGCGATGTCATTCGAAACTACTTTCTTTTTCCTCGCATCCTAAGGCAGGTCAGGATCAAACGAAGACTCTAGTCAGAGCGTCGTTGGAGAGCTTTGCAAAGGGTCTTAACAGTTAGCGTGTCTCTACTGCCTATCCGGTCTTTCGATTCTTCATGGACGTATACGGTGCACTGTACCTCATCGCCTGTATCGTGAAGCTCCCCTATCTGCATCTTTCCCCGTATTCGAGCCAGTTTTCCACGGGCAGCAAGAATTCTCGCTATTCCTTCAGAGATTGCTGCATCACTGCGATTAATCAGTGCAATCCCGACGCTTGCAGCGAGCACTCTATCCACTATCACCGCTAGACTATCAGCCGCACTCTGATCCTTTCTACCCAGCTTGAGCTCTGCCCCGCGGGCTAGTCGTGATGGCGAGTCAACTCGCTTCGGTGCTATTATCACTATCCCGGCGCACTCACCGACGATCGCCTCATCGACCTCCAGAATTGGCGAGTGTTTGATATCCCATACCATTTCCCAAACTATCCATCTTCCCACTATGGACTGTACTATCCCAACTTTATCCCTGATGTCATACTCGAGCTGATTTTGGGATACCCCCCGGCACGCGGGCATAGCTAAGATGGTTCCCGTTGCGTTCCCGAATTCCTCTTCTCCAAAATGTGCGGTAGTGTACATATCCCTTAGCCACTCTCTCGCTTCGTTGATGGCCTTGGTCATCATGTTTGCAGCCTGATACTCAGTGGGGCAATTGACAAACGTGAACATGACTGCCTCGTAGAATTGGTTCAGCCTAGCTATGTCTATTCTTTGGGTTCTAGACAGATACCTCATGTTCGGATTCTTGCCCGAGACTATCACTCTAACAGCCGCCTCATTGTCTTCCGCCACTATCAGGGGTTCTATGCTCTCCTTCATCATCTCCCATAGTGCCAATCCCGGTATTCCCTGTTTCGTGATGCCATCGTGCAGGGCTACTATCTCAGCTTCGGGGGTACTTTTGGAGCATGACGTTTGTTTCTTACAGTATGCAGCTATAGGAACGAAAGTGTGCGGTCCTTGAAGACAAAGATACACCCCTGATGTAGACCTATGGTCATTCTTGTCGCTGGCAAGATCGGCGTCGCAGTATAGCACCAGACGAATGTCTCCTATCCTATCCCCGACCCATCCGTAAAGACTCGTCGTCGTCGTCTCGTTAATGTATGAGATCAGTCTATGCATCCTTTTGTCACAGAGGTGCGTCCAGGTCGTCAGCCTCGATGCCAGAACTTGTACTGGTCGCAGGAGATCATACCTCCCGACCCCATACAAGATCTTCATGAGGACCGCTGGGGCGTGTTCTTTCAGCACTCCCGGTCCATCATCCGGCAGCTCGTACTTGGCTATCCCCATGATTTCATTCACCTTGTCGTCCACTGGGTTCTCGTCGAACTCTGGGCAGCTCTCGTCGAGATAAGGGGTCTTGGCTTTATCCAATGGTTTAGGATACGCCGTCGAGCACAACTCTTGATATCTATCCACACACTGCTTCATGAAGTCGGTAACATCATATCGAAGAACCCTGATCTCACCCGGACTATCATCCTTCGCTTCGGCCTTCCCCACGAAATTGGGCGGTTCCTTCTTGGGCTCGATTATTTTCGTCCACTCATGTCTCGGCTCAAACGGCGATCGAAAAGGTATCGCGCTAGCTGTGTGCAAGCACCCCAAGTATCTGCCCATGCTTCGCGGCTCTTCGAGCTTGATCCTCTTTGCCAGCTTCTCCCATCCTATCGCTAAGTTCTCTTTGGGTCCCGCGAGCTTGAAGTCATCGACATAGATCACCAGCATCAGCTTCAGCTCCTTGTGGAAGAACACGCTAGGCCAATCCGGGAGGAATTCGAAGCCGACTTCAGTCACCGCTTTCTCACAATGCTTCTCCCAGAACCCCCCGGCATCCGGATGCCCGTATAACGCCAGCCTTAGTGGTACCACTGGATCGTCTATCCCCTCCCATTCGTCTGGCCATCTATCCCTCGGGATCCGTATCCATGTCTTTGGTCCCCCCAACAGCGCCTGTGTATACGCTGACTCGCCGTCCGACATCTCGATATCATGTCCTGGCAGCATCCCATAGGCGTCAGCCATCTTTCCGGCCTCAAGCGTGGCGGGACATGACGTGATTTCCTGGAAGATGGCCCACTTTCCTTCCTGATCCTTGACATGACATCCCTCGAACACGACTCTCCCCTTATACTTTCTAAGAGGATCGTCTTCGGCAAGCTCCCAGTTCTTTTCTACACAGATGTCAAAGATACGACCCACATGAGCTATCTCCCCTCTATCCATCGCCTCACGTTGAACGTCCTTCCACGATCGCACCTCCTCCATTATCCATACCACCTGGTCCATCAGCTTTTTCCACTCTTTATCAAGCGCTGCCCGAGCCTTGGGGTTGATAGCCCTCTCGGCCTTCGTGACGGGTCTTGCGACCAGTCCGAAAACTTCCTCGATGTCCTCCTCTTCATCCTCGATGATTGTCGCCATCAATGGCTCGCACTCTCCCATTGCCTCGTCGGTGCTATCACTATCCTCAGCGTCCGCGACTTCCTCCCAGCTATCCTCTTGATCTCCATCTACCTGTATAGCAGGGACTGCGACTATTCCATCTCCATACTCCTCTTCTTCGTTCTGATATCCCTGCCTGATCAAGTTATCGACGGGCGTAGTATGTTTGTTCATGAAGCATGCGAAGCAAAGCGTCATCGACGTGAGGATCAGACTTGGTACCTTGGCTTTTCCTTCCAACGCTCGTCGGCATTCTCGGCATTTGTATGCCCTATCCGAGACGTGCTTGATTCCGATTCGTCGCCTATCCTCATCTCTATTCCTCCTTGCTCTCAGTCCATGATCCATTCTATTCCTGTCTCTTTCCCTTGCACGGGCCTCTCTCGCCCAGATCGCTTTCTTGCTCTCCCGATGTGCCCTACGATGTCTCACTTCCTTCACGTTCTCAGGCATCATGCACCCACGCATCCTCGGTCGAAGACACACTCCCTTAGCGAACTCCATTCTCATAATTGGCCCCCCTCTTCCTCCAAACGTGATGGGAAAGCTATTCCTATTCTGTATTGCTACCAGGATTTCTCGCTCAGGTGATACCTCGTATCCTATGACTTCACACATAGTTTCCGCTACAAGTTGCCCAAGCGCGGACACTCTCACACTTGTGCCAGGATCTTCCGGGTATGCTATTCCAGTACGAACCCAGGTGTATCCTATCAAAGGGACATGGATGTCGTCCTTTAGCTCAAGTACCAGTGCATTTCTCTCTGCCTCCCACATGACTATATTGCATTCTCCCTTCTCCATGGTCTCAAGGTTAATGGTTTCAGCGTGCCCGGCCCTGAAGAATGCCTCATCCACAGGTTCCCGTTCCTCTTCCAAGTCTGACAGCGTCCATCCTTCTGAGTCGAACACATCACTCTGGTCGTCGAACCCGAAGCTTTCCTCTCTATCTTGGTCGTGGCGCCGATCTGTGTCGCTGTTTTCCCTCTCCCCGGTCAGCACCACTATCCATCCGTCGCTGTTTATGTCTCCCACCTCGAGTTCTTCTCCAGGGTAAGCTACTGCGGCCCCTCCGGTGCTATGTCTGGTGCGACGACTATTTGGCTTCATCATCATAACCTTGCCTATGTCGTCGCCGTCGACCAGGATCACGCGCAGGTCCTGTATGTGTTTCGCCCGAGGTCCGAAGACTTCCCCCATTGCCTCTCGGCCCGGATTATTCATAACTATGCATCTTTTCCATCTGGGCTCCTCATGACTGATGTACGGTGCCCCATCCTCGGCCGCCGCAGCAGCATAGTTCCTCACCAGCGTCTGGTCTTCTCTATCCGTAGTATCATCGACGTGCTCGTTGTCTCCCTCCATATCGATCACCCAATACGAGTTTCCGCCGTTCATTCTTCTCTTGGCTATCTTCAGCAGCTTCTCTAGTGATCCCCCAGTCTCATCGCCCCTATTCGTTCCCTTTTCCAGCTGCGCCAAGGACTCAACGTCAAGTGTCACCATGCCACTGCCGTATCCGAGGTACTCTCCCTCGTGTTCTTCACACGCCATCGACACCGAGTCGTCCTCTTCCTCGCCGCAGATGTCTATCACGTCCTTTATCACCTTGACCATTTCGCGTATCGCTTTACGCTCTTGCTCTCGCTGTACGTCCACCTTCGTGTCCGATGTCCTCGCCATGCGCGACATTAACTCATGATCCCTTGGCATATGGTCGCATGCTAACATGTCCGCCGCGATCGCATTCATCATACAGGGTGTGACCATTCCTATGTAACACGACGCGTCCACCCCGTCATGCATACCCAGCATGCATCCGTCACTCCGTACTATCCACATGTCCCAGGCAAGCGCCATTCGTACAACTGTCTCGTCGGCCAGTCGACTTTTACCGCCTATCCAGATGGCCGTAGCCACTATTCCTCTGCTGTTGGCGTCTGTGATAACCTTTTCTACGTTACCAAACACTCTTTCTCGAGCCTCTCGCGTACTATCTATACCTTCCTCACGTCTCCAACCGGATGCCTTTCGATCAACTTCTACTCTCATGCCTTCGCTAGACGCATCGATAGCGATGACCACATCCGTCACACCCTCTCCTATCACACATCCTTCCCCCCGATATCCAAGAAACGTTCTCATCTCCATTATTGCCGATATCCTCTATTCCGACCCCCATGACCTGCACTTTAGGCTGTTCGCCCAACTCCCTCATTATTTCCCCAATGATGTTGTCTGACGGCGTTCGCGCTATTCCGGCTGTGCTGCACAATTGATTGATGGTTTTCGTAACCTCCTCAGCGCCTCCCATCCTGGTTGCAGGTGCAGCAGGTTCTGCTGGTTCTCCTCTATCCCTGACTCGTCGGTCTTCTCCTCCGTCGGGGATGTACCAGAACTCCGTGATGATGTCCCTGGGCACAACGAACCGGTATCTCCCTCTATTGCGCATCATCTCTGCCTGTATGCACGAGTCATATTCAATGGATTCTAAGACCTCTCCAGTATTGGCGCTCCGAGTGACCCTCCACCAGAGCTCAAGCCGTCTTTTGTCCCTTCCGCCATAGAATCGGTAAGACGTGGCGCGATTGTTTCTTACTGCCCACACTCGGCCACCCTCAGGCATTCCCGATGGAGGATCCCATCGGTACTCCTGCAGTGAGAAGTCCTGGCCATGGTCGGTGATTTTCTCCAACCATTCTCGAACTCCGAGTTCTGCGGGACGCGGTCCTATTCCCTCTTGTCCTCGAACGGCAGAAGGGGGCCTCTCTCCTCTGATGATCCTCTCTTTGTCTCCCTCGATATAGCGTAGTCGCTGTCCCGGGCTCATCCTATTCCACTCTGCCGACGAAATGGAGTTGGGTTTGTGAGATCTCGCGTACGGCCGTTCTATCCTGGGCATGTCTTGTTCGTAATCTAGACCCACTCCCCGCATACCCGTCGCCTTCTCTCCTCGCGCCCGCTCCTTGGCTTCAGTGTCTATCTCTCCCTCAGGCTCCCCCTTTTCCCAGAACGTAGTGCATCCCGTCCACTTCTTGGTGATCTTCTTCTTGCCCTTCATCCTATCCTCATCCAGTACTTCAGATGTACCATCGGCATACACTATCCACGTTCGCCTTCTTGGACCTAACTCTCTATCTCCGGGGCCACCTGTTCCTTTGACCTCGTCTCCTGGGGTACACAACTCTTTTCGGGGTAAGATGTGATGAAGCGTCCATGAATGGTCTATCTCATCATGTTCCCAGAAATCACCGTTTTGAAGATGCTGATCATCACACTTTATTTGTCTCATCACATCAAGTACTATCCTCTTCACACGGTGTATTGACGGCACCGTCCACCCGTGATACAGGTGCGCCAGCTCAACCACTATATAGTCTCCGCTCGGAACACCCCCCGGTAGGAACGCGTATCCGAGGAACAATCCGGGTGATGTTGGAGTGTCGAACTTCGCCTTGGACGCCATGGCATACGCATGCTCTTCCTCGGCGTCGTGGTCTACATATTCTTCCCCAACCTCACTATCGTCTGCACACGCTGCCTGGCATAAGCCATCCGCCATCGTCGCAAAGTGCTCGTCCAATCTGAAACCCAGCCTCATCAACTTCCATTTGTCGTCTATAGATGCCTTCTTACCCGCAGCCAGGGTATACCCCACCGCTATCACTCTATCCTCCGGCGCCAAGGCATCTTCGGTAGCATGCCAAACTCTGGGATTGAACTTTAGCCCACTATCAACCTTCCGAGTCCTTCCCCATACCCATTTTCCCGCAAGCACCTCTTTCTTTATCCCGGTATTGTCGCCACTCTCACTCGCACACTGATCCTCTTCTGTCAAGATCATAGCTTCACCTGCCCTCTCGCTTACCGGCACAACAAAATTGTATGTCTGGTTCTCGTTGAACTTGTCCTTGTGAGGCCCCATCCTAGTTCCAACAGACACAATCACCGTAGTAAAAGTAGCTTCTGGAAAGCGTTTCGCTATCAGTTCGCAGCACACCATTGCTATCCCCGGATATTCTTTGGCACTATTCGTAACACCTATCTTCCCTCCGTATGCGTACAGTCCGAGGACTATGAATCCTCTACCGGTAGCCATGCTCCGCGAATTTTTCGCTATTCCTTTTTCTATCGAGGTGAACTTCAGAATGATATCCTTTGCGTGTTGCACATCAAAGTCCTGCGTCATGACCATGTTTAGCGCATGTCTATCAATCTCTCTCAACTCTTCCTCCCTCTGCGATCGTTGTTCTTTAGTTTCCTTTGTTTCAGAGGGCAAGGCCATGCTCGAAACATCTTCATCAGCTCCGAGAATCTCGAGAGCGTCATTTTCAGGATCCCCCCGTTCGGGCAGGGCCGCGTCCTCTTTGCCCGCTCTTCTAGGCTTCTCGGCTATGGGAAGGTAGTTAACAAGTGCCCCGAAAGGAATCAACTTCACTTTGTCTTGTTCATTGCCATGTCTTTTTCCGTACGGGCTCACCCCGTCCACTTGCTGCACGTTCCTATGGAAGCAGAAGGTCTGCACGGCGTATGGCCACCATTTCGGTTCCAGTCCTGCTTGTCTCAGCAATACTCTGCCACCGTAGATTACCTCTTTGACCTTGAGCTCCGCTATGCTATTCGTTCGAGGTAATCCGGGTGTAGAGGTTGCCCTACAAGTTCCTATGATATCGCATGCCTTTGAGAACTCTCCAGCTCCGTCTGCATATAGATGTACTACCATATCTGGGCCTCGGAATTCATTGATAGCTCGTACGAACTCATCCGTCCCTCTAGACTTCACGGGCGTGCAGTGTATCCACTGTGTCTTGAAGTCAAACATCACGATGGCATTGTTCTCTCCGCGAATGCCCTTGTCTTTGTTGCTGCGAAGCACTATCGTGTCAGCAGTGACCCTCTCCCCGAACTTCTCGGCGCCTTTGTCGGTGATGCCTTCACCCCTGTTGAAGGGTACGTTTATTGCTTTGCCTTGCCGGCAAGCCACGCAGTGCATGTTCTTTGGGAGATGCGTGAGCAAATGTTCCGCCGATTTTGCATACTCCGGTGAGTACCTCGCTCTTCTGATGCTCACAGTTTTGCTCGACCCTTTCCCTTCGCCAAGTCTATCCGCAACTCGAACCTGATCTGCAGGTCCGATCTCTGCCTCTCCTTGTTCCACTTCTCCCGTGTCCACGCCGCTATCATCCTTTCGAGGCTCTTCCACTCCCCGTCTGGCCTGTTCTTCGTCGGCTATCCCGGGTAACTCTATATCAAAATTCAAATCGCCTCTGTTTTCAGCGCTTTCTTCTTCGCCAGGTGCAGCGACAACTTGCTCCGTCATCTGTCGATCGTCATCTGGATTCTTCTTCATTCCTCGGACAAGCTGGAACTCCACATCCGTCATATTGCGTGCGCTTTGTCCCGCCTCAATTTGTTGAGGACTCAAGATTCTTTCACAAAATCCACACACTCCTGATGAATCGGCCTTGCATGCGGCGCAATAAAACGTCGTCTTCAGTCGACCGTCAACATCATCTTGTTCTATCATCGTTTCCCTATTCTTCTCGGCTATCTTCGTTCCGGTCACCGATGATGCTCGGTAGTACTTGCACATAGTCTCTTTGATGGCTCGCACGAATCCCGGTGCCCATTCCGCCCAGTTTTGCGATTCGCTCATCTCGCCCTTGCTCCTATCACCGCTATCGATCGTTGCTCCAGTCCCCTGTCCTCTAAGGTTGACTGCCCATCCTATCAACTCTGCGTCAGTTGCTATCGTTGTCGGCTTTTTCCTAGAGTGTCCCATCGGCCCCTGATCAAAACTGAACAACTTTGTTCCTAGGATGGCACTCGTCCTATCCCATTCTTCTGTTGCCCACAATGATGCGTATCCTCCTTCTGGCGTTTCATCCCAATATGTCTCGGGGTCCTGGGGCTGCTCAATGAGGCACATCGTTGGGGCTCTCAGTCGTCGGTGACGTGCCTTCCCTATCACAACAAGCATGCACACGCGCAGTATGATGATGTCGTCGTCACGGCACTCCTGCTTCTGCGCCCAACTGATAAACGAGTATCCCCACCTCTCTGGTCCATTCCTCGACCTAAGCGGGATCGGACCAGGCCTTTTGTATCTCATCACGGATCTTGTTCTGCAAGGCGGTCCGGCTAGCCAGCAAAATACCAAATTAGTTGTAGCCAGCTTCACTAGCCACCACCATGTATCAGTTCGCAGCACATTCTCCTCCATGTCGATGTCTATCAAACTCATTCCTAATTCATTTGCGACGTCATCAAACTTCCCCCTTGACTTTCCACAACAAATGTGCACAATAACCCGTTTGTTCCCTTCAATCGCTTTCCTTATCTTCATGATTTCAGGTCTCGTCTCTCCTTGGGGTTTTTGCGCCTTTCCGCCGTCAAGTATTTCTTGAGGAGCAAGCGGCCATAAGCATCTGGCTATCTCAACTAGCGTCTCTGCCTCGCCACCGGTACCGATGTTCTTGTCCAGCATCATCATCAAGTCATCTAGCCCCGTGGTTTCGTCCGCAGCTAGTCTGTTCAAGATGTGTTTTCTCACCTTCACACTATCATTCTGTGCCGATCCCCCGGCATCCGCTCCTTCGAAGGTGAGCCCTTCTATTTTGAACATAGTCTTGCCCGTCCATAGGTTCTTTTCCGCGTCTCTATTCCCTCCCTCCTGACACTCATCCACCCAGTCTATCCATTCTGCCACGGTTTTACCTCCTTCGTACACACGTTTAGATCTACACCTCTCGGCGAACCGCGGCACAAGTGCATGTATCTCTGGGAACTTCAACGTCTCAACCCATGGATCGCATGTCTTCGTTCTTGGTTTGTTGTGGAAGCACACCGCTTTGTTGCCCGTTAGCATCCACTTATCTAGCAACCTTCCATCGTCATTTCCGGTCTTTCCTATTGGTTCCTCCTCGTTGTCTCTATCCGTGTCCGAGTCCATGCTTTTGGGGCTACATTCATCCTGTTTTCCTTCGACTTTCCTCGGACTGGAATTTCCTCGCACAGGCAGTTCAATCGCAAGAGGTGCGGGCATCGCAGGATAAATGTGATAGTCACTTCGCTCATGCTCGCTGACAACCGTTGATGTTCTATCCACCATGTATGGGATATCCCCGATGACTTTTAGCACAATCAAGCTCGAGTCCGGCTTGACGAACACAGGGTTAGCACCCGCTAGCCAATGAAATGAATATCCCAATTTCATACATCTCCTCCCCATCGATAAAACAGCAGGTGTACTTTCGAGCATTCTAATTCTCATGGTCTCGGGCATTCCCTGTATGTCCATGCATATCTCTTGCTTTGACGTGGTGTTGCCGTTGGCGGTGTTGAACCTCACTTTCTTCGCCTCGATGGCCATCTCTTTTTCATCCTGGGTGAGGTCTGCTTCTGCTATGAGATCCATAGCGCATCCCGAGTCTATCATCCATCGTCTCATCACTGGTGGCAGGCAATGCTGAGCTGATGCCGCCGGTAGACTTTCCTCTCGGCTATCCACGCGGAATCTCTCATCGACTATACCTATTCTCCTGCATTCCTCGACTATCCTGTCTGCCAATCTCGACGCAGCCTTACCTTCCTCTCCGTGCTCTCCGGCCAAGATGTCCAGCACAACCTCCTCGGCCAGAGATATCCCGCGCAGCCTTGCCTTTGCCTCTTCAATCACGGGATATCGTTTCACATCATGTTCATATCCCTTCTTGTGTACGTTCTTGCATTTTCGGACCGTCTTGTCTGCTGGGTGTCCTATCCAGTAGCATATATCCAGTCCTGCTATCCCCGTCTCATCGGAGCCCAATCCCTTGACTCGTCTATTGCCCTTCTTCGCCCGCTCCCTGCCTACAGCTGTCACTAGTATTCTTCTATGCGTGCCTTCGGCGCCATCATCCCCTTGTCGTACCACAGGCATGGCCGCATATACCTGACTATCATCGCTGGCCTGTGGGTTTCGGCCCGCCCCTAGCGAAAACTTGGCCCTTCACCATCAGCATGCGGACTCGATGGCCTCGTCTCCTTCTGCTCTATCTCTATTGTCTCAAATGCCTCCCTAATGCTATTCGGGATAGCCTCATGGAGCATTTTACACTTGTCATTTCTACAGTTGCCATACCGAAAATGCTCAAAGCAATATCCCGCCTTCTTGAGAACCTCTTCCGCCTGACTATACAGATAAATATCGTGCGAATGCTTGCAGTCCGCCGCAGTCATCGGGCACGTTCCGCGCGTGTAGGGGTAGCAGACCCCTCTCTTTCCAAACGGCGACTTGGATCCATATCTATTCTTCGGGTCATCAGCTCTCCCCGCCTGCGAAAGTCCGTCCCTGCCTCTTCCCACAGATATCCCTCTTCCGTAGCCGTTTCCCCCTCCGGGCGATGAACTCCTCGGTCTATCATCGGCGTACGCGCTTCTTCTATTCACCGGCGCTCTATATGATCCCTGCTGAGCCGGCATTGCGGCATACCCACTCGAGAACGCCTGTCGGCTCACCCACATTGAGGCCTCGTCTATGTTCTTGTCCGCTCTCCACATCTCCAGTCTATCCTTGATTCTCTTTCGCAACCAGGTATGCGTCTTGGCCTCGTCCGGGAGCAATCTCCATGCCTCAATATCGTGATTCAGCACCTGAACTCTCTGCACCTTCGAATGCAACATCCACCCCAACTGTTGCTCGCTCCAGGTGTTGCCTTTCAGCCCTACAAGGTTCGTATGTGCCAGATCCCATCTAGTCATGAATTCCTCCATTGCCTCCTCTTCGGGCTTCCCTGGGAAATGCATAACCTTCGTGCTACTCAGACCATCGTACAGTACCTGACTCTCCTTAGCTATCGGGATTAACATGCTTCACTATCAGCGTAAGCAATCTCATGGCCGTCATCGGTTTTCCATCTCCCACTTTCTGAGTCTTGTACATCTCCATCTTCACCTTCGCTGACAATGACTCTGACTTTATTGCTCTCTTCAATCCGCTAAACAGCTGGTTCTCTAGCGCAGGGTACTTGAGCTCCATGTCTATCATTGCTTCGCTCCTTTCACGTACCTTCAGTACCTGAGTGTATGCATACTCCCCATCATACAGATACGCAGCCTTTGCGGTATGTGCAACGTCGCCCAGCCACAATCCTACTTCTCCAGACGATGGCTCCTTCGCTATCGAGATCTCGTTGCATTTCTCCATCCCCCTAGTGTCCTTGAACTTGCTATACCCTCCGCCGACCGGGTTCCTGAATCTGGCATCATCCCCATCATGATCGCGTCCACTTTGCGGTCTCGGAAGTCCTGTCCCTGCATATCCTCCTGCGTCGCATCCCCTTCTATCGGTGGAGCACAGCATGCACAAGTCATCATGGTATTCATAGCAGTTGCCACACACTTCTCTTCCACAGCCCTGACATGCAATCATCATTTCTGCCTGTCTAACGCACACGGGGCACCTCCTGACCCTAGTCTCTTCTCCCAACAAACCTCCATCTCCTTGCCTATCCTTTCTTCCATGCTCTCTTCTATCGCCGAAGGAGCTTGGGGCAGGCGTAGCACCTGCACTTGGTCTCGCGGAGCCAGCGTTCGAAGCACCTCCCGCCGCCGGCGCCGGCATCGCATACTCGGAGCTCTGTTTGGCGATCTCACCTATTCTATTCCACATGCTATCCAGCTCAGCCTTGATGCTATCATTTCGCTTCACCTGCTCCAGTCTCCGTTCATATTCCCGTACCGTTGTTTCCAGCTGCTCGTTCTTCTCTTTGAGCTCTAGCAGTTCCCTACTTCGGAGATCCAGATCTGCTCTCATTTTAGACACCTCATCTCTACTCTCCCGGATCATCCGCGCTACCGACTCCGTTACTCCTTTGTTCTCCCCTTTCATACTTTCTATCTCGCTGAGCAGACCAGCGTTCTCCCTCACGATTCGCTCATTCACAGTGGTCAATCCCTGCAATTGACTAGTGATCTTGGTTACCTGCTGTTCTAACACAATGCATCTATTCTCGATCCTCCGATCTACCACGGGGCCCGCCGTCTCCGGCCTCGAAGCTTCTATTCCTCGAGCGTTGTCACTCCTGGCTCTTCCATCAGCTCCCCCACCTCCACCGTGACTATCTCGCCCGCGTGACATAGTGACATAGTCGGCGGCTTTCCTATCTCCGCGCTGTTTCCTCGTGCCTTACCTACCCCTTCGTTCCGTGCACTCTCATCAATTCGAGCATTGACCAGAATAAACTCGCCCATAACTCTCTTCTGTTCATCTATCATTCGGCTCGACATCGATTCCATTGTCTTTTCCATTTTTCGCACGGTGTCCTTCACCCAGGCTTGATCTCCGTTCCTCCTCTCATCTATCCGATCGGTTCTCGCCGCAACATTCTCACAATTCTTGTGAACCTTTGTCATGTTCGCCACGATCTCAGCCACGCTTTTGCGGTTCTTTATCACCTCTCTCGCGACGGTCATTATGTGTTCCTTCTGCGCCAGGACCACTTCACTCAGCTTCTTGGTTTCGCCGCGTACTGCTCCATCTATGCATGTGCCGTGACCCTCGCCTGGTTCTCTGCATCCACATCCAGGACCTTTTCCTTGGGTGTTGCAATGGGATGACGATGCCTTATCTATTCCGGCGTTCTGGCTCCCCTTGGACTTCAGCTTCTTTAGTTCCTCACCTGCCAACTTGATCTGATCCCATTGTCTATTCAAGACTGTCTCTACCTTATCCAGTCTCTCGCTCCTCCATGTTCCATTCTCATGTCGCATGTGCATGCCCGAGAAAACTGCACCTATGCCACGTCTCATTTCGTTCAACCCTGTCTCTATCGTAGTGATCTTCGACCCGGTACTCTGTTTGACCACGTCCGCTGAGTGCTCCACCGTAGATAGTCGCTCCTCCACTCCCTTCAACCTTGTTGTAACAGAGGTCTTGAGTACCTTCATGTTTTCAACCTGCCGTCTCATTTTCCGTGCGAGCTGCATGGCTCCCTCGGTCAGCGGCGGGGCCATTGTGTCATCCATCCTGTCCTCGCTGATGCTCCCGTCCATGACCCGACTCATCTCTTTCAGCTCTTGCGACAGTGTTGTCTTCGTATCTATCTGCTGCGATTCTATCCACCCTTTCCAGTGCTTCACCTCCTCCTCGCATTCCACTAATCTCTTGCTCATGACGTCCGCCTTCTCCGCTGAGCTATTGGCAATTGCACTTGCACATTCACTTGCCACCTTAAGCTTGGCTACGTCGGTCTGCGTGTCCACAACCACCGTCTGCAAGTCATCTATCCTGCCGTCTATCTCTCCCAACGACGACTTGTCCGAATCGACAGGAGTTCTCGTCTTTGCCCGCCTTGGTGGGGATGATGTTGCCCTCATCTCATCGTCCCTGCCTCGTCCTTCAGGAGGAGTATTGATCACGAACTGTTCGTATTGCCCACCTATCCCAGGGGATCGTGGGGCCGGGGATCGGTTGCCCCATCCCTCGCTGCCCTGATCCGGGGTGATCATTCCTGCCTGATGGATCGGTCCTCCGACCTCGGTCGTCTTGTTCATTTCTTTAACGGCCTGCTCTGCTCGTTGCTTACGCATTCCCTCATCCATCTTGCCTATCTTGTTCGTGGCACCGACCCCAGTCTCCGATCCACCCGGGCTATCCCTCTTCAAAGATGTAGATCGACCACCAGAGTGCCCACTATCCGACCCCATCGACATCTTTCGTGACCTGCTGCTCTCTATCCCTGTGACCTCGGCACCATATATCCCAGCGTTCCATCGCTCCTGCGATTCCGAGTGCATCGTCATGGGCGTTGAGCCTGGGTCACCCGGTCCCTGATCCGTGAAGAACTTCGCGAAGTCTGCATCGGTGATGACCCCCGTTTCTTCGAGAGCACTCCGGATTCCATGGGATCCCCACTCTATTTCGATCGTCGAAGTTTGACCCATCCCCACATCTTTCAACGCTTCAACATTCCCGCCTGGCGATGCCTCCGACAGACCTGTTGACGAAAATACAGACAGCGCTCTATCATCGCTCTCACTGATCGTGTTCTGCACTACCGCTGAAGATCCCTTAGCTATCAACTCCAGATCTGTAGGATCGACACCGACATTCCCAATCATGGCCGCACTATTCGAATACACTCCGGGAACGAGATCGTCTCCATTCCTTCTGCCCATGCAGTGTCCGCTATCCGCACTTCTCATGCGATCGCCTTCAGCACCAAGCTCGCCACTATTCATCATTGCATCTATCCCATCATCATTCCTCCTGATCGTCCTATCGTGATCTGACGATGATGACACTGCAAGGCTATCCACTCTATCCTCTATTGCCATTTCTATCCTGGATCCGGTGGTTCCCTTGGCATCTCCCGTCGTCTCGTGATCCGTCCCGTGGAGCACAGTCTCGGAGGGGTTGGCGAACGGTCCCTCTTCCATCCTTCCACCTAATCCAGCCAGATCCTCGATAGCAAGCGTCGGAGTCCTAGCATTTCCTGCCTCTATCCCATCTCTTCCGGCCCTATACTCATTTAAATCTGTAGCTCCCATGACTGGATCGAATACTACAGGACTGCTTGCAAGCATGCTGAGCTGCATCACTGCATCCCCTCTATCTGCGATTGACGGGACTGCGAGCAACTCCCGCAATTCTTCGCCTGCGTCCCTCCCCTGAGTGCCTGACGTGTCCGCTATCCCGGCATAGCCCAGCCCTCCCGACCTCCCCACACTATCCATCGTCGCCACGATCTCCAAGCTTCTATCCGCCAGTCCTGGTGGTGGTCCTGGCACTAACACACTATCTGCAGCGCTCGACCTAACGTCTACAGTAAGCGGTCCTGAGAAATTGAGGCCGAAGCGATCTCTATCAGCATTGCTATCCATCTCCATTCTTGTCCTTCCACTATTCCGTCCGTCGTCGATGAAGTCCATGTTTTCGGCGTCGGCTATACTTCGCACATGACTATCAGCGGCGGCCACATCCTGATTCCCAAAGGGTCCTAAGTACCTACATAGTAGAAAGTAGAGTTTCTATAGTAGGAATTACCATTATGGTTTGGGTAAGTGACCCCCATATAGGTACTTAGGATTCTTTGGGATTGACCGCAGTGACCTGGTCCTCGAGGAATCTATTCCCTGCTCCCAACACATCACTATCGCTAGACTCACTGCTCCCAATGCTATCACGTGTGGACATTGCTGCAGTCAACGAACACAAGTGACAAATGCGGAAAACTTCGCTATGCAAGTGGTACCTCTTCGCTATACCAAAAAACTTCTCGAACAGCTCGTCCAGGCCAAGCAACAAGGCTCTTAACCTGTGCGTAGTGTCCAAACCAATGAAAACTTGCGCAACCCGTTCCAGTAACTAGCTCAGGCCACACGAGGAGAAAGAAGTTGTATATTTACAGTTGTAGGTTGTAATGTTGCACCAGAAGTAATTTTGGGGTTTAGGGGTTTAGGAGCTGGTTGGAGGTTCATGAGCAGGTATAACGAGTGCCACAAGTAGGGTACTAGAGTACCTATATCCAACTCTGCCGGTGACCTTTTTTTTTTTTTTTTTTTTTTTTTTTGGGGGGGGGGGGGGGGGACGCGGGGGTTCTCAGGAACGTAATTGTACGGAGTATCCCAGCAAACTGCAACCATACACCGTGAGCCCTCAATGGGGGTTTACGAAATAGGGGGGGGGGGGGGGGGGTGTGCAGCTTAAATAGGGTGTATTTGGAAGCTGGGAATCGTATTTACAAGAGGAAAACAGGCCCCAAAATGTATACTTATTCACAAGAGCCATGTTCCAAATAGACCCTATTTTAGGTCTTGTAGGGTTGCACAGACAGAATTTAATTCATTAAATTCTTTAATTTCCACTTTCCCCCTGGAATTTAATGAATTTAATGAATTAATTCAATTAATTCATTTATTTCCAAAGGGGGGGTGGAATTAATTGAATTAGTTGAATTAATTGAATTAATTGAATTAATTGAACCCCCCCCCTTTGGAAATAAATGAATTAATTGAATAAATTGAATTAATTGAATTAATTGAATTAATTGAATTAATTGGAATTAATTCAATTAATTCAATTAATTCAATTAATTCCACCTCCCCTTTGGAAATAAATTAATTAATTGAATTAATTGAATTAGTTGAATTGTTTCGATTAATTCAATTAAGTCAATTAATTCATTTATTTCCAAATGGGGGGGATTCCCCAGCCCCCACCCCTCCCCCCCTTTGGAAATAAATGAATTAATTGAATTAATTGAATTAATTGAATTAATTGAATTAATTGAATTAATTCAATTAATTCAATTAATTCAATTAATTCATTTATTTCCAAAGGGGGGGTGGAATTAATTGAATTAATTTTAATTCAATTGAATTAATTCAATTAATTCAATTAATTCAATTAATTGATTTATTTCCAAATGGGGGGGATTCCCCAGACCCCACCCCCCCAGCTCGATTTGGCCAAATTTTGCCCGGAGGCTGCCCGGCAAAATTTGGCCAAATCGAGCCGCGCCTTTCTGGAGGCCCGAAATTATTTAAACTATCGCGGCTCGATTTGGCCAAATTTTGCCGGGCAGCCTCCGGGCAAAATTTGGCCAAATCGAGCCACGCATTTCTCATCGCATACGAAGGGCAGCCCGATTTGGCCAAATTTTGCCCGGAAGCTGCCCGGCAAAATTTGGCCAAATCGAGCCGCGATAGTTTAAAAATTTCGGGCTTCAGAAAGGCGCGGCTCGATTTGGCCAAATTTTGCCCGGAGGCTGCCCGGCAAAATTTGGCCAAATCGAGCCGCGCATTTCTCATCGCGTTCGACGAGCAGCCCGATTTGGCCAAATTTTGCCCGCAGACTGCCCGGCAAAATCTGGCCAAATCGAGCCGCGCCTTGCTGGAGGCCCGAAATTATTTAAACTATCGCGGCTCGATTTGGCCAAATTTTGCCGGGAAGTCTGCGGGCAAAATTTGGCCAAATCGGGCTGCTCGTCGTACGCGCTGAGAAATGCGCGGCTCGATTTGGCCAAATTTTGCCGGGCAGCCTCCGGGCAAAATTTGGCCAAATCGAGCCGCGCATTTCTCATGGCATTCGAAGAGCAGCCCGATTTGGCCAAATTTTGCCCGCAGGCTGCCCGGCAAAATTTGGCCAAATCGAGCCGCGATAGTTTAAATAATTTCGTTCAATTAGTTCATTCATTTCCAAATGGGGGGGATTCCCCAGCCCCCACCCCCCCCCTTTGGAAATAAATGAATTAATTGAATTACTTGAATTAATTCAATTACTTCAATTAATCAATTTATTTCCAAAGGGGGGGGGTGGAATTAATTGAAGTAATTGAATTAATTGAATTAATTGAATTAATTGAATTGATTCAATTATTTCAACTAATTGAATTAATTCAATTAATTCAATTAATTCAATTATTTCCAAATTGGGGGATTCCCCAGCCCCCACCCCTCCCCCCCCTTTGGAAATAAATGGATTAATTGAATTAATTGAAATAATTGAATTAATTCAACTAATTCAATTAATTCCACCTCCCCTTTGGAAATAAATGAATTAATTGAATTAATTGAAATTCAATTAATTCAATTAATTCAATTAATTCAATTAATTCAATTAATTCAATTAATTCATTTATTTCCAAAAGGGGGGGGGGTGGGGGCTGGGGAATCCCCCCCATTTTGAAATAAATGAATTAATTGAATTAATTGAATTAATTGAAATAATTGAATTAATTCAATTAATTCAATTAATTCCACCTCCCCTTTGGAAATAAATGAATTAATTGAATTAATTGAATTAATTGAATTAGTTCAATTAATTCAATTAATTCAATTAATTCATTTATTTCCAAAGGGGAGGGGGGGGTGGGGGCTGGGGAATCACCCCCATTTGGAAATAAATGAATTACTTGAATTAATTGAAATAATTCAATTAATTCAATTAATTAAAAAAATTCCACCTCCCCTTTGGAAATACATCAATTAATTGAATTAATTGAATTAATTCAATTATTTCAATTAATTCAAGTAATTCATTTATTTCCAAATGGGGGGTGGGGGCTGGGGCATCCTCCTCCCCCCAATACTAAACCACGAGCGCGGGCCTCCCCCCAATACTAAATCACGAGCCCGGGCCGCCCCCCAATACTAAATTACGAGCCCGGGCCTTCCCGCAATACTGAATCACGAGGTCAAACCTCCCCCCAATACTAAATCACGAGCCCGGGCTAAATCACGAGCCCGGGCCTCCAAATTACGAGGCCGGGCCTCCCCCCAATACTAAATCACGAGCCCGGGCCTCCCCCCAATACTAAATCACGAGCCCGGGCCTCCCGCAATACTAAATCACGAGCCAGGCCTCCCCCCAATACTAATTTACGAGCCCGGGCCTCCTCCCAATACTAAATCACGAGCCCTCCTCCCCCCAATACTAGGGCACAGTTTTTGCTCCAAAAAGTGACATCGCAAGCCCTGGTCCCTAAGATTTTGAGCTCATTTCTTGCCCCAAAAAGTACTGGTCCCTAAGATTTTGGGCTCATTTCTTGCCCCAAAGAGTAACATCGCAAGCCCTGGTCCCTATTATTTGGGGCCCAGTTTTTGCTCCAAAGAGTCAAATCGCAAGCCCTGGTCCCTAAGATTTTGGACTCAGTTTTTTGCTCCAAAGCAACCCTGGTCCTTAAGATTTTGGGCTCATTTCTTGCTCCGAAGAGTCAAATCGCAAGCCCTGGTCCCGAAGATTTCGGGTTCAATTTTTGCTCCACAGAGTCAAACCGCAAGCCCTGGTCCCTAAGATTTGGGGCACAGATTTTGCTCCAAAGGGTCAAATCGCAAGCCCTGCTCCCTAAGATTTTGGGCCCATTTCTTGCCCAAAAGAGTGACATCGCAAGCCCTGGTCCCTAAGATCTTGGGCCCAGTTGCTCCAAAGAGTCAAATCGCAAGCCCTGGTCCCTAAGATTTTGGGCCAAGTTTTTGCTCCAAAGGGTCAAATCGCAAGCCCTGGTCCCTAAGATTTTGGGTTCAATCTTTGCTCCAAAGAGTAACATCGCAAGCCCTGGTCCCTAAGATTTGGGGCCCAGTTTTTGCTCCGAAGGGTCAAATCGCAAGCCCTGGTCCCTAAGATTTTGGGTTCAATTTTTGCTCCAAAGAGTGACATCGCAAGCTCTGGTCCCTAAGATTGGGGGCCCAGTTTTTGCTCCAAAGAGTGACATCGCAAGTCCTGGTCCCTAAGATTTTGGGCACAGTTTTTGCTCCAAAGAGTCAAATCGCAAGCCCTGGTCCCTAAGACTTTGGGTTCAATTTTGCTCCAAAGAGTGACATCGCAAGCCCTGGTCCCTAAGATTTTGGGCCCAGTTTTTGCTCCAAAGGGTCAAATCGCAAGCCCTGGTTTCCCTAAGATTTGGGGCCAAGTTTTGCTCCAAAGAGTGACATCGCCAAGTCTGGTCCCTAAGATTTTGGGTTCAATTTTTGCTCCAAAGAGGTGACATCGCAAGCCCTGGGTCCTAGAGTTGGGTTCCGCTTTTGCCCAAAAGATGACCATGCAAGCCCTGGTCCCTAAGATTTGGGCCAGTTTTGCTCCAAAGAGTTCAAATCGCCAAGCCCTTGGTCCCGAAGATTTTTGGGTTCTTTGTTGCTCCAAAGAGTCAAATCGCAAGCCCTGGTCCCTAAGATCTTGGGCCCAGTTTTTGCTCCAAAGAGTCAAATCGCAAGCCCTGGTCCCTAAGATTTTGGGTTCAATTTTTGCTCCAAAGAGTCAAATCGCAGGCCCTGGTCCCTAAGATTTTGCATGCATTGTTGCTCCAAAGAGTGACATCGCAAGCCCTGGTCCCTAAGATCTTGGGCCCAGTTTTTGCTCCGAAGAGTCAAATCGCAAGCCCTGGTCCCTAAGATTTTGGGTTCAATTTTTGCTCCAAAGAGTCAAATCGCAAGCCCTGGTCCCTAAGATTTAGGGCCCAGTTTTTGCTCCAAAGAGTCAAATCGCAAGCCCTGGTCCCTAAGATTTTGGGTTCATTTTTGCTCCAAAGAGTGACATCGCAAGCCCTTGTCCCTAAGATTTTGGGCCCAGTTTTTGGTTCAAAGAGTCAAATCGCAAGCCCCGGTCCCTAAGATTTTGGGTTCAATTTTTGCTCCAAAGAGTCAAACCGCAAGCCCTGGTCCCTAAGATTTGGGGCCCAGTTTTTGCTCCAAAGAGTCAAATTGCAAACCCTGCTCCCTAAGATTTTGGGCACAGTTTTTGCTCCAAAGAGTCAAATCGCAAGCCCTGGTCCCTAAGACTTTGGGTTCAATTTTGCTCCAAAGAGTGACATCGCAAGCCCTGGTCCCTAAGATTTTGGGCCCAGTTTTTGCGCCAAAGAGTAAAATCGCAAGCCCTGGTCCCTTAGATTTTTGGGTCGATTTTTGCTCCAAAGAGTCAAATCGCAAGCCCTGGTCCCTAAGATGTCGGGGTCGATTTGTGCTCCACAGAGTCAAATCGCAAGCCCTGGTCCCTAAGATTTCGGGGTCGATTTGTGCTCCACGGAGTCAAATTGCAAGCCCTGGTCCCTAAGATTTTGGGCCCAGTATTTGCTCCAAAAGGTGAAATCGCAAGCCCCGGGCTTTAAGATTTTGGGCTCATTTCTTGCTCCAAAGAGTAACATCGCAAGCCCTGGTCCCTAAGATTTTGGAATCGATTTTTGCTCCAAAGAGTCAGATCGCAAGCCCTGGTCCTAAAATGTTGGGCTCAATTTTGCTTTTCCCTTCTCTTCTGCTGATAAAACACAAGAAAGGAACTCATATGATAAAGCAGTGCAAAGGTAAGCAGAGGGTGACTCCTTGCGCGTGAGCCTTTCCATAATACTCCATCATATTCATCCTCTCGGCCTATCTCTTCTGTTCCTTTCCTTACTCTTCTCCTTCTCATAGTTCTTCCTTTTTGTTTTTCTCATTTCGAAAAGAAAGAGGGAAGGGAGAGACAAGGGAGAGAGAATAGATAAAGAAGAGTGCCATCTTCTCTGCGCCTTGTTTTGTCTCTCCCTCTTCTCTATTCATCTGTCTTCTATTCTCTTCCTTGCTCTTCCCATTAATTATGCAATCCTTGGTATCTCTCCTCTCTCCTTCTCTCTTCCTCCAACAGATGTGCTTTTGGATCGTTTTCTGCATCTTCAAGCGAGAAAAAAGGACACAGACTGCGATTAAAATGGACGCCCATGTTGGATTGGCAGCAAGCCCAGCTGATGCTCATGATTCTCTCTCTTTCCCTACACATGGGCGATGGAACGGGTGTCCTTTTCAATCGTTTTCTGCATCTTCAAGAGAAACAGGGACACCCCACAAGACGGAAAAGCAACATAAGAGATAGGGAGGGAAATTGACCCTTTCCTCTCTTCTTATCTGCTATTTTTCTTATTCGCTTCAAAAAGCAACATAAGGGAAAGGGGATTTCCTGAAGAGGAGAGAGGGAACCTATCTGTGAAAAGCAAGAATGGTTTTTCTAGTTCGAAAGGGAATAGGGAGAGACAAGGGAGAGATGATATGTACAGCTTTGCGCCTTATTTTGTGATTCCGTCTCCTTGCTTCCTGTCTCTTCTATTCCTTGCAGCACGCTTCGGGAAACATAGCATCCTTGTTGTCTTTCCTCTCTCACTTCCCTTTCCCTTCTCTTCTTCCGCTTCCTTTTAACTGATAAAACACAAGAAAGGAACTCAGATGATAAAGCAGTGAAAAGGTAAGCAGAGGGTGACTCCTTGCGCGTGAGCCTTTCCATAATACTCCATCATATTCATCCTCTCGGCCTATCTCTTCTGTTCCTTTCCTTACTCTTCTCCTTCTCATAGTTCTTCCTTTTTGTTTTTCTCATTTCGAAAAGAAAGAGGGAAGGGAGAAACAAGGGAGAGAGAATAGATAAAGAAGAGCGCCATCTTCTCTATTCATCTGTCTTCTATTCTCTTCCTTGCTCTTCCCGTTAAATATGCAATCCTTGGTATCTCTCCTCTCTCCTTCTCTCTTCCTCCAACAGATGTGCTTTTGGATCGTTTTCTGCATCTTCAAGCGAGAAAAAAGGACACAGAATGCGATTAAAAGGGACGCCCATGTTGGATTGGCAGCAAGCCCAGCTGATGCTCATGATTCTCTCTCTTTTTCCCTACATATGGGCGATGGAACGGGTGTCCTTTTCAATCGTTTTCTGCATCTTCAAGAGAAAAAGGGACACCCCACAAGAAGGAAAAGTAACATAAGAGATAGGGAGGGAAATTGAAGAACTCCTCATTGTACTTGGGCATTCCCTTTCCTCTCTTCTTATCTGCCCATTTTCTGTGCGCCTTGTTTTGTCTCCCCCTCTTCTCCCATCATCTCTCTTCTGGTCTTTTCTTTGCTCTTCCCATTAAAATGCAACCCTTTTTATGTCTCCTCTCTCCTTCTCTCTCCCTCCTCTTCTCCTGTTCCCTTCTAAACGACAAAAACGCAAGAAAGGAAGAATAAGAGGGGAATGGAGGCCCTGTTCCTTTTCCTCTTTCAATGGATGGGGAAGTGGGCGGAGTTGGCCCCTTGCCCGTACACCCTCCCCATGCTTCAGCAAACCCCTCCTCTCGCCCTATCGCCTCTGTTTTTTTCCTTGTGCCCAAACGGAAAACGAAAACGGGTTCCTTTATATGTTCATTGTCCTTCCTTTTGTTTTTTTATTTCACAGGGAAAAGAACCAGAGAAGAGGAAGATAAGAACGAGAGGTGAGATGAAAACGGCACCATCTTCTCTTTGCCTTATTTTTGCACCTCCCTCTCCTGTCTTTTTTTCTCTTCCACTCTTTTTTTCCATTGCTCTTCCCATAATATTGCATTCCTTTTGATAACTCACAGGAAATTAAAATGGCCTCCTTGTTGTCTCTCCTCTCTCACTTCCCTTTCCCTTCTCTCCTTCTGTTTCCTTTAATTTTAACTGATAAAACACAAGAAAGGAGCTTGTAAAATCAAGCAGTGGAAGGGTAAGCAGAAGGTGACTCCTTGTGCGTGGACCTTTGCCGTACTTCACCATACCCCTCTTTTCGGCCTATCTCTTCGGCTCTTTTCCTAACCCTTCTTCTTTTCATCTTTCTTTTTGTTTTTTTCATTTCGAAAAGACAGAGGGAACGGAGAGATAAGGGAGAGAGGATAGATAAAGAAGAGTACCATCTTCTTTGCGCCTTGTTTTATCTCTCTTCTATTCTTGTCCTGGCTCTTCCCATGAAAATCGTGTTCCTCTTATCTTTCCCTCCTTCTCTCCCTTCTCTTCTCCTCACGAGAGCCTTCGACTTTAGGATTGAGGAGAAAAAGAGAAGAGAAAAGAGGAACTACCTGGTTCTTGTTCCTGAGGTCTCCATAGTACGGCTGACGTGACAGCAGCGTACCCTCGTGGAAACGTGTATGGCTATAAGAAAACCCGAGTCCCAGCTTCCAAATAGACCCTATTTAAGCCACCCAGGGGGGGTACTAGCATCCCTATTAAAAGGACTGTTAGCATAAGGGGAACATCCCAAGTAGCATTCCTGACAACCGCCTCCAAGGAAACGAAAAAAGAGGGAACGCCTAAGTCGGTGCGAACCCCTTCGTCCCGTGCCCCCCGGCCTAGGGGAAGCGATCCGCAGCGGACTCTGCGCCCGTTGGCCTCCAAGTTGAAGTTCACCAACTCCGAGGCTGCTTCAGCTGGGGACGGCTCGAGCACCGAAAATCCTTGGTTCAGGGACTCCCACAACTCAAAAAGACAAGCAGGAAAGCTCCTGAAATGCGAAAAAACATGCGAAGAAAAACGTGATGTTGATCGGAAGTGGCCTTCGCTCACCCTTCGCATTCGAACTTCCAGGCCCAGAGGTTCGGCCTGAATGCCGTAGAAGCGAGCATAGGGCAGCACGAACAAGACGGCAGAGTTGTGCTGGTGAGCACTTGCGATGTACTCCTCCGTTTGACTGACTTCTGGCTCCTCCACACATGTTGTGTAGCGTGGCAAACCCTGTGCAGTCACGCTGATGTGATTCCGCAGATTCTCTCTTGGTTGCCATAGCGAAGTGTCCGGGCACTGCAGGTACGCGCGGGCACTTAGGGATGAACGAAGCTCTATCCTGAGCAAGAGGTCGAAGCTTGCAGGCACATCCACCCCGACGGAAAGCACTAAGGAAATAATGGAGGCGTCCTCCCTTCGCAGGCTCGCGTTCGTCATGGGATCGCAAACCTCAAAGCCTTCAATGCCAGCAGGTCCGGAAGCGTCTACAGCAAAATCTTGGTTCTCACCTTCAAAGATGGTGACGACCCAGCTGTTCGCTGTGAGCGGCCCAGTAGGATTCGTTAGCCCGAACGCGAACTCATAGGGCGGTGTAAGCTCTGAACGCCCAAAAAGCGATCTCCAGTAGACCTGCAAAATGGGCGGTGAGTCGAAGCTTCGGCATCGGGCCGTCGTGGGCAGCGCCCCACGTGGACGAAAGTCACCTTGACTTGCTGCTAGATTGAAGGTTCTGCTGTCACATTTCTCAACATTGAAAACTGCGATTGAAGACTGAAAACTATCAAACAAAAGTTTGCGAGAACAATGTTTGCGAGAATGGTCAGTTTGAGTCTGAGATTGAAGACATAGCCGCACCGTTTGGTCATGGGGAGGTGTGCAAAAAGCAACATATGCTATGCAATATGTTGTTTGGCCATGGCATGGCCGTGTGTGCTGTAAACTACCTGATGGTAGTACAATGTGTTTATGTATACAAAGCAGCATATGTGGGCGCAGGTGTGTTTAAGGTTTCTTGTCGCCATTCAGCTCTCCATCGCAACGCCGGGATGAGTCTTCCATAGCACCACTGAGCAAAACCTGAAACCCCATGCAAGCAATACTTGAACTCATGTCCTGTCGTGCACACTTTCCTATCTCAGAGCCGCTCACCGGGTAATGAAGAACAGAAACCGACCTCGGAGGCCGCCACAAGCCAGCATCGGATTCGATCTATTTGCTGGGATGTTCCTCCTCATACTTGCAGTCCTTCATAGGGATTATAGTGGGGGGGGGGGGGGGGGAGGGGGGGGGGGGGTACTATAATCCCTATTAGGGACTGGTAGTTTAAGGCGGAACATCCCAAGATCTCTATGTTGAGTCTCCCAAGGCGATCATAACAATTTTGGGCTTCTTGGTTGTTTGGGATATTCGCATTTTTAGGGCTTAGGGTTTAGGGTTCAGGGTTTAGGGTTTCGGGTTCAGGGTTTAGGGTTTAGGGTTTAGGGTTTAGGGTTTAGGGTTTAGGGTTTAGGGTTTAGGGTTTAAACCCTAGAAAAGGCAAATAAACCCGTTTCTCGGCAAATAGTGCTTCTCCTAGACAAGCAGTGCTTTCACCAGGACAAGTATTTCTCGCATACTGTTACTACTACTCATATATGAAGCATATACCAATGACATACTCAGCATAAAGCATATACGTGTTGATGAAAGATTCATTGCAGACTAATGTCGTACGCATTGCATACGAAATCATAATAGTAGAGCACTAAAAGTAGTTCAGGGCTTTCTTTTCCTAATTCAAAAAAAAGAATACTTGAATACAACACATATATGAACTACATATTGACTAAGACACAGAAACAATGTTGATTACAACATAGTCGTCGAATAACCTAGAAAAGCATTGTCTTCTTGGAACTGCATAACTGCGACTACAAGATGGTGCTGAATGAAAGGTAGTCCTACTGCCCGAAGAATGCGGGAAAATGGGCTCTGCACATTGATGTCTTCAACAGACATCGGTGCTGGAGACTTGTGCTACCAAACAATACTTGTTCTTGTCTGTCACTCATCGACTGAGCATACCTAGCATTTTGTGAGGACTACCACTAAACACAAAAAACAACGGCTTTCTCCAAGCAACGGTGAGGACCCAGAAAAAGTCCCCCTTTTTGGGGGTACTTCTCACCAACTTCCGCAGTTTTGGTCAGAAAACCCTTTGTTTTTGCTGGGGAACAAGACCGTTTTGGATACGTATGTATGTACATACATACACATACATGTTGTACACATGCCCGTGCACGGTGAGGATGCCCCTAAAGAGGCCTACTTGGTAAGGTGCGCCTGATGTCCTGACTCCGCGAGCCAAGTCACTCTGGCAGGAGGCAAGGAAGCCAAGCGGGAGCTGCACCTCGATGGAACCGCGCTGGCCTCGCAGACTGCTTCCGGTATAGATGCTGAGCACGGCCCGGTGCGAAGCCCCTGCCGCATAGGATCCCGGACTGAGCCTCCCACGCAGCGTGAGCAGGGCAGATGACAAGAAGGAGGTCTGATGAACGATCTGATCTCCATTTGCGACGGTGCTGGCGGCAAAGGTCTGCAAGCTTAGCTGGCTGGTGTGTTCCGGGTTTCGTATCCAAATCCAGAAAGAGTAGTCCTGGTTGGTGAAGACTTGCTCGTCGAACACTAAGTCAGCAACCAAGCCATTGGAGGACACCAAGCAATCCGAAGGAGTGAGAAGCAGTATCTCAGGGGGCTGCACAGCGAGAGTGCTCGAGGGCCGTGTCGCATCCAGAATGCAGTTACCAGGGTCAAAGACACTTGCGCGCCCAGCCACACCGAAATTGACGATGCGCAGTTGAAAAGTTGCAGACGGTTCGGGGAAGGGCGTTCGGAGCTTAAACTGGACCAGTGCTGGTGCAGCTACCAGCGGAACTGCAGATTGCACGGACATGCCAAAGTGCTCGAACTCCCCATAAACCTCGAACCCTTGATTCCTCCCGATTGAGTTGGGGAGCCCTGTTGCAGCAAAGTCAATCTCAAGAACCTGGACCAGCCACTCATTGACAAGCGGCATCAAGATGGGATTGACCATGGGGACGTTAATGGTGTATGCCACATCGGCTGCCAAATCCTGCATCGCTCTAAAGAGGAGCGCGTTTGTCATGTTGAGCCAACTTGCAGGCAGGGATGCCACTTCGAAGAGATATTCTGGCTCCACCTTGTCTGGCTCCGAGACAATCCCATCGGGAGTGCGGATGTGCAGGAAGGAGCCGCTCTGCAACGCAGATGAGAGCTTGAACTCCAGCACAAACCTGGAAAATAGACTCCCAGCCCGTTGTGAAGAGGTTTGCACAGCCAAGGCGACGGGATACACCACCGCGAAGCCAGGAAGAGCAATGGCTCCCAGCGCCTTCAATGTCTCCGTTCTCAGAACAAAGCGCCACCTGCTTTCCGCTGACACGGGCGCCGTCGCAAAGAGATTAACTTGCAGCTGGGCAGGCAAGTTTTCAACAGCGAGTTCTCTGAGTTCCCTGAGACGGCGGGCTTCCCAGGGTGCCGAACCCACTGGTCTCTGAAGTAAGAATCGCAGGACGGGCTCGGGGGCTGCCTCATCTGGTGGTGCCTGCTCACACTGAACTGGGCTGCAGGCCGTGCCAGCAAAGGCTGTCAGGCCAAATGGAAGGGACACGTCCAAGATCGCAGGGCTCTCCCCAGCCGTGGGGCTCAGAAGCAAGCTCACAGGACCGCTCGCAATCTCTTGCCAATCAATCACCAGGGACACAGAAATGACGGTGTCCAGTGTCGGCGCCACTGGCGCAACAACTCTTAGAGGTAGAATGGGTAGAATTGGCAATGAGGTCAGGTAGCTTTTTCCCTGAAGAACACTGACTGAGCCTGTCGAGGAGGTGAGCAACTCCAGATCCACACCGGGGACGGCACCTGCATTCAAGATCGCTGGAAAGGATAGGATGACGCGCTCGAAAGGTGTCCACAAGTCGTCGCTCTCCAGCGAGATGCAGGTTCCACAACCCGTCAGCAAGCGGCACGCAGCCTGGGCTGCCTGGGCTGAGGGCTCCAGCACGGTACAGGTTAGTGGAGCGTTCGACCCCAGCTCCAACCCTGCCAGGCAGAAACGTGCACTCAATGTCTGGCTCGTGGAGGCCAAGATCAAGGAGCTCAGGGCGAAGCTCAGCACGATGTCGACAGGCTCTACACTGGGGAGTCGGCCAGGATAGCACAATGAGAGATGGGCCAGCGTCTGCACCACGGGCGCCACACCAAGGTCATAATGGCCTTGCCCAACAAGCGGTGCGATCTCGAGCACCAGCCCGGACTCGTCGACTGACTGAAGGCGCAGGGGAAATGCTGGGACAGATCGGCCTTCGGGCACGCTTGCTTGGATGCCGAAGCAATGGCGCACACCAGGGGCCAAGACTTCTGCGACCTGAATGCGCACGGAGGAACTCCGCTTCGAGCAGTCAAACAGCTTGGGCCAGGTGCAGCTGGTAGCCAAGTCACAGCTTTGAGCAGACTGACCACCTCCTTGGATCTCCAACACTTGTGGCAGCAGTGACAGCGGATCCTCAATCAGCGACAGGCAAGGTGCCTCAGCGACAAAGACGAATGCATCCTGGCCCGGCAAGGCAACTTCGATGAAACCTCCTGCAGGTAGCTCCACAGCAGGCACGAAGCTTAGGACAGCGGATTGGGTGACTGCTTCAGCACGGAAGAGGATGCTTGACAGTGGCTGCAGCCGAACATCCCCCAACTCGGCCGGAGATGGTCCCATCAACTCATTGGCTTCGAAGCGGGCATCTTGTGCCGTGCCACGTACTGACCACAAGTGAACCTGTCCATCAATTGCCCAAGATGGCAGCCGGACTGTCGCACTGATCTCCATGTCTTCCCCAGCAGCAAGCCGCAGCACGTCGACTCTCGCAGTAGCCCCATCTCCGATGCAGCCGGTCAGCTGCCAAGCCGTCTCAGGCTGTATCGCCGGCCACTTTGCGGCACAGTCACGAAAGAAGACGAATCCAACCGGAGCCTGCAGCTCCAGGGAGAGCTGGGTAGCAGAGAAAGCGTCCAAGGCCGATCCCTGCATCTGCAAAGTGAAGGTCGTCTCCAACGTGGGCGCCATCCCAGACAAGCCAGATCCTGACACGCCTGCGAGAAGATCCGACAGCTCCCAAGCATCGACGGAACAGCTCTGTCGAACCTGTCCCTGCGCCGTCAGGGTTTCCAGGGACCAATACTGACCGCGGATCTGATCAAACCTAGGCGATTGCACTCGCAGTCGGAAAGCATAGACCACGTGAGGCAGCAGACGCTGTCCAGCAGAGTCCGAGACATCAGAAAATGCCAGTGTCAAATCAGTTCGCTCCACGTTGCTCACACACACGAAACTGTCCAAGTCGGGTAAAGGGGAGTACCCACGAGGAAACTGAAGCACTGGAAGCTTTGGGCTCTCGGGATCTGCCATCTTCAGGACACTGGAGCAGTTGTTACCTTGCTCCGCAGGAAAAACGGAGAAGCCCTGCGGGAGCAACACTCGCACGCTCGAAGGCAGCTCTGGTTGACGCCACGACTGGACACCAAGAGGCTCAGCCAGCTGAAAGCTCAGTGACACCCAGCTGTCGAAGCCACGCAACCTGCTCGAGGGCGCTGCGGCGCAGTACTGCAGGGCCCCGATCACGTCATAGCCTCGCCGGACTCCCACATCCCGGCGGCTCTCAAACGACTCAAACGGTAGATACCTGTACAGACTCTCGAGTTGCCAATAGTTGAAGGCCGCATCGAGGGCTGTCCACTCAACTGAAGAGGGGTTTATCACATCTGCTGCAATGGCATAGCTTACCTCCGCCCGCGCTGTGCCTTGAATTGCCACCCTGAGTATCCACGCGGCAGCTGCGTCGATCTCCGGCTCAATCGTTGGGAACCTCTGCAGGCTGCCTGTCGTCAGCGGGTCATAGAGGCGAGCAGGCATGACCCAGCTGAAAAGGGAGGGCACCGTCACCACTAGGGAGTCGCCCGTCCGAAGCGGGGTCTGCAGCATGAAGTCCACCTGCACCCTGGTGGTCTGACCTGCCCGCTGATCTTCGGCAAAGATGGCCAAGATGGAGATCTGCTTCTTGTAGAGCCGGAAGGAGCTGTCATAGATTGAGGCTGGGTCGTTGGGTCTCAAGGCAGCCGTGACAGAGCTTCTCACAGAAGGGATGTTCTCCATCAACGCCACGGGCATGCCGTTGCCCTCGATCAACGTTAACGACCAACCAGATGCGTGCAAGAGAAGCTCATCTGCGGAAGCCGTGGACCAAAAGCTCTCGGGAGGGTTCTCAACAGAGATCTGAAAGGCAAAGCTCTGACCCGGCTCAAAACCTGCCTCCAAGTCGACCTGAACATCCACTGCCCGAGGTTTGGGCACAGCGGCCGTGCAAGAGGTTCGGGGCACGGGCGGCAAAGAGCTCATGGGCCAGAAGTCTGGACAAGGCCCATCCGGAAATGCGAAGCCGTTTGGGGCAAGCAACTGCAGTCGATGGGCAGGGGTTCTCCAATGTGTCAGGGAGAAGCCATCTCGCTCGGGGAGGGCAGCTCGGATAAGAAGGACCTGAAACTTCCCAAGGACAGGGTGCGTTGGAAGGATCTGTGCAGCTGCAAAGGCCGGAACGACGAAGTACTGGTAAGAACTGGCGTGAGCGTCGAAGGTCAAGGCAGAGTTTTCCACCAGGACCTCCACAGCCAGCCGCCACGTGCTGTACATAAGCGGGCTCGGGCCATTGTAGACCCAGCATGCCGTCCGATAGGCCACCCGCGGGTAGATGATGAAGTTGCGGCGAGCACCATACTCCATGTGCCAGCTTGCCCGACTCGCGGTGCCGGTAACTGACATGTCCGGAGGGCTCTCCCCAAGCCAGGCAATGCCCGCAACTGGCTCGCAAGTCTCCATCCTGGCATCTTCAGGCTCCAGAAGCTCCAGGATCACGGAGCCCGGGCCGGGAGGTGCAAAGACGCCGAGCTTCAGCTCGATCTCCACCCGGCTGAGGATGCTGCCCATGGGTGCAGGATACTTGTAGGTGCTCGACAGCACCTCCAGCGACATGCCCTCCGTGGTGTTGGAGAGCATGACGGAACCGCTAACTGCCACTGGGCTGTGTTCAAAGGCCCCGGCCACCCACTGGGACAGAATCGCTTCCCAGCGCACGGCAGCTGCCAGAGGCTGCTTGATTCCCGGGACGGACAGCGAGAATGTGTATGGCCTCAAGGGCAGCAAGGTGCTTGCTGAGCTCGGAAGCCTCAGCTCCAAGCCGTAAGTAGGACCGCCCGCATTGTACTCCAGGAGCTCGCAGGAGGTCTGGGCAGGAAAGTCTCCAGGAAAGAAGTGGCCGCAACCTCGGGTCTGTCGCCAAGGCCCCGAGCGCGTGTTCCAGGGCATCTGCAGCAACGTTGTCAACATGCTTGCGTTGACGGGTCGGGAGGCCTCGGTGCTCCATCCAATGAGAGGGGAGCCGATGAGCCGCAAACGTGAGCCTGCCAGCATCCCTTGTCCACCAAACTCGATTGCGAAGTCATACTCCCGAAGGGTCTCAGGACCGGAGACCTGACTCGAGGAGTTGGAGAAAGCGCCTGCAGATGGTAGAACCTGCCAGGAGTGGACAGAAACATCAGAGCCATTCACAACCGTCTGGAGGTGATCTGCGAAACGGTGCCGCCATGGCACAAGCTCTTGCACCTCAATCCAATCTCCCGCATAGGTACGGGCCGTCACCAAGTTCCATGTCACCATGCTCTCGCCCGATCCCAAAGCTGAGATTGGCCACTGCATCACAAACGTATACTCCGTGCTTGACTGCAGAGGCGATTGAAGCGTGAGCGTGAAGCGGCCTTGATCAAATCGACACTGCTGCAGGGCAGGAAAGGTATCAGAGATCTCCAAAACGATGCTACAGCCAGTTGTCTGCGAGGGTGCTGCGAAAAGCAAGCTGCTCTCAACCCACAACTCCAAGCGGTACAGATCAGATGTAGATCCATAAAGCCCATGTTCACTCGTTCGGAATGAAACAAGAAGTGGAGACATGGGGTCCTGTATGTATGGGGCAAACACTACGAAGTTCTCTGGCGATCCACCTGTCCGGAACAGAATCTTGCAGTACTGGAGTGGGTTGCCAGCCAGGTCCCGCACCACGTCCGCACGCAGTCTTACGTCGTACTCTAAGTCTGGCCGCAGTTCAGTTGCCGGTGTAACAAGAATAGACCGGTTGCCGTAGGTGCCATTCGTTACCAGTGACACCTGCCCATCCACAAAGCTGAGCGCACGCACATCTCCCAGCGCCACGAGCTCCACGAGGCCCGCACCCGGAACGACGGCTTCCGAGAAGACGAAGAGCAAGCCGAGGCTTGGGTCTACGTCTTCCGTCAGGTTGATTGGAAGACTCTCTATGAGGATCGGAAAGGCGCGGTCCCCGCTGGCAAAGTCATACTTGTAACTCACCTGGCACAGGCCAACAGTTAGGCACGAGTTCTGCTTGCACCTACTACACGCAGCCACACAGAAACCACACACACATCAAAGGTCTTTAAAAAACCCAACACTGAAAAAGAACAGGCGAGCTGCATAGCTCAGATCGGCTCGTACCGGGGCTGAGCATACCAGAAGAGCGAGCAGCTGCCCAGCGAAAAGCATGCAAGTGTCCACCAAGCATCATGGGAGAGGCGCAGAGGTGCAAGAGACCTAGATCTGCATAGACTAACTGACGAACTAGTCCCTCATGCACAAAGTCTTGCCGCAACACTTCCCGCCCTGCCGCTGTGTAGCATGTAGGTTCCCGAGCCAAGTGAGGCGCAAGGCACTTGCAGATGCGGGGGGGACGCATGGGCTGCCATGTGCCATGTGACGCTACAATGCCTTACAGCACGGCGCAGCCTTCTGTCTGAAGCGATCCGCCATGATGAAGCCCACTCCCAGGATGTCGGCCATGCGCCGCGTGAACTGCAAAAAGGGAAAGCACTTGGAGGCTCAGGGCACTTATAACCCAAACTATAACTGTAGTTATAAGCCCCCTAAGTCCTCTAAGTAGGCGATAAGTAGACTTAGAGGGTTTAGGGTTTAGGGTTTAGGGTTTAGGGTTTAGGGTTTAGGGCTTAGGATTGTGGGGTTATAAGTACCTATGAACCTCCAAGCAGAGCTGGGCAGGAGAAAGAGAGGGCCCCCCTCCCATGGCTGAGGGCCTTCATGCCTCCGCCGCTCGTGGCGCAAACAAGGACACGCTCCTGCTCAGGGTTTAGGGTTTAGGGTTTAGGGTTTTTGGTTTAGGGTTTAGGGGTTCAGGGTTCAGGGTTCAGGGTTCAGGGTTTAGGGTTTAGGGTTTAGGGTTTAGGGTTTAGGGTTTAGGGTTTAGGATTTAGGGTTTAGGGTTTAGGGTTTAGCCTACAGCACGACATAAAGGAACACAAAGAGACGAACACCGCGATGCCTCGTCGAACACCGGAATGTTCTGTCGGATGAAGTCGGCCAGGTACCTGATTCAGCTCTGGAGAAGTCAAAGATCAAAGGGTCCGGTCAGATAGCTGATCTAAACAATTCATCATCCTTTCCACCTTGCAGGCACAGTCCCTATGCCCACCAACGCCCAGCCTATCTGAGCTCAGCTCATCAAGCACCATGCCAGGTGGGCTGAATGCACCTTCAGCCTGAGGGCATCCGTGAGGTTTGGGGGGCCTTGGGGGGGGAGGGAGCTTGTCCTAAACCCTGAACCGCGAGAACCTTGATCCCTGAAGATTTGAACCCTGTGAACCCTATGAAACTTAGACCCAAATCCCCACCCCTCCCCAAAAAACAGAATTTAAACAAAA